>JAPQRN010000016.1:23165965-23178623 GCA_037367275.1 Coranthus polyacanthus | reverse complement strand
ACAGACTGCTTTAAGTGTAATGTACTGTAACGTGTAATTTTGTTGTGTTCAGGAAGCAGCGTTGATGACGAGGTATCAGTAGATCTTTACCCAAAAAACTGAATTGAACCTGATTACTAAAAATTCCTGATGATCAATTATTTCTTAAGCATGAATGTGTCACAACCCGCTTTTTGTTTCCCTGTTTTATTCTGATCCGTTT
The DNA here is from genome assembly GCA_037367275.1 of Coranthus polyacanthus. Classification (NCBI taxonomy): domain Eukaryota; kingdom Metazoa; phylum Chordata; class Actinopteri; order Kurtiformes; family Apogonidae; genus Coranthus; species Coranthus polyacanthus. The sequence goes on along the minus strand of JAPQRN010000016.1, from coordinate 23,178,421 downwards.
CCTCATGTGTCCTCACTTGTTTTACTTCAAACAAGCGAGCCTTTGTGTTCTTCCAGTTTTCGGCCTCACCTGTGCGTTGCTGGTAATCAGACCTTTGTGTTATATATTCTAGCCTTTCCCTTGTTGTGGAACCAGATCGTCATGTTCTTGCACTACAAATGCAGTGAGATGTAAAAGACGTAACAAGACAACAGACGTGACGCAGAGAAAAGGGGTCAATGTTTCAAGTTCTGTTGCTGACACTGAAATCTGATTTGCACATTGGACCAAAGTTAATGTTCATTATTTTCAGTATATCTGTTTTTACAGTATCAGCGCTTCTAGAGGAGTGAAGCATGTGTTCTTTCGCCACCTCTGGAGCTGAGTAGTATCTATGTCTGCATGTGTTTATATCCCATGCAGAGGTTTTATGTAAGAACATGACTTAGATTAATCTACAGGGAAGTGTGCAAAGACGGATAAATGAAATGTTTGTGGCAATTAAGACCTCACAAGTTCAAATTTAAGACTATTTAATGACTTCTGAAGCCTATTATTTATAAAACCTCACACGTTTTAAGACTTTACGGACCTGCAGACACACTGTTCTGTGTTCGAGCTGCAGCTTAAAGGTTCTCCGTGCAGCAATTTAAGCAGATCCGACACAGAGGAAGCAGTGTAAACTCAAGTTATTGACAAAGCATTACATCACCGTGGACAGCGCTGAGCTGTGCAAATAAGCCAAAGTTTAAAGTGCCTCCACCATAAGAGTGGTTTGACTGAACTGCCTTTATCAGCTCCTGACAAAAATCAACCTTTATTGGAGGGAAAGACGCAGCAGAGTTCAACGTGACTCCTTTACTTGAATCATCACAAAGGGGGGAAAAGTAACAAAAGTGTCCAAATTCGCTCCAGTTTTATTCAGATTTTTTTTGTTTGTTTGTTATGAACATAAAATTGTAACTTTCATTAAATAAAATAAATAAAGAAAATTGGACCTGTAAAAAAATTGGAATTGCAAGAAAGTTGCAGACGGTGCAATAAATCGTGAGTGGACTCAACACAAGAGAAACGTCTGTTTGAGGAGTCGCCTCGGTTGTCGCGGCGTCCTGACCTTGTTCGCTGTAGCGCCTCTGTTTGTGGTTGGACGACACGCTCCTCTGGACTTTGAGGTGGGAGGGCGACTGGCCGTTGAGTTCGCTGTTGGGTCTCGGTTTGGCCAGAGAGAGGTTGCTGCTGGAGGCCGACTCGTTGGGCTCCAGCTGGAGAAGAGACGGACAGATCGAGTCAAAACATACAGTAGAAACATCGAGACCAACCGAACCAGGTTATCTGTCTGGAGCCGCGTTAGGACAGTATGATCTGTTATATTATGTATACTATATTATCTATTATCACACCTGTGTTACTGTGGTGTATAACATTCATCTCATCTTTCAGTTGAGGTTTTTCTAATTGGTCAAAATTTAAGTAAATCCACAAAAAAAATCAATGAATCAAAAATCACACTGTAAAAAGTGAAATCTAATCTAATGCTTGTTTTTTTTGTCTGACAAGATATTTCTTCTTACCAGGCAGTGCCTATATTCGTTTCAAGCTTCTTTTGTACTTAATCATAATAAGATATTATAACAGATTTTATTATTGGTTTTGAGAAACATAATGCTTTAAACTAGAAGGACCAGACTTATAAATGTATTTGTTTGACTCTGACATGTATAATACTGCTTTACTGAAGTAAGAATTTCTTATTTCAAGCGTCTTATCCTTTTCATTTCTTCACATATTAAGAACAGGCAATGGAAAAAAGTGAATTTTTCCTTCATTTTGCTGATTTTACCTCATTTTATTGCTTTTTTCATAGTTTTTTAGAGCCGAGTGTAACCTCTGACTAAACAGCTGTGACACAGTGACTAAAACTGAAAAACAGGAGACGCTTTTCATCAGTGTATGTCATTTAAAGCAGCTCATTATGGGACAGCTAGAAAATTAAAATATGTTTCACACTAAATAAGGGCGTTTTCACACCTACAGTTGGTTTGTTCTGGTCTGAATCAGTGGAGCTTGTAAAGGTTAAGTTATTTTCCCCTCGAGTGAGTTTCTTTTCACACATTAAGTAAGTACAAACCACATGTAAGCGTTCACTCCTCGTGTTGGTCGGATGCATCTGAGGCGGGAGCAAGAAAGTAAACAGAGGAACAGTTGAACACTCAGAGTTTATAAACTCATCGACTGATTCAGACCACAGCAAACCGACCACACGGGACTGAACCTGCTCTTAAAACTCACACGAGGTCCAGTGTTCAGCGTTTACCTAAACCAGAACATAAGGAATGTTCAGGTATTTTTATCTCCAACGTCCTGTGTGTGTGTCTGCTCAGATTTATTCATGTGGTGCGTGTTGAGGTAACAGGTGGATGTTTTCACCTCCGAGGCCTTCCTGCCCAGCAGCAGGTAGGTGGCTGTGATCTCGTCGTACTTCATCTTGGCCAGAGACTCTTGGATCTCATCCAGGTTGTAGCCCATCCCCACCATCACATCTAAAACAAAACAAAAAAACACAACCCCACACACACACGTAAGGGATATTTTCAGATACAGCATCACACTCCACTGTCAGAGAGCTTCATTTATTCCTTATATGTAGATGAACATAAACAGAACGCACTCTTATATTCTCAAATGTGTGAGTGCAGTGATTCAGGTGAGCAGTAAAGTGCAGGTAATCGACCCCCTGCTCTTTGCTGCTGCACCAATCAATCAGCAGCAGAAAGATGCTGATTGGAGAGAAAACACACACCGACACACACACACCGACACACACACACACACCGACACACACACGTAACTCCCCCATCGTCCAGGTCACGTTGATGGGAAACATGCCAGGTGGAGCTGAGTGGTGTTTTCCTGCTGCAGCTCCAACCTGCTCTGCTTTCAAACATTTATCTGTGTGCGTAAGTATCTGTGTGCGTATAACTATATGTGTGTGTGTGTCTCCCTCTCTTTTCCATTAGTGTGAAACATGTCCTCCCCCAACATACATCATACGAAGGCTTTTATCCTTTCATCTCAACACGATGCAGCCTATTAATTTTTGAAGAGACACTTCAGTCTGAAACACAGTTTGTCAGGGAAGCAGATCTCGCGAAGCACAACGGGTTTCGAACCAAGGGTGTTACAATAACAAGTAAAGACGAACGATGTGCACCGTCTTCGATAATATCTTAATTGTTTTTTTTAACGAGTGTGTCAGTCACTGCAACGGCTGCACACTTTCACTCTGAGGATTGTGTACAGTGTGTTACTGTAGACCTACTTTGTCCCTCCACCACATGTAAAGCTGATGTAGCTGCCTAAAAATGCACGAGTTAAATTAATAATGAGTTCAAAAAAGCACAGTGGGGGAGACAAAATACAGGCCCCGCCAGCTCTGCATCGTAGGTTGTTAGACGTAAGCGGTTTGGTTTTGAAAAGACGGATGTACTCGCAGAACTGGAGTTACATCCAGTAAATAGTACTTGCTCAAAAGATGACGATCTGCAACTACTTTAGAAATCGGTTGCTGTTAAAAATAGTAGTATTTTATTTCTGTTGGATTTCTGTCTTGTTTAAAATAGGCCCATATCTTAGCAGAAAACGCCTCTATTACCTGAACATAGCGAGACGCTGTTACCATTTCTATTATCGGACTTTCTAAATTCATTAGTCATTTGCTTTTCCAAAACACAAAGATATTCAGTTTACCGTCAGCAAACGATACTAGCATGAAAACCGCTGGAGAATGATTTTATATCTTTTGACTAACTGTTATTACTTGTAAATGGAAATACATTAATACATTCTACTATTTCCCAGCACCAGTATGTTTAATTACAGCAAAAAATAAATCATTAAATCAGAAAAATGCAATATTAATAGTAATAATTAGTCATTTTGTGCAAGGTGTGCAATGATCAGATGTTGAAAAATGTGACATTGGTAATAAATATATGAATAAATAACAATAATGCATCATTTCTCTTATGTATTAGTTATTTATGTATTTATTACCAATTCATTTAGCCTTTTTTATTTTAGCTTGGTCATCAAACAGATCATATACAGTTCATTCTACAATTGCTACAGTTAATATAACAGGAAAACATGACATTTTATTGAGTCTGTACATTATGAGCCTTGTTTAGATTACGACGGTATAACCTGCATATTTTGTGACTCAAAACGATGGTACCTCACAACTGTTTCGTGGCTTGTAAAAACAGAAACACTCGATTTTGTGCTCAATTTCACACATTCAAAACATTCCCAGTTCACTATTTTCAGATACTAACAAAGAAAATCCAGCCAAATTAAGATGATTCATCCTGTCAGATAGATTCTCTTTCCTGCCTCTGAGGCAGCGTCCTGATCGTCACGCTGAACTCTCCTCTGAAAGCCATACTAATGCCATTATTCTCTGCGGGTTAACGGCTTTTCTTAGCAGGATTTCACCGACTGACATTTTCTAATTTAGTCGAATTGAATCTCTCCAACGTGGAACAATTCACTCCGGCAGAAGGAAGTAAATCAATCAAAGAGATAAAAAATACACCAATAATTTACTTGATGTGTGTCAGGTAATTTCCTGGAAAGTCTCCTCATAATTTCCTGAAAATTAGCAATGAAGCATAAAGGGAATATTTCCTATATGCAAGTTGGTGCTAGTTACGAGGGGAAATCGTGTGAAATTTTATAGTATGGAGTGTTTTATTTGGCGATCATCATCACAAAGCAGTGATATGTAGAAAAAATGGAAATATGAAGTGAAAATGTACACATTTTAAACTGTAAAAGTCAGTACAATTAAATATTAAGAGTATTTATATCAAGTATTGTTTCAAATTTTATCAAATCTGATTCTGTTTATCGAGTCTCGGTTCCATTTTTAATATTTTTGAAAGAAAAAAGAACAAATATCTCAAGAGCAATTAGCTTTCTCATTCTCATCAGTGAACTGTCAGCTGTTACAGGAACGGTTCTTTTTCCCTTCATTTATGAAAATAAATACATCTCTATCCTCTTATGAATGATCCGCGTGTACTAGTGCTGTTAACGTCAGCTGTATCAGGGTTATGTGTTATACGTGTTTCCTCTGAGTGATGTTATATAAAGCTTGCTATTCTAATCCTGTGATATTCATTTCAAGAAATCACGGAGGCGGCTTTCCAAGAACTCGCATTGTAGGAATTTAAAATCATAATAGCAGCTACTGTCTACAAGGTTTCCAGGAAATCACCTAGAAAATAAAGACGGGCCCGTAAATCAGGAGCGATTAAAGAAACAGTAGCAGCTGCAGAAGATGAAGACAGAAAAAGGAGAAACCACTTGTGCCTGTTACCGGGCAGAATATGTGATAAGCATCTTTCCTTATCGATCTGTTCTCAGCTCTCTGTTCAAAACAGGAGTCACTACTGAAGCACAGGCTGGTTTACTTTCAAACCAAAAATGATCTTGTTAGGACCAGACAACTAATTAGATTCATCTATACTGTAGCCGTGAAACAGGGAAACTAAGTCTGCGATTAAGGATCATTCCCTTTATTGCAACAACCTTAGTCTGACGGCTCTCGGGTTGAGATGCAGATGATGAACTACGTCGTCAACGGTTCAAATCCAGCCAAGAACCTTCGCCGTCTGTCACCACCACAGACGTAAACAGGAGACTCTAACGCCTCTGCACGTGAAGTTATGAAGCCGTGTTACTCAGGGACACGACTACACACAGCAGTCCAACACACAAGTCCCGTTAATGACGAACCTGTCAACAAGCTGCTGGGTTCTTCTTTAACGGAACCATTATCTGAATATCAACGGTTTTGCCAGAAGTTACAGGACGACTGATGTCCAGTTAAAAGCAGCCGCGTCCTAAAAACAGCCATGTCACACTATATTTCTGTACATTTTTGCTTTGAAAGTAAGCCGGCTTGTTTTTAGTGACTCATCTTTTGAGCAGAGTGATGAGAAGAGATTGATGAGAACAGATGGATATCGCTAATTCTGCCCAGTAACAGGCAGAGGTGGTTTCTTCTTTTCTCTCTTCCTGTGCTGCAGCTGCCTTTAACATATATATTTCTGGGTCATATATATATAATTCTGTACTACAGTACTTTGCAAAAGTCTTAGACCGCCTGAGTATACATATTTATTTCTGAGTACACAGAACTCACTACAGGAAACATGTGCACAGTGTTAACACAGTCAATAAATCAGAACTAAATGGCTTCTAGGGGCAAAAGTCAGTATTTAGTGTGAACTCTGCTCCCATGACAAAAAGTAGCCCGAACAATAAGAATGATTTGACATGTGTAGAATGAAACCAGTTGTAAAACACCAGATGATTAGGGCTGTAAATCTCATATTGTCTGAGCAAAAGAGTTCAAGACATGCCACGTGCAAAGGGAGGTCACACTAAATACTTGACACTTTGGTTAGTTTTTAATGCCGTTTATGTATTTCCTCTATGTTCCAGTTGTGTCTTGTGATCAATCTTAGGTCTAGTCATTAGAACCGGCTGCTAAAACAACAAACCTAAAGGTGGCCTAACACTCTGCACAGTACTGTACATACGTATTTACACGGATTCACTGGGTAATGTGTGGAAGGTGACGCCACTCAACAACCTTTGTTAAAGTTGGAGAGTTTCCATCTCTGGTCGCCATCACCTACTACTAAAATATGATGAAAACCGTACAATGCCCAAAAAATGCAGAAAATCATCACAGAAAACTGACAAAAAAATGCCCCCTGGAAAGAGCTGTCGATTTGTTTCAAATTGCTAAAATGTTTGATGTTTCAGGTTTTGGTTCATACAAACGCATCAGCCCGTCCATCTGCCCTTAAATATATCATTTTTCAGCCGGAGGAAGGTTTACGTAACGTCTTAAATGCATTATTTAGGACTCAGGGATTCCTCAGACAGATAAAGACCAGCCTTCTCTGGCTTTTCTTCCTCTTTTTGCATCCTCGGCTCTGACTGGGTGACTGGGAGTTCGCACACCGACAGCCAGCTGCCGTTATGTAACAAACCCCCACCAACCCCCTTCAGCTTTCATCCAGGGCACGACGGGAGGCTTCTCCCTCTTCACTCCTGCATGTACCAGCACTGCTCGTGTTTATTTATTCATCATCACGTTTCATCTTTTCTTTTAAAGCTCCTCGGCTCTGAAATAATGAGACCGCCTCAGCTGCGTTCCCCGCTTGAACCCCGCCAACGTTTAACGCCGCATATAAAGAGAGTTTTTACAGTAATAAAGGAAAAAGGAGATGCTTTCTGATGCCAGTGCACTTTTTGGGATTACACAACAGGGTATCTCAGACCCGATGGTCATAAAGTTAAAATCTTAACTGACTAAGCAAACCTTAAACAAAAAGCAGATAAGTGACTTTAATCTGAGCATCAGCAGTTTGTTACCTATTCTCTTCTGATCCGTTATGTCCAGCTCTGGTTCAACATAAGGCTTGAGCTCATCCTCTTCAAATCCTGCATTGATCCATCGGTCCTTCATGATTTGCTGCAATGACAAGTTGGACAATTAGAAATCAGAAACCAATACCTTTTGAAGCAGACCAGAGTTATAAAAAAAGATACAGTCAATTTCTCACATCAACGCATAAAAACACGTTTCATACGGAGCCCTCACGTGTGTTTTGCAGACGGTTGTGACAAGTGTTGTGCATAAATGCGTCAAGAGCGTTGAATGTGCTCACGCTGTTGGTGAACAGTGAACTGAACATATCCGTTTTAATGAATGTGAGCACCGTGTGAAAAAAATCCCCATAGGAAGCGCTATGAGAGGAGTTTATTTTAAAAGCTTGTTATATTATCCATCGTGTCAAACCTTCATCTGAAAAGTCACTAAAGCTGAAGGGTTGCAGAGCTGCAGAAAACTGAAATACTCGAGTACAAGTACCTCAAATTTATACTACAGTACTGGAGTAGATGTACTTGCATGTTGCATCACACCAAGACTGCCAGTCTACTGCCATTTCACAGTAATGTCCATATTGTTTTGTGCAGCACTGTTTTCACCTCTTTTAATTTGCAGTCGATCAATGCCTCTCTAATAAAAACGGAGCCAAATTAATTATCAGTGATCATGCGCTGATGTAACTGGAGTTCACACTATAATTCAGGACACTCGTGGGGCTTCACAGGCCAACACATGTGACCCACTGAGTCAGGCCAACAACATTTACTTTAATTCACTTACAATTAGCTGCAAAATTCAACAAGATGTACTAAAGCTGTTCCTGCTAATGGTGAGCGATGAAAGGCAAACAGCTCAGTGATTAACAGCTGATTTAAACAAAAAAAAATTGACTCCAGATAAGAGAGCAACAATAATGTGGAAATGAAATGACATCTTATGTGTGAAGATTTACTGCTGGCGTCAGGTATGGAGCCAAAAAGTAAACAGGAACATTTTTCTCTAAACGAACTGTGGAACAAATCTACCATCACTGCCCTGAAGTGTTCTACACCACATGTCCAAAGGTATGTGGACACCCTGTCCGTCCACTGTATCTGTGGGGTGCAGCTGTTTTTTCTGGTTTGGGTTTCATTTAAGGGAAGTTCAATGAATGCTTCCAACAGTTTGGTAAAAGTATTGTCCTGTTTCAATATGACAAAGCCTCTGTGCACCAAGACAGATTCATAAAGAAATGGTTTTCCATAACACTTTGGTGTGGAAACAATGAAGAGGTCTGTACAGAGCTCTGACCTCTGACCCCATTCAACACCTTTGGGATGAACTGGAAAAAGACCTCGTACTTTTGTCAAGATACTGTATTTTAATGCTGATGATTTTCCCCTTTTATTGATGTTCATCTATGCTGAAACACAGAAAATGTACAATTTGAAGTTCTGTCAGAAAAACTGTGCGTTATCCTCGACACACAGACAAAGTCAGAGAAGTAAACGACAAAAGACAAGAATGACGATGCATTATTTATGGTTACAACATCAGAGAAGAGGAGGAGAGAGTACAAACAGGACGCGGTTGGCGTCAGAGGAGATGATGCAGGATGAGGGGGTGCAGGACCAGGAGAGGCGGGTTTTTTGTGAGGATAGATGACATTCTCCGATGGTGCAGACGTGCTGGGGGTTTGCGTATAGAACTGAGAGGTATATTTACATTTTCTGCGTCCTCCCTCACCTCGAGAGTACCGCGCTTGGCCGGGTTGAGCACCAGGAAGCGTTTGAGGAGGTTCTCGCAGTCTGTGGACATGTAGAAAGGGATGCGGTACTTCCCTCTGAGCACTCGCTCCCGCAGCTCCTGCAGAGACCGAGAACGCAGGAAGTTATCAGAAATACTCATTCATACTGCTTTTGTTTTATAGACAGAGCAGACAATTAAAATTGAAGAAGCTGAGGCCCTGGTTCACACTTGGCAGCGTTAACGTGCGTCTGTTGATCTCGTCCAGGGTTTACGTTAGCTGGTATATCACGGGTCTGGCACATACAAATATCAACGGCCAAAACGTCCAGTGGGAAATATGCCAGATAAATATACATTCATTAGAAGCATAGTACATGGCCTAATACTGTGTGACTTCAAACACTGCAACTTAAATATTTTCATCACCCACTCCATTTTAGCCAAGAGGACACGTCCAAATAAATGTTTCCCGTCTTTTCTGTTTTTTTAGGTAGATTTAATCAGGCTGATTAGTGTTCAAGTCATCATTTTGTTTGTTTTAAAATGTTACTGGATGTTAGAGGAAGGGGGGCGTGGCTACATTGACTGACTGCTGTTGGACACTCAGGAGGAGGTGAATCGGACTCGTCTCTCCGGTGCAGACTCTGGACTGAAGTCACAGCATATTGAATCAGGAGCTGCGGCGTCGTAACGTCCTCTCTCACCTTGAGGTTCTGTCCATCGAATGGCAGTGAGCCGCTGACCAGCGTGTACAGGATGACCCCCAGACTCCAGACGTCCACCTCCGGCCCGTCGTACTTCTTCCCCTGAAAAAGCTCTGGCGCTGCGTACGGCGGAGAGCCGCAGAACGTGTCCAGCTTGTTGCCCAGAGTGAACTCGTTGCTGAAGCCAAAATCAGCAATCTTAATATTCATGTCGGCGTCCAGGAGGAGGTTTTCGGCCTGCAGACAGAGATACAAAGGTCAAAGGTTATGGGCATATTCACCTACATCAGTCAGGGTCGTTTTCACACAACTCACTGACTTTAATGAGATTTTAACTGCTGGTGCTCTGCTGCAGTTTGTTGTTACACTGGTTACGTGTTAATTTTAGTCTTGAGTTTAAAATTCTTTTATGGGTTTAATGAGCAGCAACTTTTATACTTTCAGCCATTACGCTCCAACAGCCTTCTGGGAGAGAATATTAATACTTGTAATCCATCAAAATTGAGATGTTTGCATGGTTCTCTCTTCACAGCTGGATGTGACGTGAGTGCATTTTATATCATGTCCTCATTTTGGAAACACGTGGCTGATGAAATACACATGGGGAAGGTAAAATGCATTTTGGAAAATCTATTTTTTTTCTGGCACTCTTACTCCACAAAAATATTTTTAATGTTGTGCCTCAGACAATGGCTGATAACCTGAGCGAGGAGGGGTGAGCGTTTCGCACTCCCCGTGTGTGTTTTGGAAAATCACAATCCTTCACGCGTCTTGAAAACAATAGAGAATGTCATAAAACATGCTCACGTCACATCCGCTTTTCAACACATCCACACATGTGTCCGATCTTAATGGGTTCAACTTAAACTCAAAACACATCTACTTAGACTGGTTTTTAAGTAGTGTTTCATCATTTTGTTGACAATAACTAAACTATATAAAATACCAGTTCATTTGTTGGTTAAAATGTAACCGTGTTCTTCACACTCTGCGCTGCGCTGCACCACAAACACACGTGTACGACACACAGCACACGCTCCCACACCTGTCCTCATTACACACAAGGACAAACACAAACCGCTCCTCTCACATCTCTCTCCTTATGGATCATTCATGAAGCTCTACAGAGAAATCGGGCTTTTCTCTGAGCAGTGTGACTCCCACTGACGCCGAGATAAAAATACACAAGCATCAATATTTATACTCGGAGAAGTAAAGCACGTCACGAAATGGAGGAGGTCCGTTTACACTACGACAGGTGATGTGGTGCAGAACACGTGAGGGACGCCGCCTTTTACTACACATGCATTTACAGACTGTAGTGATATGCGTTAAAGTGACTTTACTGCTCAGCGGAGAGTCAGTAGAGAGCAGGGAAAGGGCAACGAAGAGACGGCAGCGAATTCAGAATTAGACATGCTGTGTTCGAGCCGTCGATAGGGAATTATGGGAGGAAAGATGAGAGTCATCGAACACGCAACACTGACGTCATCTCCCCACACCGTGACCTTTTCTGTTCGACGTGAGTCAGTGGCAATTAGCTTCAAAGGTGGAGACACTCTGCTTATTTAAACAGTCGATAGGACTACAAAAAAAAAAACAGGAATACTACTAACAGTCAGAGTCCCATTTGGCATCTTAAATGATTCATCCTTCAGTTATCCAATCAATTATGTTTTGACTAAGAAATGTCACTGAATGTTTAAAAGACATTGAGTAAAAGATAAGAAAATCAGTGAGAGGTTAAAACAAGCATTTATTGTAAATACTTTTTCCCGTTCGTACACTAATCAATTCATTTTAACATTCAAAGACCTGGAACAATATTTTGGGGCCTCACTCTCCGGTGTTTCTTCTGTTTTTCTGACTTGTTCTAGCAGCCACCCAGAAGGCCAGTAAAAGATCTGGTGGTTTTACTGTGAACTCAGACAGAACCTTTCTATTTTTCTTTAGAAAGTTTAATTTAGAAAGTACTTAAGAGACTTACAAATTATTTTTGTCAACATCTAACATTCTCTAAGCAAGTTACAGCCATTTATTATAATTATTATCCTGGACATTTTGTTTACTGACCATGTAGTATGCGTCATTTTACAATCACGGTTTTGCTTTGTGTCGCGTAAATCTGTTATTTTTATGCTTTTTTTTTTTCATGCAAGCAAATATGCATATATTTCACCTTTGCTTTCCTCTGTGTTTATTCAGGCTTGCAGCAACATGTTGACTGCTGTGTCATTAAATTGACACTGATTTCTAGTCTAAAGAAAGTGAAGAAAAAGGCCTTTTAAGACTGATTCAGACAAACTAGTGTGTCTGTGAACTCACCTTGAGGTCTCTGTGAACAATGTGCTTCTGGTGGCAGTACTGCACCGCCGATACAATCTGTACAAGGAAAAGACGAACAGAGTTAGTTGAACGTATGGTGTTGTGTTCTTACACTGTGATAAAGGATGTGGTGGAGGTAGAGGAGGAGGAGGAGGACACGTGGTCGACACTGAAGATAAGCCAGGTTTCCTCTGCTGCTGCTTCTGAGTCAGGTAACAGTCTGCACTAACTGAACACAAGGCTGTGAAG
>JAPQRN010000016.1:23116691-23135510 GCA_037367275.1 Coranthus polyacanthus | reverse complement strand
CAATTGTCAGTGACTCCAGAAAAGACAGATGTGATCAAAATTTGCAGACAGAAAATACAGCCGATAACTTTAAAAAATACGTCATAAATGTTGCATTTGGGCTACGATGCCTTCAAGGCACAAAAGCTGCTTGAGTAGGGTTAGGAAAAGATAGCGATAAGGGTTAGAATAAGAAAGTTACACGACAAACTTTACAAAAATAAACACATTTACCTTTGACTGGAAATGATAGATGAACTCTGGTCTCCTGTGTTGAAGTCGAGTGTTATTCTACCATAACCGTCCCTAACTGTCTCTTTTTAACGACGCCACCAGACCAGCATTTGCGGTGTCTTCACTTATTCACGCGAGTCAAGAAGTTCACTTGGACACAAGGATAAAGTGACACCATTTTGATGGTCAAAGGTCAAGGTGGCTTTGACCTCTTCTTCTGTCCATTATTATGAATGCAATATCTCTAGAACGTCTTGGGGAAATTTCTTCAAATTTGGCAGAAAAATCAAGGATGATGATTAGCTTTTCTTTTAGCCAAAGGTCAAGGCTGTTGTTCCGTCACAAAACACATTTTTTGGTCATAACTGCTAGTACTTGAGAGAACTGTGTGTTCAGACTATGATGCAAAGATAGTGGATACATCTGACTGAACTTAGGATTCTTCTTTGAGCTATTATTTTCCCTCAAAGTCAGTAATTCCAGGTGAGAAGCCTGATATTAGCCACTATTGGAGCCAAAACATCCTATTGCCGTCCTACCTCATGTTTGTTTGCAACCGCCAAGAACGGGCCTCGAGAAATACGGAAATGCACACTTAATTTAAAGATGTTTGCGGCTGCAATGCTTTCCGGTCTCTTGAGTCCTCTGTCAAAAAATAAGATTGGCTTCTTTCTGTATTATTGTAGTAGAAGACGTTTAGTTTTAGAGAGACTGACATCAAAGTGCAACATGTCCAGATGATGTTTATGATTGATAAAGAAGCAGGGATGGTGTTTGAATTCATGCTCTCCTATCCCGAGGTTGACCCGAATGTCTACCATCTGACCTCACTGTGCTTTCGCTCAGGTTGACCTGTGAACATGAGCTGAAAGGGGAACCAGTTTCCTCCTGACGGCCCTGTTGGAGCTGGTCACTTGAAGGTTAGAGTCAGACTGTAGTGATGATGTGTCAGCAGTTTGGTGTCTTGGTACATTTTGTATCTCCATGTGGTATTCAGTGAATCTGGGCTGGTCAGTAACAGTGTTTCCACAACAGGCAATGCTTGCATGTATCAACCATTTCTACAAACATCCAGCAGAACATGAGCAGTGTTTGAGAGAAAACAGTTTGCTTTGCTACAAAGATAATACAAACCTTCTGAATAAACAGAAGTTAACTGATTTATATAATGTTGGCTAAATAGAAGGCAGATCATACAAGTACTCCTTTATGTTTTTGAACTGTAAAAGTAGTTTTACTTTGATGTTGAGAACAAAGCCGTGTCATAATCTAGCGTTTAGCATTAGCTCACCCATCACCCCTTGCGCTCCCACAGCTCCGCCCTTTTTGTCCAAATATGGTCACTTGGCGACAACTAAAACGTGAACTCCTGTCTTTATAACAACAGTCCAAAAACCAGTGGGTGATGTCACGGTGACTCCGCCCACTTCTTATATACAGCCACAAAACATGTTTTGACCATAGCTCAAGATTTAATACGTTAGTTGTAACAAAATTTGACACATCAAGGTCACTGTGATGCCATAATTTCCCTTTTCTGTCCTTTTTTCAACACAATGCTGTCTAGTTATATTTCTGTGGACTAATTTGATCCACTCATTGAAACGCTGCTGTGAAAACTGACAGCTGTTTTGATTAGAAATGGACGATAGTGTTTTTTACTTCATAGCAGTTTACGGATGGAGACAAAACAGGCCATGACTGCACAGATTTCCAGTGTTTTCACTTGTGCTTCTGGCCTGTTCCCAGCTCCACCTTTGCAAGTAAATCTCTGAGATTTATTTTACCCCGATAGAGTAATAGTGGGTACTTCAAGGTTGTCATTGGGTTTAAGATGAGCTTTATTTGCATGGTGCTAAAACCCAGAAACAGAGATGAGTGGTGGCAGTAAAATATGGTACTAAAAGCGCACAAAGTGCAATCAATAAGGTGTTCAGGTGAGGATGGAAAAAGAGTCTGTTTGAAAAATAACTCTCCAAAAACAAAACAGCAAATAATTAAGATGATGATCTACCAGTGTTAAAAGTCGCTTTACTCACTGGTGATTTTTCAATTCAGGGACAAAAAAGTGTTTATTATTGCAGAGGTTGAGAACTGAGGCGAGGGAGCAAATCGCTGCCAAGACTCCTTCACTTAACAATTTCTAATATTTATAAAGCCCCTCCGGAGGTGGAGGCTCTGGGTCGTATGTTTGAGGAAATGGCAGGTTGAAAACACTATAGCTTTGATTAGTTTTATTCTCTTTGGGTTTGTGTACAGTGCACATCTGAATCAGCATGTTCCCGTCACAGTTGGTGGAAGTGAAGGTTGAGGTCGGAGAAAATGGCTTTATTCTGCAGGTTTGATCAGGAAGAGAAACGGATGATTAATCCACGAGGGTAGCACCAGAGATCTGGGGTCGACTTGACTCCTTTTGGCTCGGTTGTGATTTCCACTGCAGGTCTAGTACCCCGTCAGCGTGGTTAGTTGTCATAGCGACGCAACATCATCCTCAGCGCGACTGCAGCTACGAGCGAAGCAGCAATGGCATCTGTAACTCTGAGTTCTAATTGGTGAAATACTGCTTTTGTTGGGCCAAGAAACATAAGTTTTCAGGTGAGAATATAGTTGTTTCGACTCAGTCTGTGGTCGATTTATTAAGCTGGTAGTGCTTCAGGGTACCTCCTCTCACGAAATGGAAATGCAGCAAAGGCCAAGTCAAGGGAAGTTGATACCATCAGTGGAAAAGCTGTGTATAAGAGCTGCAACAATTAGCGATTAATAAGTAAAGACAATTAATCAGTAATGAAATAAGTCTCCAGAACAGATTGTGTATTGTGTTGCCTCTTATACCCGTTGTAAAGATTGTAAAGGAACAACCATGTGGCACATTTTAAAGTTACAAATTACAACAAAATAACCGTATGGATATGCCCTGGGAATCGTTGTTTATTCAGTGAGTTGTTCATTAAATGTAGAGCAGAACAGCTGTCCTGTCATGGGAGGTTTCACTGATGTATTTGCATGTAAAGCTGTCGTGGAGCAGATTCTTGTAAAGGTGGGCGTTGGGTGAATTCCCTGCTGTTTGTGTCAGGAGGAAGCTACACAAACACAGGCAGATCTGCAAGTAGAGGACGAGAACAAACGCACGACTAGAGCAGGGCGACGTAACCAGATATGTTATCGTATCGGTCGATATCGATAAGTATCACGATAAATGTCGAGTCATTATTTGTTTTAAAGGCTGAGTTTTGGTCCTGAGTGAAAGTTGAAAAAGCCAGATGGTTATTTGTGGTTTTAAATTGTTTGTAAAAGACGAAACAAGA
The DNA here is from genome assembly GCA_037367275.1 of Coranthus polyacanthus. Classification (NCBI taxonomy): domain Eukaryota; kingdom Metazoa; phylum Chordata; class Actinopteri; order Kurtiformes; family Apogonidae; genus Coranthus; species Coranthus polyacanthus. Next base: position 23,131,992 of record JAPQRN010000016.1, on the reverse strand, counting down.
TGGATACGACGTAAAAGACATAAGTTGAAAACGCGAAAAAATGTAACGAGACGAAAATTATGTAGAAAAACGCATCAATAATAACAACATTATTATTCTAGTTATTGAGTAAAACAGGATTTTGCTGAATACTGAACTTGCACTTTTTAGTTTTTAGCTTCATAATCAAGTTTCTTCCCGAGAGGACGCCTTAAAAATTCAGCTGTTTTTTTTTTGCAGGTCAGGGATCCTTCACAGCACCGGTCCGACGGTTCCTGCAGGGCTAATATTCTGACGTAGACGTTGGTATTTTCCGTTGCTGCCTCGTAAACATCATCCCTGCATGTGTAGAAAGTAAAGCTCTGATGTTGTCACTGACTCAGGCCCGAGAACTGAACCTCCATCTGCTGAGAGAAGCAGAAAGACCGTGTGTGTCTGGTTCTGTCTGTGTGTAATGTACGTCCAGGAAAATCCTGAGCCAGAAGCTGACAGACTTTCAGAGAGAATATAGTCTAATGGACATTATAGGTTACATAACAGTGACCTGCAAGTCATCCCAGATGGTACAGATATACCGAAGCTTTCTGAACATCCCTCTATATTCACATCAGCTCACATTTAGCTCATACTATAACTTATATAATGAACATGTCCGTCTGCCTCGTCCTATATGTCCTTAACTAATTAAATAATACAATAACGGTATCAATATTCTACATAATCAACAGCATTACAGAAATAAATAGTTTGTTGTTTATTGGTTTCACGGTTACGACTTATTGTTTTTCGTCCTCCTGATGCAGCCAGAGGACGTGTGGTTTACACATACTGTACAATGCCGGGTTGTGTGGAAGTATTACATGGGAAGTCGGCGGTGAGGTTAGAGCACATCGCGTCCAGATGTGGAATGTGGTTTTGGCCTCGTGGCCTGTCTGCTACTTCTGCAGATGAGGCATGAATCCAGTCCACATTACCAACATCACCCACAGTCCTCCCCGGGGCTTCGTTGACCCCGTTCACAGGAGGAGGTGTCCACTCGGAGACTTGTGTCTTCTATTAGACGTATGAAGTGATGGTGTGGTCATTGGATGATCATCTACCAGGTGGTTGGACCTTATCACTGACTGCTTTTAATTAGCTGAATTTCTCTGTTTAATGTTGCACAGTTACAATGTTAACCAGTGGTGGAATCTAAGTACTTTTACACCTGGACAATTTATACTTTAACTGAGGATTTCCATTTCAGAGGCAAATATTGTACTTTTTCCTCCACTGCATTAGTTCCTTTCACAGTTTTTCATCCCCTTCCTGTCCACATGTGTTGAAAAGCTCAGCCCTCTCTTCTCCGTCCTGAGCGCTGACTGAACAGAAAGATGGACAACGCCATTTCATGGTACTGTGGAAAAGTGAAGCCAAAATATCTCGGTTAGAGACTGGTTGCGTGGATTTTTAACAGCGATTAGTCATTGTAGCCATCAGTCGCCCACGCTAGAGTTTTCTAAAGGAGGCCAAAAAGATACTACCTGCTGAAGCTTGAAGTGTCTCCTTTATGGGTTGAGTTTCAAATTCTCCTCCTTTTTAAGCTTAAGCAACTATTTGGCAACGTAATAGAAGACAAAGAATCAAACATAATGTACATCATGGGTTTTAAAACTGTTTCTGTTCGTAATAAACATCTTGCTATTTGTACTCGGATGTTGTAAGATGGATGATGGAAGTTTGAGAAGAGAAATTCTGTTCTGTTAGAAGCAAAGACAGTGGCGTGTGTTGTGTTTTCCTGCAGTGCGTATCCCCGGCTGCTTTCTGCCTCCTGTCGTTGAGTTGATAAGAGCGTTAAGAGAGAACTGAAACGGTGAAGTTGCCGATCGCTGCAGCAAAAACAATGAGCGAATACAAGCTGAGAGCGCGTAGAGCCGAGGGCAGCTGCGGAGCTGGTGATAAGAAGAAGTTGTGCATTTGTCACTAGTGACACCTTTGAGATAGTAAGTGGTCATTTTAGATGAGAGCAGTTCAGTGTTTCCTCTAATCGACTCTAGCAGCGGGAAAGGGTGTAGGCGTGGTACACGGCAAGAATTTTAGAATTAGATCATTTAAAACTGAATTTAACTGATTTAATTGAAATTCATTACATGTTTTCTATTAAATGATTTAAACATAATTTTAAAAAAAATGACAGTAATGATTAAATCATTATCATACATTCTGCATGGTTAGACCAGGAGGAAGTTGTGAAATAATTGATAAATTGATTTAAGCTGTTATGTAAGAAGTAAGTGGAATTAGAAAAGAATTTAACAAAACATTAAGCGACTAGTAATAATGAGCATAAAAGTTTACGGTGATGCTTAAAACGAGATAAAAACTGCTAATTTTTACAAGGATGAGCTAAAAACAAGTTAAAATCTCTGTCTCGTCCTTTATATCATGTTATTGTTAGTTCACAGACTCAGTGACGTTAGTTAAATCTACATAACCCTCTCTTTTCGACTGGATGCCGAACCCACACGTCTCCACGTCTTGTCCTGGCGACCTCGTGATACAGTTTTTTTAAATCATGAAGAAGTGGCAAAAATGTACATGAAGGAAACCCTGCAGTTTGAAGGTGTGAGGTGCTTTGAAAACACTGACTTCTCTCTTAAAATAAACAAGTGCATCTCAGAGCGACAGACAAAATAATCTTCTCTACATAGGTTTTTGAATGCGTTCCACAGTTGACACAGATCCTCCGCCTTTGGCACCAGTTTAATTTCAGAGTCTCTTCTGTCTGGTTCTGATACCACACAGGCTCTCACAGCTCCACAGAGACTGTGTACATGCAGGATAAAATAGGTTGATAGCCTACTTGTCTTGTAATTTCAGCCCTTTCCTGCCTCGAAGGGTGGTTTCTAGGGATCGACTCGTTCCACACGAGACATATACTTTGTAAGCTGAAGCCTGGAATAAGACGGCGGCGGCGGTGGTGGCGGCGGCTCCTACACTTATGTGGATCATCAGGGAGGAGGGGAAGATGAGGAGATGGTGTCACGCTGGGATGGGGTGGAGTGTTGTGATTTCCTGTTTTTGCAAGATGGGGAAGCAGATATGGAGTTATGCTCTGCAGCTCTGGAATGGGATTGTTTGTGAAGGAATGAAACCTATGCAGACTCTCCCAAATTCCAACAAAACCAAGCAGACGATTTGTTTGTGAAGACTGCCCTGGTCACAGACCCCCGTCTGTGGCTAAGATGGATATTTTTCAAAAATGTTCAATAGCTTTTGAACCACTAATCCTACTGATATGCTTTAAAAAGACTGTGGTTTCTCTGATTTTCAGTTTTCCTTGGACTCTCAGAGGCTCCATAGTCAATATGTTTAGGCCCAGCAGCATTGGTTCATCACAACTTCTTAATTCAAGCCAGTAAATGGCTCTAACTTGCTTAGAAAAGGTTAGATACAGATACAGATTAACTTTATTAATCCCCAGGGGGAAATTAATCTGTCAGCTCAAGAAAAGAAAAGAAGAATAGAAGTCAAGCAAGTTCTGCAGGTTAAAATGAACGAACCGAGCACCTTTTACTGCTGACTTAAAGAAACCTGCTAGCCTAGCCGCAGTAATGCTAACATCCCATGATGCAAGGTGTTTCTCAAAGTAGAGGAAGGATCCTTCAAGGATTCATTTACATGAAGCTGCGTCATCAGATTACGCTGGACGACTGATCCAATGTCCAGGATCAGGACTGAGCCCATCCTTTGGAGAATTTTCATGGATGTTGAAAACATTAAAACCAGCGTTAAATGAAAAAGAGCCGAAAACAACAACCTCAAATAGAACCTCAGTGAAGAGGAGTAAAGATCTGCTTCATCCGCTTCACTGGTGCAAAATGCATTTAAATCTAATTATTAGGCAAGAGGAGGCAGGTCTATTTATGTTATATAGCACATTTCATACACAAAGGCAACTCAGTGTACTTATACATAAATAAATGGAAGATCCAGATGAAAAGGGGCGGGGCCTTCTCTGCAGAGTGTATTGATCTTTAGGAAGGACTCGTGTCTGGCCTACGAAGGAAGTGACGACCACGGAAGGATCCTTGACTTTGAGAAACACCCTCAGAGTGAAGCCTGGAAAACCTAAAGGATCTGCTGACCCTCCATCTCAACAAAGATAGGTCGTGTGTGGCAGGATGTACCACTTCCCGTTTAACTTAAAAGCTAGCGTTAGAAGGATTGTCTAGTGTTTGTATGACGTGATGACCTCTGGAGAATGCACACGTGACTTTAAAAGAACCAGATGAATCTTCTCCTGAATCAGATGATGTTTGACACCTGATGCTGACAAAATAAACCACAGGTTCTGGGTCTGTGAGGGTTAATGGAGGTAATAAAAAGAGTTTCCAGTGGATGCTTTAACTGAGAGTCTCAGCTCAGTGGCCTTGTTGAACTGCTGTGTGGGATGATGATGAGTTTAGGAAACTGGGTCCTCTTCTTCAGTAACAGGCTGTTCTCTCTCTGCCCGAGTACGTGGGCTCAAAATGTAGGCTGCTGATTTTTGTCTCAGTTGCATTTTCCTTATTTAAATCTCGTGTCGGTTACGTTGCATCTTCTTCTATTTTCATCTGTCGTGCGAACATAAACAAGCGCAGGTGTGTGTATATAAATAGTCCTCCCTCAGAAACAAAAGATGGTGTTTTTGTTTTTTATTTTTAGCTCTTTGAACCTAATGTCAGCAGGTTTATTGTAGTTAATGAAAAAGACTCAAACTAGCATCGTTTACTTCCTTTTTTTTTTTTTTTTTTTACATCATCTTCATATCGTTGCATCTTTTATGTCATTTTTATCTTGTCATATTTCTACGTCGTTTTCATCCGTTTATGACCATGAATAACCACGTGGCAACTTTTTACCCATTAAACTTCAAAAGCCTTTAAAAGAAACAACGATCTAATTGCTAATTCTCTTATTATTTTTATCATGGCAGCGTTTTCAGTTTGATACAAGAATGAAATGGCTTTTACGCACGTCATGCATTTTTGACATTTTTCATTCTTCTATAAATCAAGGCTTTTCTCATAATACCTGGAAAAAAACCAACTAAAAACTAACCTAAAACTAGTCAATTCCACAAAATAAAACTAAATCAAAAACCAAACTTATAGACTAAATAAAAATAGTTTTGTTCTTTGTGAACTAAAGGGAGACGCTGCTTCACCCTTTGATGAATTCCACTTGTTTACTGGTTTTAATGGTTCCTACTGGTGATCGTAGTGGTTTCAGATTTAAAGACACCTCCCAGAGCCGCCTGGCAGAGGAATGTGAACCCCACCTTGGCCACAGGGAGTTGGCTGCCGTGTCAGGAGCAGGACTGATACTATTGTTGGACCATCGGTGTGAAAATCAAGTCCACACCTAAGAGGCCTTTGAGGCAGCACAGTTTAAGAGCGGAGCAGTTTTCTGTTGCTTTTCTGGATGTCTCAGAATTCGAACGACAGACAAAGTCAAACGCCGTCGGCTTTGTTCAAATGTACGTGCATCTTAACAATCCACAAACAGGCGTAAACGCTTCATCTGGATTGGAAGAAGTCATCATTTGTGTAACCGTAACATCTTACATAAGACTTTGGGAGTGCCTCGGCCACTGCTTGTCATATTTCCTGTGTCTTTTTAATGTGAATACTTTCTGGATTAGTTAATGAAAACAGCTTAATTTCGTTTCTGTCGTTGTCTATTGAGTTGTTGTGGCGTCTTGTGTTTGTTTGTTTGTTGTTCCCGTGGAGCTATAAAAAGCATCAGCATTCCTCTCTCCACCTGCTCATTATTTGTGATCCTCAGCGCTGAAGGGAGTTGGTTTTTCTTCTAATTGTTTTCATTCGTCTTGGGTGTTACCGAGTTTTCAGAGCTGACCTGCAGGTCAGTGGCGGCTACGATTACATAACAGCCTCTGTGGTGAATTCTAAGACTTCTGTTTCTGCTCTACAGTCTTCAGCTGTGGGTTATTTTTGATCTTTTTTCCAATTTAGCCGAACAGTGAGATGTTAAACTGAACCGGACATGTTTCAGAGGTTTATTAGTAAACCCTGGTGTATCCTTTGGTGTTTTACTTAAGGATGTAAAAGTTGTCATGATAAATGCCAAATTATTATTTCTTATAAGTTTAAAGGCTGATCTGTGAGTGAAAGTTGAAGAAAACGTAGTAAAAGATAGAGTCCAGGTCCAAGTCTTCACAGTGATCAGTAATTTCAGCTGTTAATCTCACATTACGTGTCTGAAAACACCTTGAATTACAATATGCTGAAAGGTAATTATGGAATTTCATATTTGGTCTGATATAGGCCTGATCCCGCCAACAGATCATATGACAATCACGATGCACGATCTGACTTGTCTTTTTGTTGTTGTCGTCTGACTCGAAACCTTGCAGAGCTTTATGATAAAGGACAAAGCTAATCTAAAACGAATGAAGGTTTGCTTTGTAAAGTGTAAAATATCACACTTAAGCTGAACCTCACTAAATGGTTTAAACGGCCGCTGCCTTTATTTACGTGTTAGTTTTGTGCCTCGCTGGATTTTAGCGCAGTCATACTGTACGTTCACAGAACAAAGGATCTTGTGGGGGACATAAAAAGCTTTCTGGTTTCTAACACAGCGAGCAGTTGATGCGAGAGTTTCCTTTCTGAGCTCAGAAACTTTACTTTCATGTAGTGGATTTCGTGTCTCGTCTTTTATGTTTTAAACCTCAAATCCTCAGTTGCACTTCATCCCACAGCCTGACATTTACATTTTCTTGTTGATTCAACAGCAACAGGACCGGGTTAGTCTTTCATGAAGCGGCATCTCTTCATCTCCACCTCGTCTCACTTCCTGTTTCTTTCTTTCAGTCTCTTTTTTTTTTGTATTTGTGCAATCAGACTGAATTGACTAAATTTCATAATCTGCTTTAAAAAAACTTTCACAACTACATCATGTAATTACAAAATGATAATAATGGTGATATATCACAATGTGATTCTTACTTCATATGATGATCATTTTCTTTGGAGATCAGCAGCATTTATCTACCTTTCTTTTGTCTTTAAAGTTTATTTCATGAAAATGATCAGTTAAAACATTTACAAAATTCTTCAATGTTTTCCTCTTGTTTCGTCTTTAGTTTTCGTTTTTGTCTTTATGTCGTTTTCATTTGTTTTGTCATTTATGTTGTTTTCTTTTTGTTTGTTCGTTTTCATCTTTTTACATCTTTCACGTTGTTTTCGTCTTGTTGCATCTTTTATTTTTGTTTTCGTCTTTGTCGTTTTTCGTTTGTTTTGCCATTTGTCTTCATTTAAAAACCAACAATAAACCACAAGTAACGGCTTCTTCAACTTTCACTCAGAACCAAAAATCAGTCTTTAAACTTACTAACTCCAACGTTATTGTCATAATTATGGATGTCGACTGATATGAACATTTTTGTTGCTCAGTCCTGCTGATTCACCTAGTTTTTCTTTTAAGGCACTTTTAAGTCCGCTAACCTTTGAATTAGTAACGTGGTATGTTACTACATACCACTTACATGGTGAGTTATAGAAAGCGTTCTTGAGGAAGTTTGGACAGGTAGATGTGACTTGGCCTCACAATACCTCAGCATAAGCAGCAGAGAAAAGCGCTGTGGTGGAGGTGTGAGGTGAAAATAGCTCAGCAGCACAGGAAGTGAGAAAATAAAGGAGGTCTTGGTTTCACGCCCAGTTTTCTTTTTCATGCTCCCAGCGCTGGTAACTTCCCGTTGGTAGCACCGACTGTCAGAAACACATGCGAACTGGGGGGATTTTTCTCAGTCATGTCGTCTTTTCTTTTTTTAAAGACCAGTCACAGCAGACAGATGAGACTTTCCCATGAGTCACGATGTGGTCGGCGCGTTGGCTCTGCTCCTCCCACAGCGTTTCTAAGAACTGTGCCCTTCAGTAAAAGGAATGCGGTGTTTGGGTCACCTGTCGCTCGGGCTGTTGATTTTATTTGGGGCGGTCGCTAAATGGAATCAGAAATGAGCATTGTTTCTTGTACAAAAACAGAAGACCTCTCCAAGGAATTGTGGGATGTTTGTCCGCACACGGTGTTATGGTATTAGTAGGACACAGAAACACACTGTCAGACTGAATGAAGACAGATTAGCCCCATTCATAACAATAACAATACAGACATTCACATATTTAATGACCCCACTCATTAATGGACTCATTCACTTAACATTTTGACTCATCATTGTAAAGACTTATTCTAGCTCTGACAGTTTCATTAGTCTTTATGTAGTATTTCTACATAAATATATTTAAGCGTATATATATATATGTGCATGGCAGATGTTGTGGCAAATAGACCAGGTTTAAAAACATGTTGAACACAACATATAACATAAAAACATATTAAACCTTTGTAATGTAGTTTGAGAGGTCGAGAGGTTGAACAAGGAACCAGGAAGTTTCATCGGAAGCCGACGGAGGGATGGATGCGAGTACGGGGATAATGTGTGACTGACGACTGGTTCCAGTTTATAACCTGGCAGCTGAATTTTCGGACTAATTGTAAATGATTTGGAGCGGATTGACTGAGACGGGTGTAGCGGGAGTTACAGTCATCTAAACGAGTGGATAAAGAGTTCGAGACCAGAATGAGGTCTGAGAGATGCTGAGGTAGAGGGAGTTGTAAGGGTCCAGTCTAGATGACATGAATGCATGAATAATTCTTTCCAAGTCCGGGGGTTGAGAGGAAATGTCTAATTTTAGAGATGGTTCGGAGAAACTGCAGCCAACGATGGAATTTGTCTGTTTGTTGAAAGTTAAACCAGTATTGAATATAACACCCAGGTTCTTGGAATGTGATGTAACTTGACAGTTTGTGGTGTGTTGTGGTGTTTGTCTTGTTCTCATTTAATTGAAGAAAATTCTGAAATAACCAGTCCTTAATATCTTGGATGCAGTTCATGATGTTGAGAACTGAGGTGGAGGTAGATCTGAGTGTCATCTGCGTAACAGTGAAACGAGATGTTGTGATTGTGGAGGATGTTCTCCTTATGGCAGCATTTATAAACATAAGAGAAGTGGACCTAAGACTGAACCTTGCGGAACGCCACATGAAAGGTTTGCAGGGGCAGAGGATGAGTTTAGTTTGGGTTTTAATTTCAGTTTAGTGCAAAAGTAGTGAGTTTTTATTTTTATTTGGGGAAAATGACTAGTTTTTACAGGTGTGAATCTTCACTGGCCTCATGATTTGATTCAGTTACAATTAGAGACGAATCGGTGGTGATGAGGATCGGTATCGGCAGAACTTGGTTCACATAGTGGCTGACAGGTTTATATTAGGCGTTTCCACTGGAATTACTGACTTGTAAGAAATATAATAGCTCAAAAAACTAAAATTGGTCCCACAAAGAGTTTTTATGGCCAGTTTTATGTTCAGTTCCAGGGTTAGTGATTAATTACTTTGCCTTGGATGTTCAGTTCAACACTTATCCAGTTTCTGATGAAGTCAAATATGGTTCAGTTCTGGCAGGGTTGAATCTTTTATGTGAAGGAGGTGATATCGGTCGATTAATCAGCTCTCAGCTTTTTCCTGCTCCAAAGTATTGATATTCTATCGGCCTTTAAGCTGGGCTTTTCAGGAAGGTGCTGACCTCCCTAGATACCTGTTTTTACCGAAAACACGTCAGTGTTTAAGAGTAAATAGCACTCCGTTAGGTGTTTCAAGGGGGCTTTAATAAGACCATTACAGAACTTGAACTTTACTGCTGCATTTTCAGGAATATATTAAGGGAGAAGCAAGTACACGCAATAAAATGAACGACATCTCCTCCAACAAATCACTTAAATGGCAGAAAATGGCCTTAGTATTGCTTGGAGAAAAAGCATCAAATTCTAACATTTAGACCAGTAAATGTTGGTCATAGTTATTGAATTGTACCATTAGGTGTCACTAAATGATAAATATGTCACTGATATGAGTGGATGCATGTGTTACAGGTGGTACAGGCTCAACTCCAAGACGGGGAAGAAGGAGAAGGAGCGAGGGGACATCCAAGTCAGCGTCCAGTTCACCCGAAACAACCTGACAGCCAGCATGTACGACCTCGTCATGAAGGACAAGAGCGCCTCCACCTTCAGCAAGCTGAAAGAGCGCATGAAGGGGAAGAGGAGGTCCAGCGAAGAGGACTCGTCGTCGGCCATACTGCCAGGCGGTTACGGCTCTCTGGTCCGCATGCGTCAGCGGCTGCCCAGCGACGGAGGCGGGGAGGAGGACTACGAGGACGACGAGGGGGGCGAGGTTCGGCGGAGCAAGATGAGGACCTTCTTCCTGAGAGGGAAGCTGAGGAAGTCGTCAGACACTCGGTCCAGCACGTCGCTGGGCTCGGAGAGCAGCGAGTCGTCGTCGCGGGGCGGGAGCCTCAGTCCCACTGCCGGCATCAGCGTGGTGGTCTCTGACCTCTCCAACTCGCCCAGCAACAGCAGCAACCTGACGGCAGACAACAGCCCAGGTGAGAAGAACACAAACGGTAGAGGTCGACCTGTAGTGGATTTGGAAAGGTCGATATGGTAACGATTTGACCCTGTTGGAAATGAACATCTAAGTCAAAGTAAGAAATACCTAAATAAATAAACCAATAAATCAGTAAATCTGAGTCTGAACATCACACTGACTGTCAAAAATGTAGGTGATTCTAGGTGTGATTTTCATTTTTCATTATTTTCCTTCAAATGTAGCACTTCAGTTGAGGATCCGTCAGCCGCTATCAGTTTGTAAAACATCCCATCGACTGACTAACCGGTCAATCTCTAGTACACAGGCCATGTTATTACTCACTGAAGCATTACTTTCATAATCACTGTGTGTCATCGACTGGGGCATTTCCATCCATCCATCCTCTGCCATCACATTGACATCTTGTGGGAGAAAATGTTGATCAGAGAAATAACAATTAACCGACTTTAATACTACACATCCGAATGAGAAAATGCTGGGGCTGCCGTTGAGGTCTGCAACACACTCCAGAAAACGTCACACAGTCGAGGACTAGTAATGAGGTAAAAACTCTGAAGAAAGCTTGCAGTTGCAGACTAGTGACAGAAAAACAGCAGAAACAAGTGAAGGCAAACTGGTGAGATCCCTGAAATAAGGAATAAAAATGTTTTGTTGTGCTGTTGGATGTCAGAATAGTTTGACTTGCAGAGGTTTGTCCAGGTATCCACTGATGGGCTCAGCGTGTACCGACACCTGCCTTCAGCTTGTTCTTATCGTTGCCTTGTTTAAGACAGTGTGTGATCATTGAATACATAAACCTGACGGGAGACTCGTGCACCGAGAGCAGGGTTGTTGTACTTCACTATAAAAAACAGAACAGGAGTACATTATACTAGTAACCATTTAACTTTCCCACAGAGATAAAAGAATCCATTAAAAAAGTTTCTTTCACCCCAGTCTGCCAGTGACTCTGACCAGATATTCTGTGAGAAACACTGTCAAGTCAAAGCAATTATTAGTTGTTATCACCAGATTAAGCTGCCTCTTAACTATGATTCAGTGAATGTGTGGATTACATGTGTCCATTTTTTCTCTCACCGCCTTCTCCATCTTTTCGTTTCCTTGTCTTGTTTTGTTTTTCTAGAGCACACAGCAAACACATCACCAAAGTTGTCCTCTCCCAAATGTGAGTTCGGTGATGAGGCCGGTGAGATCACCATCGCAGTGCCTCAGCCCGCAGTGTGCGTTAACGGAAGCCATGCTTACAACGTCCAGCCCCTGGACCCAGGCTCAGGAAAACCTGCAGGTTCGTTAGGCCTGGGACTGTTGCCGAAACCTTTGCCACTCTCCATGTCTTTGCAGAACCTCAGCCCGCGGCCGTCCACAGACCTGCCCAAATGCGTCGGAGACGGTCGTCGATGGTCCTTCGATAAACCCGGAGAGGAGGAGAAGGCGGCCATAGCGGCGGCTTTGGAGAAAAGCGGCCCCATGGTGGGTGAAGAAGAGGAGCGTTTAGAAGAGGTCGCTCTGCCGAAGCCCACCTCCTCCTCCTCCTCCTCCTCTACAGCAGAGTCCGAGGGGAAAAAGCAAAGGAGGAACATTTTCTCCCACGGGAGGAATGAGTCTGCGGGAAAACGTCCAAATCAGTCCAAGGATGAGTCTGAACAGGCCGCCGAGGAGAAACACAAGGGGTGGTTCGGATCAAAGGACTCGCACAGCAAACCCAGGTGAGCTACACACTGAGATCACAGAGAGGCCCAAGCGGTCACCGTTAACACGATGAATTTTCACTTCAGTACAAATGTGAATGTATCGACAAAAGCAGCCTCGTGATCCTGCCGACAGTTTGTACCAGCACAGTTTAAATTTACCCCCATCGTTAGATTCTGGTGACGTTTTTCATGTGTAGGCTGATATTGTAGCAGAAGCAGATAAATAAATTAACAGAGTAACTCATTGGAGTAGATGAGAACTATAAGTACGGCGACATATTTAAACCATAGAAAACATGAAATACGAGCGAGGAGTTAAGCTCTCGTGTAACGTTACCGACATTGTTCAGTTCCAGACGTATTGAGAGATTACTTTGAGTTTGATGTTGAACAGTTGCAGTTTCCGAGAGAGTCCAAGATTATTCATTTCTGGCAGTTGCAAGATTTTTGCCGCCGCTGCTGCAAAATGTATATGAAAGAAACCCTGCTTCCAACATCAGCCTTTTTCAGACTTCTCCTGCTTTCCTTGCCCGACTGGATGCCTCCTCACTGAGCGTCACAGAGGTCAAAGTCCTACAACTGTGAACTGTGCTGAGAGCGCTGAGCGAGGCAGTCTGTCGTTGCACGGCTCAAGCCATTGAAAATAATGGGATTCTTAGTGCAGCGGTGCCGCCGTCGTCACATGTGAAAGGCCCATTAATCCTCGCCCGATGGCTTCTAGATCAGAGTATATGTGTGAATATTTTACGAAAGCTATTATGACACAGCTGTTTTTATCATCAGTCTTTATTTATGGTCTGATATTCCCATTACTGTCCCATTAATAACAGCTCTGGCTCCTGCGAGGCTGTTTCTAAACAGTAAAGCTCTTCCCCCCAGTGAGAAGACGGCGACTTGAAAACGTATCACATAATGCTTTGTGCTTAAACTGGCATCAAAGCAGTTGTAACTAGTTGCTTTTCGCTCCCTGTGTCCTGGAAGTCATTCCCAGCTCCGTGGAAATCCCTTCTTCTGCTCCTGGTCTCAGTCTCTGGTGAACAGCGGGTATCTGCAATGCAGATGGAAGCGAGGAGCTGCTTCTGTGAAATTAGCTCAATGAATCTATAACAGCCTGTTGTATGGTTCAGTAATAATGTCCGTTTCATTGGCGAGATGATGATGTGAGCTGGAGCAGTCCTTATCCCTTTACAGGTTTTGTGTTTATGAATGTGTGTGTGTGGTTTTATTTCCACTTCTAACACAAGCACAGTCTTAAGTGGGTAATTTATTCTGGGGGTGTCACATGCTGTACTTGCACTTCTCACCGTGTTGTGTTTAGCTCCTACACTTTGGATTAGACTTAAAATGTATATTTAATCCAGGCGTCTAAGATCAGTACCTTAATTACTTTGTGCTAAGTTTTCATTTTTACTACTGTTTATTTACTCGACCGAGCTTGAGATCAGCGTCAAAAGACAAGCACGCTGTGCTGTCGTAATATTTTTATGCACGGAGCAGAAGTAAAATATTGGACTCATAAGCGCCTTGTGAGTGAAGCGAGGTCAGCTATTCTGGACTATAGTACACTCAATACCTCTGTGCCAGCTCTGTAACTATACATTTCCACAGCTTACACACCCCCATGTTCAGACATCCTTGGGGAAAGGGCCAAATTGGCTCAGACAGCACTAAGTAATCACTACACCCAGCTGAAGCAAGTTTTCTTGTGAAATATTACATCATGAGCCGATGAAAATGTAGACGGGACTCGGAGATGAGTGTCGTCGTGGATTAGATTTAATGTCAGCGTCGGAGCAGGTGAAAAGTAATCCTGACATTTTTAAAGCTACAGTTAGAGCTGTGTGATACGACCAAAACCTCATGTCCTGATATCGGTCGTTTCATATCCAGATAATGATACATATCACGATATCGCACATTATCTGTAGAAAATAAAATACTTCATACAGGACGACTACAATACATTTTGAATTATATACTCAACTCTTATTACTCCTTTATTTACCTTAATGTTGAGCTGCAACGACTAATCGATTGCTTCAACTATTTTGAGTCAAAATTCTCTGATTCCAGCTTCTTAAATGTGAATGTTTTCTGGTTTCTTTCTTCATCTGTGACAGTAAAGCGAACATCTTTGGGCTTACACCAAACTACACATTTGAGGATGACATCTTTGGTTTCGGGAAACACTTTTTCACTTTTTTTTTAGACCAAACGATCAGATCCAAACGATTAGATCCTCTTTTAGGTTCGAACGGTCAGTTTCGGTCAGTTTCGGTCTCCTGCTCAGAACGAGACCATCAGAGATTAGACTGACACGACACATACAACGTGAAACGGTTGACGTTTCTCTATCTTCACACGATACGTACATCATCATATTGCACAGCTCTTATTATAATGATTGCTTTGCTGACGATATTGATTAAATGCCATTTTAAGGTAATGTGTAAAGAAAACTAAAACGCATGCAGACACATTCAAAGTTGCTGCTCTCTGCTGATAAATGCTGTTGTTTCTAACTATTTTTCAGCATTAATTTAGTCGATACATTTTTTGTTTTGCTGTCGACAGTGAAAATAAATCTGATTAAGCAAACAGAGACAATGCAGATACAATAGTGTTAAACAAGCATTAACGTTCAGAAATGTTGTGCCTCGTTTGACATCAGACATTGAAAAAACATTTTTGTCAATCAGAGAATCAGTTCCTTCAGCTGTCGTGTTACGGGAATGCATTCTCTGCCGGTGCCAAAGTTACAACTTTTATTTTTACTTTAATGGTGTTTTGCACAGTAAAATGTTTAAAGTCGAGTGTAAATAAAACAGTGTTTTGAACAATTGAAATCCCTTAACAGAGCTCTAACTCCTCCGTATGAGCAATCCTCACTAATCAAGAGGACTGTGTTCCCTTCTTTCACAGCCTGGTGGCGTCACCTAAACTAGAGTCCAGCACTGACCCCCATCCATCACTCTTCCACCCCTCGGGTCCCACTGTAGATCTACCGCTGCACCACTCTAACCCCTTCTGCCCCTCACAGTCCACACCACCTCCCATATCCCCCTGCAACCCTTTCTTCTCTGTCCTGCAGCACAATCCTTTCTATGAAGACATGCTAACCGCTCAGCCCCTAAAACCTTTGCTGC
>JAPQRN010000016.1:23079931-23099015 GCA_037367275.1 Coranthus polyacanthus | reverse complement strand
TATAAGTACTAATACTCACTGTGAAGATACTCCACAACAAGTTAGAGTTCTGCATCAAAACCTTATTTAAAGTATGACCAGCGTCTTACTATTATATCTGATGATGTTTTGGTTTTACTGCTGCATTCACGTGTTGTATTTGTCTTCTGTGCGTGTGTGAGGTTGAGATCATCTGAAGAAGCAGACGAGAAGAACTTAACAAACATGGGGCATTTCATTCCAGGAGGAGGCACAGTTTGCAGCCAAAACAAAGCCAAAAAAAACAACCAGGAAAAGCTTGTGAAAAAGAGTTTGTTCAGATTAAGGAAACACTTCATCCTTCAGTTTATCACAAGCACTGAAAGTCATCATGCAGTGGAGTAGAAGTGTAAAGCTGCAGAGAATGGAAATACTCAAGTAAAGTACAAGCACTTCATACTTTGAGTACAGCGCTTGAGTCAAAGTACTGCGTTACATCCCATCCCTGCAGTTGAATGTGTAGTTAAACGTACAGTCTCAAAACAGATAAGTCAAGAGGGTGACCATGTTTTTATCCGGTCCATGTCGATATACTTACAGGAAATATTCCAAACACACACAGACGCAGATTTAATCAGATTTAACAGCAGGGAAAATAATGCCTTTGTCAGTCACGTTGACTGATTCAGAGAGAAAAAGGTCTATAAATAATGCAGCGTTTTCCTTCTTTTATGAGGCTTAGGTGCAGCATCCAGACCGTTCTGGCACCACCTAAACCAACAATCATCTTTTTAGACGCTGTTCGTTAACATCTGCTCCAGCTTTTCCAGATTTTTGTATGAAGATATGGTGACAATGGCCCAAAATGATGCCAAATTCTAGACTTTTCATTGAAAACCATAATATTTTCTTGCCGTGGGACCTCCAACTCCTCGTACATGGGTCTAAATCTAAATCTTCACAAACGTAGAGGAAACGCTGGAATCCAGACATCACCTAAACACTCTGAAAACAAATGTTAATGGTCGTTAAACTGCGGTGTTGAACCAAATCTTTGTCAGTGGGGACCGGCTGATAACGCAAGATGAAACGGGAGAAGGTTGCCGTTGAATCTTCTTCCAATAAATACACGTCTACGATGGGAATTCTGTTACTGACCCTTGAAAAATCATGGACCGTGTTTGAGGTTTTATGTGTGAAAATGAATCTCCGTAGCTCTGCGTCAACATGAATCTTTTCCTTTGTCAACCTGGAACAATAAATAAGTAACTGAATCAAACTGATTAAAAAAAAAAAAAAAAAAAGCCTCACACATCACGTTTTTTTTATTTTTTTTTTTATCAACCATCCATATGTTCAGGAAGTCACAAGGTGCAGCAGTGAGTCAGATACCAGATTTTTGTCCAAATTAACAGTTAGTGTAATTAAAGTTCAGCGAGGGAAGGACTGGTGGCTTCGCGTCGCTGTATTTCTGAAATGATTCCTTATGCTCAGCTATGGATAAGTGATAGAAGGGTATTTCTGGCACAGTAATTATAGAAATTAATTGCAAATGGTGTGAGTGGATTTGGGTCCTAAAAGATGCAGATAGGAAACAGTTTGTCGGAGATATTAATGAGGAAGATCCACCTGGCGTGTTAGAACAGCTGGCACGCTGTAATATCACTGTTTACTGCGCTGACAGCTGGAATCTCTCCGACTCCATCGCTCAGAAAAATCCAGAACTTGATTCGTCTGCTTTTATTTAGTAGAAATCGGCTTTAATCCATCTGCGTTAAAGATGTAAAGTAAGACATTCTGAAGTTTTGAACTCCTTTTTATGGTCTCAAAATGCGTGTAATATTCACTTTAAGGCAAATGTGTTCAGCACTATTATTAATCAAATACACAAACGTTGGAGTTTCTGTAGTTTTACGGTTAACAGGACATTCAGAATACCGCTTTCTGTTTTTCCAGGACACATTTTTTGGTCGGTTCAGACATTTCCTGGATGTGATTGACCCCAGCACCCTGTTTGTGAGCAAGGTATGTACGTTTATTAGTCAAACAATTAATTAAAAAACGTAAACAGCAGATAAATTGAAGATGATGTTGCAGCATCGCTATGACGACCAGCCCTATCCTCAACTAAAACCTAACCTGTCCGTAAAACTGTACTGAATTTCTGAACATACTTATGTCACAGGTTCCTCGGTCCAGATCCGTGACCTTTGCGCGACAGGCCGCTCCGTCTAAATGCTCCGCTGCCTGTCGTAATGCGCGGCGATATCTGCTCTGCTCTTTTCTTGGTGGGTTGTGTTGTGGTAATTTTGCTCGTGGCGTCGTGTCATCAGTGCTCGGGCGCGGTGGGTAATGAAGCTGTTAGCGGGCTCTTTGGTGACAGTAATAGCAGCGGCAGCTCCTGGGATGTGATGAGGTGTGGGGCAGCTGTGAGGGGTGGAGAGTGTGTACCGACACACACACCCTGCTGGGCCAGGCGTAGCCCTGACTTGCCCTTAATGACAACAGTGGAACAGGACTGAACTTAATTTTGTGTATGATCTCTCACACACACACATTGGAGGCTCATTAGAACAAATTGGGCCACGTGACCTTGTATTTTGCTCAGTATTAGACAGTGATCATACCACAGAATATTGCTCATTACCTTTTTAGGAAACTCATTTGTCAACTGAAAATCAGCATGGAACTTTTAGTGAAACACAATTATCATGCGGCTTAGATAGGGGGAGGAAAAAAACATCTTTTATCTCACTTAGAATCACTGGGAAAACCTGCTCAAAATGAACCTTTAACCTTTTAATTTGAAGCGATAACATGTAGCATGACTGTGCTTAAGTATCTATTACGTATAATTCGGAGAAATCCATAATTATATTTGACGTAATGTCACGTTTCATTTGGTGTCGACAACGCCGCCGTATTTCCTTTATGGGGAAACACGTCAAACACCACCTTTAAAGTCCCCGTGAAGTCAAACCCGATGTTCAAAGTGTTTTTAGAAGAAGGTTGATCTGTCGGCCCCTGCTCCGTTTAAAACAGAATATCCCAGGAGTCAGACTCTGTTTGCATTTTACATCTACTGTTGTGGGAATTATTAGCTGGTAGCTAAATCAACGCATCTCTTCTCTTATGAGATTAACGCTTTTCTGCACGGTCCCTGACAAAATGAAATAAAAAGCTTTACATTTGACCTTTTGTCACATCAGAAACAGCTCCAGGACTGTGTGGACCTGCTGGACCGTTATAAACAGGGCAGTCTGCCTCCAGGTGTGACAGATGCTCAGGTAAACGCTCACATGTTCAGCTACAGATTCTTAGTTTACCTACGTTAACGTCACAGATAATTCAGCACTGAGGTGTAAGTTTTCTCGTTACAGATATTTGTTTTGTTTTTTCTCTACAGCTTTGGAAAGCTCAAAAAATAAAGCAAGTAAGTGAAATAAAGTACGGTGTTTCCTTTATTCACCATCTACGTCTTTCTCTCAGTTACAAGAAAACACAGACCATATTTTACTGTTTCTCTGAGCTGCAGAAGGTACCAGGCCTTTATTAGAAGGAGGCTTGTATTAGAGCCAGGCATTTGTTTTTAATTTCATCTGTTAAATAAGTAGAAACGGTCATATTTAGTGTGAGACCTCGTTCTGATCTGCTCCGGTTTGCAATGTTTTATTACAAACTCGACACTTCCACCTTTTTCAAATTAAGAGCTCTGTCGCGTTTCAGTGAAAAACTCAGACATAACACTTCAGATGATGATCAACTAAGTGCTGAAAACAGCAGAATTATATTCCTGTATGTATTAAAATAAAGCAATAACAGTGTACACTGTGCTTACTTAAAGACACCTGAAGTTTTCATTAGAGACCTGGCTTGTAATTAACTCCAGGTTTTTATTTCGGTATTTACGACAAACACTATTGTCATCATCTCTAGTTGTTTTTTTAGCGTCAGTGAGTATGTTTATATGCACACTAATATTCCTCTATTAATCTAAATATGACGGCACTCTGAATTGGACAGGTGTCGTGTAAACAGCATATTCTGTTTGGATCTTCAGAATCAGGCCTTTTCCCAAATGGAGCATTTTCTGACTAAGACGTGTGGGATGTGCTGATATTACTCCGGGTTTATGAGGCTTCAGGATACAGCGCATTGAGAATACGTGTCACATTTCCTTGTTTTGCTGCAGGTTGAGACACACGGCCTCTTTACCAGTCGCATCATCTCCAGTAGAGACGGATGCTCATTTCTGAAACACGCCTGCTGTTAAACTTCACGACAGAGGATATGAGCAGATTTGTGGATATGGACAAATATCGAAAAGCCGACCTTTTCAAGGTGTTTGAAGGAGCAATAGAGGGAGGCTGAGTTCACACCACTGGAAAACTTTGACAAAACCCTATTTTTAATCAGGGTTTGCACGGCTGCATGTAATCATTTTCATTAGCCGTGCAAACAGCTTAGTAGGAATTTTGTCTTTTTTGGAATAAGGGCAAAAAACTGAATATTTTGTGCATGTAAACGTAGTCAGTGATGTGACAGAAAACTGACACCAGTCGTTGTACATGTGCATCATATAACAGACATGTAGCGGAGTGCACAAAATATGTACACGCTATATTTTACAAAGTCAGTGAAGAAGATAAGTATTATTCCTCCGGTGCTAATTAGCAGTATGTGCCAGATTTGAGAGCTCTGACAGTCGCTGAACTGCAGGTGTAGCTGTTCGAGGCGTCAGAGAAACCATTTATAGTTTATAGTTACATGGAAGGGTCGTGAAATCCCTCTAAGTATCAGGAAGTCGAAAGGACATTTTTGGTATTGGCTACTGTTAGCCTCATGGATTGAGCACAGACTCTTCTCCATTTAAAAACTTTTAAAAACAATTCTAAACAGACTGTGTCCATGTATTTCTGTCTTACGCATGAGGGCTACACGATGGGAGACTATTTTTCCCACTCAGTATTTCACCGTATTTACGCTGACATCAACTTTTCTCCGGTGGCTCTTTGAAACTTTTTCCTCCTCACGAGAACTTAAATCACCCTGTACTGATTATAGTGTGATTCTAATCATTAAACTGTTATTACAGGCCATCATCCACCCTGACACGGGGGAGGAGATCTTCATGCCCTTTCGGATGTCAGGTACACTATGTCGACGTTCAAGCCTTGGGGTAAGTGGGTTCTAGGGGCTTGTTACGTGGTCCAACATGGGAACTGTCACAGATCAACGGGGCTCTTCAGGTTGTCTCAGGCCTGGAAAGGTCACGCTCAGCTGGACGCTGATTAAAACCTCTCTCCCACGGTGACTGAGAAGTTCTTAAGGCCTCTGTGAAGGCAAACACAAGTATTTTGGTTCAGTCTTAAAGCACCTTTTCAGTAAGTCAGGCAACTGGGGAGTGTCAAAGAGAAGCGATGAACAAGAAAAATACGACAGCATGTTAGGCCCAATGTTCGGTGACAAAATACTGACAAAGTGCAATGAAAATTTTAGGATGTGATTAAATAGAACTAAATAGAAAAGATTATAGTATCGCAATCTCAACCGCCACGATGACTTGATAGTTAATTGTCATAGAAGTGGCGATTAACGATATTATTGTCCCGATAACGTTATGCTGCCACTATAGTATACGTCTAATAATACCTTAATCTACAACAGTGCATCATACTCTACAAGATCATCACATGTTCGGTCGTTTGCTGACCTTACTGGACTCCTTTTCTAAACCAACAGTAGCTGGTGTTGAACAGTGTTTTTGCTGTAGAGGCATCGTTGGAGATGCATCGAGATTCTCAGGAGCGATAATAGCAATTTACACACAGAAAATCTGACCCAAGTCTTTTACATAGGAAACAGTTTACAGGCTGTTATCACAGATGGCGAAGGTGCTCATCTTTTAAAGTACTTTACGATCCCTTCACACATTAGAAATAAAAACAGGAAGGGGATTAAAAAAAAACTAAAAGGACCTAAAGCTGTCAAACAGAGGTAGAAGCTACTGAAGTACTTTAATACAGTACTTGAGTAAAAGTATTGAGTTAGATTTCGCCACCGACTGTAAGAGTGTATCAGTGATAACGTGGCCTCTGTCTCTTGGCAGGTTTTATCCCTTTTGGCACGCCTGTGGTAAGACTTCATCACGAATATGTCATGTTTCATATTGTCTGATGGCATTCGTTCATCTGCATGGACCTTTTTCACAACACTTAATTTTTCTACTTATTTTGTTCAGGTTGTTGGCCTCCTTCTCCCAAATCAAACCTTGGTGTCCACCGTCTTCTGGCAGGTAAAACCTGTGATAGAAAAGTATGTTTCAGTTTCAGTTGATGAATTTATTTTATAGGCTTTTGTACATTCCTCAACATTTCTGTAAATATGTCGGTGTTGACCAGCCAGTCACGTTGGGTGATGGATGCTATGGTTTTATGGACCAGCAGCAGCAGCACAATGACACATGATCACTTACACGTTGTCCTTCCACAGTGGTTAAACCAGAGTCACAACGCCTGCGTTAACTTCTGCAACCGCAACGCCTCCCAGGTACGAAATCTGTCCTGAAGTGACCCTCGACTGTCTACTGATTAGTCTTCTCTAATTTTACGTCTGTTTCACTTCAGCCAGCTCCAGTTTCCAAATTCGTTCGCGGATACCTCGGAGCCGTGACCAGCGCCGTCTCCATTGCTGTGAGTTCCCATGATGCCGTTCATAACACTGGAACAAAATGGAGATTTAAATGTTTGGCGTTATCACCAAATATTTATTTCTAAACTAAAACATTAGTGCTGTGATTTTTTAAAAAATGAACATGAACTTGGGTAGAGTTTTCAGGTATCTGTACTTTTAGTCCTTACATTTTCAAAACAAGCTCATTAGTTCATCTAGTTTTAATGCATTTGATTTGATTTCCCAACGTCAGGACCGATTTCAGCCTAAATGGACAATAACGCACATCCATCCGCATATCACACACGACAAATGCAACAAGACAGAAATGACGAAATGAGAGGAAAATGATGTCAAAGACTCAAAAACTCAGATTTTGTGATTTAGTGCTTAGTCTGTTGATTTTATTTATTTTACATTAAAATAAACAAACTGAGTGCAATGTTAGGTCTAAGTCAACAAGTCGAAAACAGTCTGAAAAGACGAAACGAGACAAAAACGACGCAGAAGACAAAACAAGATGAAAACGCTGTAAAAAGATGAAACAATATAAATGACATAATGAGACGATGTGAAAGACCAAACGGCATAAAATGACAAAAAGAGATAAAAACAACATAAAAATGAAAAAAACAAACGACACTAATAGATGAAATAACAATATTTTATGTTAAATTTGTCATTTCTAGAATAAACTCAAACACAGGTACTATATGACCAAAAGTTTAAGGACAACCCTGATCATGCACTTTTTTTGTAGCATTGCTGTGCAGCTGTTTTGTAGGTTTATTATGTTTAATTATAGGGAAGTCTGAGCTGCAGCATGTAACGGTGTGACGGTGTGACCCCAACAGCTTGGTTTAAAAAAAAAAACAAAAACCAAAAAAGGTCCTGAGAAAGATCCTGTTTGAACATGGCAGTGTCTCTGTGCATGAAGCCCAGTCACTAAAGACATGGTTTAAATACAAGTGTCCTGCACAGCTTCCTGACCTCATCCAACACCTTTAGGATGATCATGAATGCAGACTGGAGGCCAGGACGAATCTTCTTAAAAGCACGAACCAGAAATGATGGGACTTAAACAGCAGCAGCAACAACATTCCTGAGGTTTGGAACGACATGTTCAGCAATTACATATGGGATGTTTTTTTAAATGTCCTCAAACTTTTGGTCATATACTGTACCTGGAAATAGTAAAACCGGTGGTGTAAATATGTTGAAAGTGTCCATAATGATTTGATTATCAGCCTCCATAGTACTGTGATTTGTTGAGCTGTTTTTCTTACCTTTGTGTCATCAAAGACTTAAATGTCAAAGGAGTATAATACACATTCAAACACCTGCCTGACACAGCCCTTAGTGTGGACAAGGGGCTCAAACGGAGCCAATTACTGGTCCCGCTGGGTGCTCATCCGGCTGCTGCCCTCAGGCTTGACAACGGCAGCAAGCTCAGAAAAACTAGTGGGGTGTCTGGAGGGCGGACCGACAGGCCAGGAGGGGGGCGGGAGCTCTCCAATTAAACGCTGGCTTTGGTGACGACCCCCCGCCGGGCCGAGCAGAGCCAGAGGCCGCCGTGACGTGATGTGTGTTATCTGAGAACACAGAGCCGTTTGCTACAGCCTCAACATGGTAAAAAAAAAAAAAAAAGTCAGGTACTTGAGCTTTTGTCAGAGAGTGTGTGTTTAATGACTTTGAGACACATCGGTTAAAGCTACCATCAAATATTCAGTACCTGAACCACCCGTACTGGCAAATTTGTTCTTAAATGCCACGTACGAGAGATTACGGAGAATTAAATAAATAGTAAATAAACATGAAAGATTCCAGTCTCTGGGTGTAAACATGTCACGGCCTCGGGGTCTTCGATACCTTCCATAGAATAACACATTCTGACGCCACCTGATAAAATCTAGAGACGAGGCTCATCTATGGAGGTTCTACAGTCTGTCATATCTCTTCTTCTTTATGTCATTGAAACCAAACTCACCAAACATGGCACTAATATTTCCCATCACGGCAAAGAAATCCAATCTGCTGAACCACAAGACTGACTTGAAGTTTCAGGGACGTCATGTTTTCAGCTACTGGTCACCTTGAATTTCCCTGAGGGGATGAATAAAGTTTATCTTATCTTACTGTCTTGTTCCTCTGCTGGGATATTGTTTCATCTTGTTACCGATTAAATCTCCCTCAGCATTAGAGTCTGTGTGTCTGTCTCATGTGTCTGGTTTTCCCTCAGGTTGGTTTGAACGTGTTAATCCAGAAAGCGAGTCGCTTCAGCCCAACAACCAGGCTTTTGGTGCAGAGGTTCATCCCCTTCCCAGCAGTGGGTGAGTTCAGAAAGCCAAACACCGTGTGGAGGAAAAGAAAGGGAGGTCTAGACTCAAGTGGCCTTTTGTCCCTAGATTAGTTCGAACTTGATTTCTCACACTTAGGTTTGACAAATGATGATGGTTGAAAAGATCCAGAAAAAGCTGCAGATACGGTTCTTCCTAATTCAAAGTGTTGATAAAACCTTGTTTTGTCATTGGAGCTGTTGACTTCCTGCTGCCCAGAAACATCTAAGTTTACATAAACAACTACAACACATGATCTGAGTCAAAATCACATTTCTATTTCTGCACATCTATGTCCAGTTCTTCAAAATGGTCATAATGTTTCATTTGTATTTTTATGAATAACCCTAATGTATATAATACAAACAAATAGCTGTATTAATTAATTACTTTGCTTACATTCTGTTGCTTCTTTATGATGCTACCACAGTAATTATGACTATGCTGATCTGTTCTTTATACTATGATGGTTTTGTTAGAATTGGATTTTTAAAAAATTGCCCCATGTATCGCAATACATCGCAATATATCGTATTGGAACCCCTGTATCGTGATACGTATTGCATCTTCAAATTCTTGCCGATACACAGCCCAGTTCATAAATAAAAGCTCTGTGCTCTGTATGACATAAAATCCAAACACTGCTGCGTGATCCGCCTCGTCTCGACTCCTCTCGGTCCGTGTTACAGAGTTGTTCTGAGCCTGCTTTGTCAGACGTGTGTCTCGCCACGGAGCTGATTTTCATGCCACTTCCCCACAAACACACAGTGGCCCCCATGGGTATAGACCCGTGTCCCAGAATGCCCAGGGCTGCTGGCTCATAATTAAATTGTTTGCCTCCCCCCCCTTCCCTTACGATGGCGGTTCTTCTAATTAAATCAACAGGTTTCTACAGCGCAGCCTTTGCCTGGTAATTGGCTGCTCGTTAGAACTCTGCTGCCGCAAACAAATTGGATAATTACCCCTAAAGTGGCGTCTATGTCAAGGCCTCATTTACCTGATTTCTGTTTGTTCATTGTTGTTGCTGTTGTTGTTTTGGTAGGACCATATAAAAGGTAATTAAAATGGCTAATTGAAGCGAGCAAAATCAAAGTGCTGTTTGAATTTTCACCTGCTTCATTTTGTTTGCTTACTTAAGGGTAGATTTATTTGTAATAACCTAATCAAGCAGCGGCCTGTCATTCAATTAGATTATAAAGACTTTTACTGGAGGGAAGGGGACGCCAGTGAAAATCTGTGGGGATAATTAATTTGTTGTCTTTTGAAAATGTTTCCCATTATTTGTGATATTTAGGAAGTAATTATGTGAAAAGTTCTTGGATGCATTTCCATAAATGTGCCACCAGTTATTAGATGACAATTAAAATGTACATGTAAGGTAATTAATTCAAATAATTACACTTCACACCTTTACAGAAACAGAATTTGCAACAATCAGTTAGATTTTATAATTATTACGGTAACGCTTTAATTGCAAATTGAATCTAACTGATTAATAATATTTTAGTTTGTGTTATTGTTCGCCAAAAATCCCACTCTCTGTCCCTGCTATTAATTGGTCTGGATGAAAAAAAAAAATCCCTTGTAGGTAAAAAGAGCTATTTGCTCAGTCAATTGAATTCGCCTCACAAAGCGACCTGCCAGCCCTGCAGCCTTTAGTAAAGATAACTCTGAACGCTGTTGTCTTAAATTAAAAAGGCTCGCGGCACCACCACTAAACTCTCTAAAATGAGTTTTCCTTATTCCTATTAGAGTCAAGGAGAAAGGTCCATCTATATTAACATACATTTGTGTTCATTTTAGCTTTCGTGAATAAATCACAAGGAAACGAACTGCTGTTTGTCGACCGATCAGTCACCTTGGCTTCAGTGTGTTTTACAGCTGATTGACTGTGTTAAAATCACAAAGAGACACTTCTGTAATATTGATAATATTGTCATTTTTGCAGAGAGAAGATGTGCAAAATATCTCATGATCATGTTTCTCATGGTCATAAATTGAGGTCGTTAAATGCTGTAATTACTTCCGACAAGGATGTTACGCGACCGCTAACCTCTGTCTGTCTGTCAGCAAGATAACGTAGAACTACTGCACTGATTGTCTTGAAACTTAGTGGGAGGACAGGACATGGGCCAAGGGCGAAGCCTTTAAATATCAGAGCAGATCCATGAGAAGGAGCAGAGGCTGGATTGTTTAACACTGGAGAGGTCTTTTTGACAACAGTTTTCAGTCCAACATGGCGGAGGTGTAGCTCTGCTGCTGCACACTGATGTTGACATGGACCAAACAATCCGCTTTCACTTGTGATCAGCAGCAGATCTACTTCTCTGCCATGTTGTTGTTGTGTGGATGGAGCCTCAGTTTGTCTGATGGTACAAACCAAGCAAAACTAGAAAGAAGTATTCCAGGATCTGACACTTTTTATGGATCTGTACGTCCTTGGCCCGTGCCCTATCCAACAGGCGCAGGTAAAAACTTAACCCCCTTCAATGGAGATAATCATTCCTCATCATTCCAGGACCTGCCATAGTGCCATTGAGCAGGGAGCTGCAGCGTGTACATCTCCAGGGCTGTGCACAGGCTGCCTGATTGTCACTCACTTCACTTTGATCTGTAAAAATAACGTGTCCTCTCTGCAGCGAGTGCCAATGTGTGCAACGTGGTGCTCATGAGGCAGTCGGAGCTGTCGGAAGGCATCAGTGTGGTCGACGACAAAGGGAACGTGGTGGGAACGTCCAAAGTGGCCGCCAGACACGTACGTCCCTCCGCTACGGAAACATCCGTCTGCTGTTTTGTGACTTTATTTTTCTGGATTATAAATACTGTTTTTGTCACCGATACGCTTTTATCAGTGCAATAAAAAAAAAACAAATGTTTTAAAAAATGTTACAGGCCCTTCTGGAGACAGCCCTGACCAGAGTGGTCCTGCCCATGCCCATCCTGGTGCTTCCTCCCATGATCATGACTGCACTGGAAAAGTAAGAAACACACTTAAAACGCAATACGTTTCTTCATGTGAATTTAATAAACTTATCTAGTGTTGAATGAAGATATCAAAAAAGTCCTTGTTTGGCTTTTACATAAGCTGTTCTATACTTGTGATCAAAACGTACAGTAAAACTGCAATCAATTACAGCCATAGAAGTACAATAAATACACATAACAGTTATTAAATGTTATTTAAGTATGGTTTTGAATGCAAAACTTCAGTTTTTTCCTGTGGTTTATCTGCAGAATTAGTTTCTGTAGGTTGCGTCCTTTTAGCCGTCATAACTTTCTTTTTCAAACACTTGTGTTGCTGTTTCCGAGCACATTAAATGGATTATTCAGGGGAAGGAAAAAGACCAAACAACAGGTGTTTCTTCCAGTCGGTGTAGGTGGAATCATGTTTGTCACTTTGGCTCTTTTGAAATTAAGAAAGGTACTGACTAACGACCAATTATTGCACTAATGACTAATGAAAGTGGATATTTTTTGTGTGTGTTCTGGTATCAATATAAATTAGATTAATTAAAAAATGCAAATGAGGATTAATGAATGAATGCTAGAACTCTATAAAACTTCACAAATATGAATCCGTTCTTTAAGGTTTGTTTAATAAGCCCACGCGGTCCGTGAACCCCTCATCAGATTCATTGTCGTGGGATATGACTGTAATGCAGTTGTAATGATGCAACGTGTTTATATGGACGTGATCGATGGCCTGACTGTGCCTGCGCTCTGCAGAGGAATGCAGCCATCTTTGTAAATCCTTGACAGCACTTGTCCTGACGGAGCAGGCGGGCTCAGACAGCGGGGCCGACTGCCCAGGTGTGTTTAGGATTCCTGGGAACTGAAGGACTGAACAGAGAGAGAGTGTGTGGTTGACTTTGGCTGTGGTTGCAGGTGAGCAGCGCTCAGCTATCCTCCATGTCAGCTCACCTTCACTGGCTCTCAATGGAGCAAGAACAAGGGGACGGAGAGGGAAGCCTGGGCGGCCCCTCAATGATGGATTACACTGCTGAGAGCAGATTCAGAGCAGTGACAGCAGCTTCTGGTAGCTCTGAAAAGTTACAGAGCAGTTATTGTACTGAGGACATCTTCATTTTCTTTAAAAAATGACATCGACCTTCAACGAAAGTCTCCTCACTTTTTTAGGTTGAGATAAGAGCTGGGTGATAGATCCAAAATAACTCCTAAAAACAAAGACTGGAGAAACGTATTCACACTGAATAGATGACGACAAAAAAAAACATTCTGCATTTTGAATTTTTGTCCAGAGTAAGCACTGATCACAGCTGAGCTTATTTTTTACGATTTCTATAAAGCAAAAATATGATTAATTGAATTTATTTGATATATTCCCCGAGCGTAGTCGAGATGTTTGTCAGTTGGTGTATTTGTTTAAGCTTTACTTTTTGTTGGTTGTCTACATGAGACTGACATGAGCAACACTGTCATACACTCAGTAGTGGAATGCCGTGGTTCTCACAGGACAGATGATGATCTAATAAAATACGACGCATTGATGTAGATTAAACTACCAACAGTTTATAAAGTCGTTAAAGTCAACATTAAACATGTACAGCAGTAAAATGAACGGGAAACACCAGATATAGTCGTAAAACACTGACAGGAACCATTTTACTGCACAGTGAACAGTTCAGTTTTCCTTGCCGTTGATTCTCCAAGTCTGTGAACTCTACTGGAAGGATGAACACCATCCATTCCATGATAGACAGCACTGTCTAAGTCAAGGTGTAAGATGTTCGTATAAACAGTTAAATCTGACTTCAGTCACCTTGAAATGGCCACTAACCAGGTTACGCAGTGCATGATGTGAACGCAGCCTGTGTTGCACATTATTGTGTTATGACAATTTTGAAAAGTATCACCTGGTTGTGAGGTTTTCAAACAATGAAACATGTGTTTAACCCTCTGACTCTACTTCCCTTCGCTGCCCTCACCTCACATACCTCACAACTTTTCTCTCATTGACTTTTCTCTTTGTAATCAGTTCCTCTAAGGTTTGGTTTCTGCACACATACATGTCTGTGTGTGTGTGTGTGTGTGTGTAGCCTAATTAAACCATGGCAGCCATATGTGTTAATGAGCTCCCTCATTAGGCAGTAGCTCTCCTCGTTAGGGAGAGAGGTGTCGCTGGTGGAGTAGAGACGGAGCAGCTCTTTCTCAAGCTCCTGCTGAGTTCACTGTCCCACACACATCATCCAGGAATATGGACCGCAGAGGAAGAAACACATCTCTGCAAATAAATTCAGAAAACGTCCTTAAAAACCCTTCCGTCTGTTAGAGAAAGTGTAGCTTTTTTTCCCCTTCGGTAGCAGTCTTTATTTAAATTACCACAACAAACAAAGACATTGTACTCATTCAAATGACAATAAAAGAAAAAAAGTGTCATGATCTTCTACTGACGAGAGAAAAACTGCAAAAATATTCTAAGGAAACTTGATGATCAGGGAGTACGTTTACATGCACTCTATTATTCCTCGTGTAAACACTGTATTCCGTGTGGATATTCTGAATTAGGCCTTTTCCCGACTGGAGCGTTTTCCGACTAAGACATGCAGGATGTGCTGATATTATTCCAGTTTTACAAGGATTCTTCGGACATGTGTACAGCACATTAGGAACACGCGTCACGTTTGCTTGTTTTACTGCAGGTTGCGACACACGACGTCTGTTTATGATCAGCTGTAGTGAAGACAAAGATCCTCTCTGGTAGAGATGATGAATCCAACAGTAGAGAAACACACCTACTGTTGAACATTATGAACGTAGATAGGCTTTACATGTTTTGATTGATGTTGATGATTTGAGACAAATGCGTAAAGAATGAGATGGAGTCGTGATGTCCCTTTGTGTCCTCCAGGCTTCCCCTGCTGCAGAGACAGCGGAGGCTCGTCCTGCCCGTCCACAGTTTGGTTTGTCTCGCCGCCTTCGGTCTCGCTCTGCCTCTTGCCATCAGCCTGTTCCCGCAGATGTCTCAGGTATTCAGTCTGAAAAACTCAACACCATTATGTCTTAATGTCACATTTTTGGTCTTTTTATCCCCCCAACATATGCTGATCCCTGTGTCCTCCAGCTATGTCTGTCTGTCTGTCTTTCATCATTTAGTTTCTGGACCATAACTTGAAAACTATTCACTTTTTTTTATCACTAAACTCGCTACAATGAGTTATATGTTGAAGTGGTCGTCCGTCTGTTTTGTCATCATTTCGTTTCTGGAGCAAAACTAGAAAACCATCCAACATTTTTCCACTAAACTACTCGTAAACTACTCGACTCCTCTGCTGTGAATGGGGAAAGTCAAAGAAACTAAGCCAACATCAGGAAGAAGTACAGGGGGATGTCATATGAAACTCAACTTAATTTATTCAACACATTGCCCAAAGCGCTAACATACAGTAGAACAATAAAACCAATAATAGACAACAATAATTGAAGTTTTGCGAAACAAAAAAAGACAACCGTGATGAAAACAGATTCATAAAATGTCATCAAATAAATAAAATGAACACCAGGGATAAAAATGATATAAGAAACAATAATTAAAACCAAGGCGATAACGTTACTCCAAATTTAAAGCTGTATCAAACATAGGCCTTTAATTTGCTTTTTAAAATATCTTTGCTCCAATGTCCTGATTTGTGTCCAATTCTCTCTGCACTCCTTTCCTTTACTGTCCACTGCCAATAGCAGAGGCATGAAATGTTCAAAAGTTAATCTAGTTTTGGTGCCAGACACCAAACTTTCAATCGAAAAATTAGAAATCTTTTTTTTTTTTAATCTTTTTTTTTTTTTTTTGAGTTTGGAAGCTCATTCCCTCATCGATTCATTACAAACAAACACCTGCCAGAATCTGAGGAGCCGGCGTTGCATCAGCTGGACACTGTTACGAATAAACTCGAGTCTGATAATGATATTAAACCCTCCTCGTGTTCATTCCTCCTGACTGTGTTGAATATGTGCTCGGCTCAGGTTTGCCAAGACTCCGATTCATGTGACTGATGTTGATGACCGACGTCTCCTGACCTCTTTAACGTTACCCATTGAGTCTAACTGAGGCTCTTTGTTAATGAGGCGTAGCCCTGTGAGACTTAACCTGCTCTGTTATGATCTGCCCAGAGTCACTTATTCATTCCTGCCACTCAGGCTGAGCTCTAACTTTAGCCTTATTGCCTCTGCTCATTAAGCGGCTGCGGTATGATTTTGTTTTTTTTCCCCCCTCCATCTCTCGTCCTCTTTGTCTCCTGTCTGCCAAATGACTCTCTGACACAAGCCAAGCGGTTCTGGCTTTAAAATGTTTAGGATTTAATTACAGCTGGAAATAGCTCAGACAGCCATATGGCAAAAAACTTCAGACATATGTGCCGCCAACAGTCCTGTGAAAAGCTCCTCCCGTTCGGCGGAGAGGCCTGTTTTTCTCACACGAGTCCTTTTTGCACTTTCTCAAGAAAAAAATAAAAACGAACTCCCCAAAAAGCAACATGAATGCCCCACTCCCCTGGACCCCCCGCCTACTCAATTTGTCCCACTTCCCCATTTCACACCTTCCAACATGTCTGATTAGGATTCTGCCTCCAACTCCAACAGCCATCTGTCTCTGGTTCAAATATTACGAGATGCGAACCTCAAATTAGACTTTAATCTGCCAAATTGGCTCCTTTTGCACATTAGCAGTAAATACAGAACATTTACAGCCTTTAAGAATTATTTAGTTACAAATGAAAGTGTTTCGAATACCGAGTGGCAGCACGTGTAGATTCGTACTCGCGCGGCGTCGCGTAAAGCATTTAAGGTTGTCGTATCTCGTGCCAAATATTGCCATTTGCACTGCTCACCTTTTTGTTCTGCTTTGGTTCCCACAGATCAGTGTGAATCAGCTGGAGCCGGAGATCGCCATGGCAACAGACTGTAAGACTGTGACATACAATAAAGGCCTGTAAGTGATCCCGACGCGTGAAGATGTTCGGATGTTCTGACGCTGCCAAAGGAGGAATCATGGTAAATTTTGGCTGCATTATGCGGCGAGCAGTTCACGAGCATATGTTTACGGAGAACGGAAGCCGATAGTGAGAACACACACAATAACACGATTACTGAGGCTGGGAAATAATACATCACGACCTCTCAGAGAGTATGACACGGACACTTATCACTGAAATACCTGGAAATTGACCTGGAGACAAAGAACTGAGGACTTCTCAAGAGGAACAGGAATGTGAAGAGATGTTTACGGAGCTGTGAATGAAATCTAGATAAATGACATAAAGTCAAAGGAGTGAATACGCTTGAGGAAACAGCTTGAGCAAAATAGTTTTGTTTAAACCTGTTTTTCCAAAACTTCTTTCAGCTTGAGACTCAAAAGATGAATGTTTGTCAAATTTACAAAATGATGTCACGAATTAGATCTTTCACGTCATCTTTCTCTTTCGTGTCGTTGTAATTTCGTTGCATCTTGTAACTTGTTTTGGTCTTGTTACGTCTTCCACGTCTCAGGTCTCTCCTCTACATTTCTCATGGCTTTGTTTGAGTCAACATTTATTAAATACATCCAGAGAACAAAATGAATCCACCTATCATATTATTCTCATGTATAAGAATAATATGATAATAATAAAAACAGCTCCGTGGCCCGTTTTGGGACCCGACCCTAAGTTTGGGAACGGCTGTTTTAAATGATAGTAAGATGTTATAAGCTGTGATTTAGTTTTTTGTTGTTTTTTTTTTAACCCCAAAAATGAGAATTTAAATCGCTACGTTAACTACACACTGTATGTTTTTATAACCAAACAAACGTGAAGTAAATACATGGTCTGGTCTTAACCCAGAGAAATGCACTTGTTTAAACCTTGTAACGGTTTCACGTCTGATTATGTATTTGCACGTGAGCTGTATAAACTTTCTGTCTTCAAGTGCTATCTTTTGTCACCATCTGTGTGATTGTGTTGACGCGGTTGCCGCGGCAACGCGGCGCGGAGCTATTCGACAGGACGCCACATGCACCAGGATCAGCCGAGGATGCTGGGTGTTTGTTTAGTCACATAACCCGGGTGAGACCGATAACACCTAAACTCCATTCACAAAACAAACAGTCGATCACAATAATACATCTGACGACTTCTTCTTCTTCTCCTTCTTCTTTTATATCAGTAATGAGATTCACATCCAGCATCTGAACGAAGGTAAAGGATTTAATTTAGTGAAGCAGTCAGTTTAATGACTTCTCAACCTCTAATCCTGTCCTCATGCTTTAAAAAGTCCCGTGAAGTGGAGTTCCTCAGCTTTTCCTCTCGTCTCTGTTGTAAACGTACACTGTTATCACTTTCACCATGTTTTCACCATTTGTTGCACTGTTTGCTTTTGTTGTTCATGGTCAATTATCAGTTCATGGTCAACTGATAATTGACTCCTCTCTCTCTTAATGAAATATAAATGAATAGAGCTGTTTTTCCCTGGAGAAGGCGGAGTTGTAAGATGCTTTATGTTAGTTTCAGGAGCAACAGTTATCTTGTTAAAATACTGTTCGTAACAAGTAAAACAGCCATTACAAGGAACTGGAGGAAGAAGGAATCGCAGACGAAGGAACAATATTGGACGATGGAAAAACGGACACAAACTGTTTTGATTACAAGAAGCAAAACTAGACGAGAAACTGGAAAAAAGACAATTTACAAAACTGAAACAGGCGACGTGTGATTGGATCAATTTAAACATTAAATATTTCTTTAATGTTATGGACTGATTGAAGGACGAGTGAAAAAAAAGAAGAAGAAAAAAGCCCAGGTTATTATTATAAAAAGGGCTTTAACTTATTTGGTAAAGGACAAAAAATTCACCTTACTCAATCAAAAAAACATTTCCTGGAGTTTTGTCAGTATTCATATTAAAAAAGATTTTAAATGGAACTTAGGGGTGTTTGGTACCTGATGGATGAGGATCCACAAAGGGTTAAAAAACATACGAAATGTTGACTATGATGCTCTTGTGTTGTTAGGACACATGGGTTATTTTTCAACGTAGTCCTCGTTAAGATCCACGTGTTTGAATCCCTTTCATAAACCATGTCGTGAATCTCCTCATGACCGAGACCAAGACGAGACCACGACTGTGAGGGG
>JAPQRN010000016.1:23063293-23079831 GCA_037367275.1 Coranthus polyacanthus | reverse complement strand
CCGAGACCGAGACCGAGACCGGACTAGGTACACGACAGGGAAGTATGGGAAGAAGAATCAAGAAGAGGCAAAACGTTTTACACCTCAAGAGAAATGTTTGAAAGTAGTAACGTTATGAAATAAATCAGAAGAATCACCAGAAATGTAGTGATATCCTACGGCTGTGGTCTGGACTGGTCTAGAAATCAAATGAGTGAAAATTGAGACGGAGACGAGACCAAGACAAAGACTTCAAAAGGCAAATCTGGACTTCTGCAGATACATAGATTCATAATGAAAACATCACAGCGGTACAATATTTATTTCTTTAACTGAGGGAATGTTGACATTTTGCACATTTTGGGAACAGATTTGTGTTTGCGATGTTATTTAAAAGGTGATTTTGACGTATTATTTTGTTACTTGTTATTCAGTGCGCCGTGACGGTTGTGACTGCACTGCATGATTTATCACTTAAAAATTGTTTGGAGCTCATGTCTCGTGTTTTGGACAGAAATGGAAGGACTTGAGGGCGAAACGGCTGTGTTTTAGTTTTCCTCCATCACAGCCGAGCGCCTCCCGTCGCCTCCTTCCCCCACGTCTCAGAGCTTCACTTCTCTGGAGAGACACTTGTTTTTCACGCCAGGTTCCTGCTCCCTCCTCATCTCTCCTCTGCTGACTCAGGCGGCAGGAGATGTGGCGTTCAGGGACACGAGCGTGATTTTCCTTTTAATTGTGTTTTAACAGACAACAGAGAGGTGCTAGTGAACGTTGTGAGCCTCGCCGAACCCTCATGTGACTGGACCGGATGCAGATGTGGACCAGGTCCCTCTTCACGAAGGACTGCACAACACTTTGATCATTTGGTTATTTTGTCCAGTTCTTGTCCATTGTGTTGATTCTATTGATTATTTTGTTTATTTTGTTTTTATTCATTTCTTGTACATTTTTCTTCATTTTGTTGATTATTTTGTTGATTATTTGTTAATTTTTTTGTACATTTTTCTTCATTTTGTTGATTATTTTGTACATTTTGTTGATTATTTTGTACTTTTTTGTTCATTTTGTTGATTCTTTGTTAATTTTTTGTACTTTTTTGTTCATTTTGTTGATTCTTTGTTAATTTTTTGTACATTTTTGTTCGTTTTGTTGATTATTTAGTTCTTTTTTGTTCCTTATTTTGTTGTTTTTTTTGGTCAGTTTTGTCCATTTCGTTAATTGAAATGAACATGAGTTCAGTCTTCATTCTTATTGAACTCTCTTCTTTCAGCAGCAGGAGGAGAAAAAACACTCAATATTATATGCGATATTATAAGTCTACCTGTGGATAAAAAAACACCTTTGATGAAGTTTATTTAGACAATAAGGAATGCTGACTCCTTTTTTCCGTATATTTGCACCTGCAGCAAGTATAGGATGTCCTGGAAAGTCAAAACACGCAGACCCTTTGCAACTGCAGATGTCTGACGTATTGTGTGCCTTTGTAAAAAGGTGAGAGTACTGCAGCGTATGTTACTCGCTGTCTCTTTGCCTCTTCGCTTACAAAACAAGACATCAAGGTCAGACATGAGGGCTCATCTCTAAAGCCTGGGGGTCATTAGGCGGAGATGCCTTCAGTTTCCTTTGACAGATGATTACTGAGGTGGTTGGTGAAGAGGGCCGCCACACAATAGTGAAACGTTCCCTCTTTGTTTCACCTTCTAGATGGGAATAAATTCTGTGCGCCCCTTCTGCTGGAATTCAGAGGAAATACCAGATATAGGTAACACACCTGACACCTGTACGACTGTCCTACAGCATTCCTTTCACCTCAGTGGATCCAAAACTTAGAGTTACCGCCTTCCTGAGGAAAAGCAAAACCGACAATATTTTGAACTTCCAGTTTTTTGTTAAAGGAATCATCTCTGTCGTTAGTTAAAAAATTTAGTTAAAAACAACCTGAAAGGGTTGAACTGTTCACCTGCTATGGAGAAAGACATGTCTGCGTTTTCCTTCTAATGAAACACCACAGCAGCATGTTTCACACTGATTTGCACATGCACCTTCAGCTGCCGAGGGCAATGTAATGAGTAAAGTTTGCTGCTGTAATGAACACCCATAGCCTCTCCACTCAGGAAAATAACAAATAACTTGAAGACTGATGTGTTTTAATTCCATGTAAAATATCCATCCATTAAATCTATCAGTAGCTTTAAAGTTCAAGTCTTAACTGCTACCTTCACTGACTCTACTTTCCATACGTTCTGTTTGAAATTGCATTATATTCAGTTTCCTTGACGTAATCTTAAAGGTGCAAAGTGTAACGTGAAGAAATGTCCATGTTTTAATCACTCTTGTTAATCACTCCTTCCTCGACCGTCTCGTTTACCTCCATCTGTTATCACATGTAGACTGAAGACTCGGGGCGAATTTTCAACAGAAATCCTTAAACTTTTGGTGAGCAGGTGACCTGAAGCTTTAGGATTTTCCAGCATATCGAAATAGTTTTTTTTGTCCTCGTGTGATTTGATAATTTGCCAACTCGTCTAGTGAGAGACAGACGCTTTCAGGAGCGGAATGAACATAAACCAGACAATGAAGCTGCTACAGATATCACAGGTAACAAAGTTTAGTCCCGTTCACGCCGTTCTGTCGCTTTTCCACTGACGGCATCGGCTGAACTCGTCTGGACTTAACTCTTCTTGGCTCAGTGTTCACACCTGTGCATTGCATTTCCACCGCAGGTTAACATTGTGACGTCCTCTTCAACGCGACTGCAGCCAACAGTGGTGGAGGAGGAGTCTTAAAACTGTAAGTTACAATTTTTTTTAATAAAATGTAGTTTTAATTCAAGAGTGTAGTTTAGACTCAAATCTGTGGTCGATTTATCAAGGTTGATACTTGAAAATTTGCCCCAACTTTTGCTTGGTTTAGTGTCCGATGTCACGACATGATGACACGTATCGATGCGGCCACGATTCTGGATCAGCCTGTGATCTGTATGATTTTACATCACGTTTAGTATCGCTTTAGTTCACTTTAGAACCACGGTGGTGGTGATACTACAGATAGTATCTGATAGAACCTGGTTGTATCTGCTCCCACGTAACGGAAATGGAACAAACGCTGCGTCGAGTCAAGGCAAGTTGATCTGATTACACCTCTATTTAGTCCCCTCCACCTGAGTGACGCAAATATTCGTCTGTTCACATGCACAAAACAACATGCACAAACATCTCCGTATTTGTACTTTAGCTTTCTCCTACCTTTGTTAGTACGATGGACACGTACGAACCTGCAACGTCAGATCCAGCAAACGCTCGTAACGTCAGAAAACTTTAAATAACCCACATAAACATGACGAATGTGTCAAACAGAACAGTAATGAAATTCAGAATACAAAGGAAATAGTGACGAGTGGTTCTTACACGAGGCTTGTCGTGTTATAGATAATGTGTTGCATTATTAAGGCCACAGGGGGCGCTGTGGGCGAATGGATCCGTCATAGGGTTTTCATCTGGGAAATGGAGTTCGATTCTTGTGAATGACTTGGATTTTTCTGGGTTTTTTTTAAATGATTTCCTATTTTCAGTTGTAGAAAACACGACTCCAGCCGCCGCTGAATCCAGATGGTGACGCTTATGAAGCTACAGCAGCAGGTGCAAATGCTACAAATTGCACCTTTTAATTTACTCAGGATATTCATAGTGATGCCTGAGTGATGTATCGCATATTGTGTCTTGTTTGCTCAGTGTTATGTCAGTTTTGAAGTTTTTAATCGTGACTTGTTAAGTAACTGCAGATTACAAACGCATCAAATAGACCACGACTAAAAATGTCCGTCGGTCTAAACTGTCTGATAACTTTTGAACCACTAATCCTATCAGTCTCAGCTTTTCAGTGGTATCATGTAGTAAAAACCATCTGTCGCTGCTTCTTCTGTAACTTGCTCAGGAAATGTTAGATATAGAGAAAAACTCATTTGGAATTCTAAAACTTTCTAAATAATTAAAACCTTGCTAAAGATTGCGCCTGAGTTCACAGTAAAAAGCCTTCATCCGTTTTTAGGCAAAGCAAACGTTGAACTGATACTTTTGACTGTTTCACTTTTACTCAACATGCTGCTAGAATATGTTCAGAAAACCAAATAAATACAGAAATTCTTCCAGGTCTTTGAGGGTTCATATTTTACACTGAACTTGTAAAATAAAATAATACATTTGGATTAAACAGTTTTAACATAAACTCATGAGCTTAATGTGATGCATCGTTGTCAGTCAAACATAAATGAAACAAACCTGGTTCTTATGAACTTGATTTATTGATGATAAATATATAAATATCTTAGTTTAGCTCATTTATTTTTGACAAATATGAACAGAAACCAATAGCTCCCGTTGAAGGATTTTATTTTATGTTCAATGTTCTGAGCAAAAGGCTCTTCTTCAGATTTCAGTGAATAGATTAGAAAGAAAAATGAAACCTTCAACGACAGCTGTTTGGTGCAGGTTGATTCTACTCTTTTCTATGAATCACATTGAGTTTATGTTAAGACTGTACAACCCCAGTGGATGGACACAAACAATCCATGAATGTTAAAGTGACACTCCTGAAATACACAAAACATTACATGTCCCTTCAGAGAAATAGTTTTGTTTTTATTTCTAAAACATCTTTTAGTAATTACACGTTCTGCTTGAAAATTATGTTCTTATATATGTTTTGTACTACACAACGGCGCTCAATGAAATCTGCAGACATTAAACAATGGAGAAGAGGATCAGGCCAGGCGTCATCCGTCACAGCAGGAGAAGAAGAAGAAGAAAGAAGAAGAAGATGCAGCAGCTGTGAACTTGATTTCATTTTGTGGCACCAGAGGTCTCTGCAGGTTCTCATCAGAGTCATGAATTCTGTGGAGAATCTTCATTCACCAGGTAAAAACAAACTAATGCGGCTAACGACAATTTGAGACATTAATTTCCTGTTTTGTTGTGTGGACGGTAACCACGCTCTTCCTCGTCTTCTCATCATTGAATTTAAATTAACACGGCTCACGCAGATGGCGGAGTGGGTGCGGTGAGCGACGAGGCGTTAATGACCTAAGCAGGTGGTAAAAACTGATTTAATGAAACAAATGGCCTCTTTCAAAAACAACCTTTTAGAAGCGGCCTGCGTACAATTTAAAAACAAACACTATGATAGAGGTTGACGTCGGATGAACGTTGCTTCTTCTTTGGTTGTCACTCACCAAAGATCATTACGCGATGGAAGGAAGGAAGGATGTCTCCTCATCCTGAGACGGTCAGGACGGATGTCACGGATTGTGTTTTTTCCCCAATATCACTGAAAGTGTCACCTCGATGAAGAGACGTGTGGTGATCACATATTTAGTCCTTGTGTCTTCCGCTAATGTGTCTAATTATACTTAATAATATTACATAATAAATAGGGTTGGTCCTTTGATGAAGGGCAGCATTGTCGGAGGTTGGGTTGTGGTTTTAGTCCTCAGAGGTCACGTCTATGTCCTCGG
Source organism: Coranthus polyacanthus (assembly GCA_037367275.1). Taxonomy (NCBI): domain Eukaryota; kingdom Metazoa; phylum Chordata; class Actinopteri; order Kurtiformes; family Apogonidae; genus Coranthus; species Coranthus polyacanthus. Next base: position 23,074,343 of record JAPQRN010000016.1, on the reverse strand, counting down.
AGCTGGCCTGTTTGGTGGCGATGCGCCATCTGTTGATGTGGTGGTTGCCCTTCTTCTTCTGCTGGCTGTCCGGTCCCTCCTCCTCCAGCTTCTGTCGCTTGTACTTAGTCCGCCTGTTCTGGAACCACACCTTCACCTGCACAGAAAACACTTGTGTTAGTTCATAGTGACTCAGGAACTCAAATTGGCCTTTTGCACCAGATTTGTTCTGGTTCCTGGACTGGTTCCCTTCAGGATCCTTGGAGCCATCTTGTGAACCTGTTCACGTTTCCGCAGGTTTTAGTGGAACTATTCAAATCACAGGCTGTATGTGATAGTGAACGGAGGAACCGGGACGTCACCCATTGGTTTCATTGTCATTTTGAAGCCAGCAGTGTGCGCCTTGGTCGTCGCCATGTTGGCTTTTTGGAGCCAGAAGTGACCATATTCAGACAAAAGGGGCGGGGCTACAGAAGCACGAGGGGTCACAGGTGAGCTAATGCTAAATATTAGCTTACTGACTCAGTAAAACGTAAACATGAGGCATCACGTATCATAGTCAGGAAACTCAGCCGACGTCAAAGCTTCTGTTCGACCTGAGATCTTAATAAAGGAGGAAAACTTTAAAGATGGACCAGAACACTTATTAGAGGATCCAAATGAAACAAATGAGACCAGAGTGACTCCTGGAAAAAAGAACGTGACCTAGTATTTTTAGAGAGTTCAGTGTAAGTCTATGGAGCCAGATCTTTATGGAGCAGCATCTAGTGGCCGTCAGCGGTATTACAATTTAAAATACTTCTGCATTGGCTTCATTTTGGAGCCACTGGATTCTAATCAGGGATGAGTCATTAACAGAGGGCGGTGCACAGTGTACAACAGACCATAATATGGTAACATATTACCCATAGACTGCATTCAGCTCAACTTAACTACTTTAAATTTGTTCTTGTGCTCAGGTGAAACCAGTCTGCTTACTCTTTCTTACTTTCTAGCTTTTCCTTTAACTCCAGGGTTTCCAGAGGGCTTAGGTGCTGTCTGGGTTCCAGGATTTCCCCTAGATTTGTGGAAGAAAATGTATAGATTCACGTCATTTACTACCATATCTGGAATTTAGAAAAGGTAGAGTGACGAAAAATAAATAACAAACAAAAAACTGCAACCATTAGTTTTGGGAAAAGTAATTTTAGTTCATTTGGATGCTCTCCACATTGATTTCACAGTTAATTTGGTTTACGTGCTGCACCTAAGCCTTATAATAGTAGGGAAAACCCTGAACTTGGCAGATGATTAATCACCACCAAACGGCGGGTTTAGTCAGCAGTTATTGCACAATCTTCTGTCCTCTGGTTTGTCCTCTTGTACATTGTTGTTGTCGTTTTCGTCTGCTCTTTCCAACTTGAAGAATACGAGACGGTTTATACTTCAGGTCAAGGGGAAACCTTTTTTTGGTTCCTGCTGCTGAACCAACATTCCAGGTTCCGAACCAATTTATTTTTGGCCGAAACGCTCCAGATGGCTCAAAATTAGGCTCAAAAACCGGAATATATTAGTGGAAAAGTACACTTGAATGGCATTTAACAAGACCCCCTTCAGTCATGTTAAACGATGGAATAGAAAATACCTTATTGTGGTTTTTCCACAAGAAATTTCAGAGACCTTGAGATCGTCTCCTTCACCCTAATATGAAAAATGTGGAATCTCTAAAAATATACAAATATTGTTCATTTCTGAAGTTCCATCTCCTGGCACTAGATGTTTCCTGCTTCCCTAAAAGTCCTCTTTCAATCTTCATGCTCTGACGGCTTCACGTTTTCACTTCACACTTGTAAACGATGCATAACTAGATCACAGTTGGTCCAAAAAGGACACCTCCTCACCTCAGACGATGAATGGGAGAAAACTCAAAGTGTCAAACTCTTCCCAGCCGTCATTCTGCGCAATGAAAGGTGAAAATGAAAACGCTGAGCGTCTCTCCCAGGTATCCTAAAAATGTTCATCAAGGCATGAAACCTTTTGATTCAGCCTTTGATCCTTGACTCCCACCAATCACAAAAAACTGCCAACTTTTCTCACCCTGATCCCAAACTTAACTTCCCCTCCATAAATCATGGCTCAGAAGAACCTCTCATCGAAGCAGACGGTATCTACAAGCTGAACAAATTAAAGGACAAACCAGCGTAAAGTGTCTTGGTGAGGTGTTGGTCCACTACGTGTCCAATGCATCCAGGTCTGTGAACTTTTCTGGAAGCGTGGAAGGCCGTGTGTGCAAATAATGTGTTGTATTAAAAAGTGTGCTAACAGGTATATTGTCTATGAAGTTAAAACATCTCACTTTGGCATCTTCACGCGCAAACCTGCCTCACCTGTTGCTGTTCGTGGAGCTCACAAACCAAAATATTAGACTGAGCTTTGATTCACCTTAATGTCTGCAGTTGACTTTATCAAGATGCTGCACTGTTTATCCCATTCAGCTTCAATCATTCATGCACCTTCTCCTCTGAAACTTTAAACTTCTAAACCACAGCTCTGGCTTGCGTTTCAGACACTTTGATTCTTTTGCGGTGTACGCAGCAGCCTGTAATGAGTGCAAAAATGGCAACATCAGTAATTTATGCACTGTTGTTGTTTGGCGTCACTGATGCAACTTTCCTCATGAACCAGAACACGCCAAAATGAGACGTCTGAAGGTGTAGGAAATATACCCGATGTGTGAACACAATATATCAAAATATATTCCCTCATTTGGTGCTTTGATTAGAGCTGCATCTGATTGATAAGTGATCATCTGTTTGAGTAATTGAGATGTGGAGATGGCGAAGGCCACAGTCCTAAGGATGGGAACGATGAACGACGCAAACGGCTCTTAAACGTGCTCGTAAAGACTTAAGTCCAGCTGAGATCTAAGAACATCCAGAGCATGATGGAAGCCCAGTGAGCTGCACCAGCGCTTCTCAACTGGTCTCGACTCAGGACCCACATTCTCCCACGGTCATCGAGTCACGACCCACTTTTATAGAATTCAAACCAAGCAAACGTAGTTTTCAAAAACAGGCTCATAAACAAGCGTCCGATGTCATTGTGAGCTTTCTTCTAAAACAAGATATATACACATTGTCATCGCTGCATTGAGGACGCATTAATAATAATAATAATAATAATAATAAAGGACCAGCTGTTTTCACTTAATACACATTGACAAGTGAAAACTGTGTTTTGCTTCTAAGTGACATTTCAGTTTTGATATTTCAGTTTTGACATGTCACACACCTGAGTTTTAGTCCCTTTATTATTTGTAAATCCATTTTTAACTCGGGGTCATAATTTTTTGATTAATTTGAACCTTTATTCGACCAAGCAAGACATTAAGAACACTGTCTCTTATTATCGGCCTCTGAAGTCCCAGAAGACACCTGAGAGGGGACGGCAGAAAGCTGGAGCTGAGCGTCGTGTTGACCAGTTAATGCTGACCTTGGTGCGTGACTTTGGACGACGATGCCTTTTTAAAACGCCAGCACCAGCACCAGAACACGAGCTTCCCGCTGAGCTACAGTTTTACACAACAGTAAACTGTTGAAGCCAGTCCAGTGCACTATGAGAAGTACTTATACCATGGATTATGAATGGAAAAGGCTGCTTGAAGAGCTTGGGAAGACTATCCTGAGATATGTTTGCATCATGCTGGACTCTATATGAACTAGAGTGACTCTTTTTGTTTAAATCGTGGTGGAGGGAAGCGTTAAACCTGCTGGAGAAGAAGAATCGTGCATGGTCTGATTTACAAGCTTTGTTTTTTGAAACTGTTAGGACGAGGTTTTAACAGCGTGTATTTTATTTGTAGCTCTGTGGTTGGATTTTTCCGTCACCAGTCTTTTACATGTTTGGGTTAATGTGGAATAGTGACCGTCCCTGCTTCACATCTGCACAGACCGGGTTGGTTTGATACTTTCAGGAGCTTCTTTCAAAGAAGCAGAAGATGTAAAACACATGAAACTTGTCTGATCTTCTTCGTTTCCATTGATCGTTGTCACTGATCACATTCTTTTACCGTCTTCTCTTTATTTTTTTTCTAAAGTTATTATAACACTTTGATCCTGGTCCAAATAAACTGTGTGCGAGTTAATTAATATTCACTCATCATTTAAATTTGCATAATGAAAGTGATGGTTGATTGAGGCTCTTTTATTGACTGACAGAACTTAAAGCTGTTATGGCTGACTCAGGACATGTCTCTTTTTATTGCCCATTAGACCTAATTGACTGTCAGATAATGTGGACTCATTAAAGTTCAGCATCAATAATATTTACACACTTTGGAAGGAAAACGTCTTTCCTTTATGCTGCATCCTGCGTTAATTAAACAGCGTGACTCCTTTTGACTGGCACAGATATTTATGCCTGCACAGAGTAATATGGATTTAATGTTAATATGAGCTGGCGATCTTAATATTTTAACAACAACAATTAAAAACTCAGTCGTTAATATATGATTAAATGATCTAATCTATTTTAGCAATAAAATAATACGTTTGCGCTGTGTTTACATGGGTTTTTACGCATCAGTTTGTGTGTTTTCTGCATCAGTTTCTGGTTTAAATGTCTCAGGAACCAGGTGACAGTTGAGGATATAATGGGATATAAAAGACTTTGAGGCATTTATTCTCCTGTAGTTGAACGTTTATCATTTCATATCACCCCACATATAGACGTGGTTTAATCTCCAATCTTTTGCGTCTTTTGTTTGGATGAAGTGACGTCTTCAAATGTGCATCTGTTCACATCAGTGACACGTGAATTAATTTTAATTGACTTCTAAACCTCTGGACTTTAACAGCTCACATGCGTTTGAGCAGGATTTCTGATCACGCACCGAAACGTTTCATATCACATATCAGAACATATTTGAAGGATTATTGAAGCTCAGTGAAAACGGGGATCGTTCAGTCAAAAACCAATTAAACCACTGATCAAACCTGTTGGAGAATAATTCCGTGTTAAAGGTCAGTGGTGGATGATTATGTAAAAACGTACATGTTCGAAATATTTAGGTTGACGAATCACCTTGAAATGTGAATCTATGAGCATCTGATAAATGAATAAAAGTCTCTTTTTATTTTTATATCGGTGCAAATAAAACCCTATTATATAAATGTATTATTTCCCTGAGACTGAAAAATATGCTCAAATAATTGTAATTATATGTCAAACAATTAAATACAAAATTAAAAAACGACCCTAGTGATGCAGAAACAACGACAATAATAATAATATGAATAATAAATAATTATAGGACGCAAAAAAATAATGCACATGATTGGACACGTTTATTCTGATTAATATAACAATAAATAACAGTAATATTACTGTCGCCTAATGTCGTTAATGTTTAGTTTATGTTTGAAAAGACTAAAAAACATTTCTCATTTCTCTATTTATCGTCACGTTGCGCTTTAGAAGCGGCATCGAGTTTTATATAATTTTCCAAAAGTGAATAAATCTCCGTAAATTTCAATTTTCGCACAAACACTTTTTCACCGAATTATCGCGACGTTTGACGGACGTAGTTTGGAGGTGACCTGGTCTCCGAGGAGCGTGTGCTTCATCTCGACTCTTTGCTCCGGTTTGGATGGATTCGTCTGTCTCACCTGTGTCTCGGATAAACTCAGACTGTTCGCCAGCTGCTTCCTCTCGGCTCCGACCACATAGTGGTTCTTCTCGAAGGCTCGTTCCAGGCGGAGCAGCTGCGACGGGGAGAAGGCGGTCCGGATGCGTTTGGGTTTCCTGGCGAAAGGACCGTGGAGCAGCAGGCTGTCCTGGGACACATCATTCCCTGACACCAAGAGGAGACGAGGAGAGGCGGACAGGTACCGTCAGGACGTGATGTGATGCGATGTGATATGATGTGATGTGATGTGATGTGACATGATGTGATATGATGTGACAGGACCAGGGTGTGTCGTGGAAACAGCGTGAAACGTGTTAATAGGCCTGTTCTGCAACGTGTCAAACGCGTCAGATTATGTTGACGTTTTCATGGAAAAGTCCAGGAAAACCTCTCTCCTCAATTCTAATAATGACACCAACATCATCAACAATTAATACAAGTCGAGCATTTAGAATAATAATAATAATAATAATAATGATGATGATAATAATAGTGAAAAAAGGCATTAAACGCTGTGTTATGCATGAAGAAAAACCTGACAAAAACATCCTGTAATCCTCATTATAATCATTTTGTATTTCAAACAGATTATTAGGAATTTAAACCAATTAAATCCAGTCTGAATAATATTTTTTTAAAATGACACGACGTATGGAAATAATAATACACAGTGTTTTTTTGTTTTAAATAATCTGTTCTCTTTCACCGCTTTTAATGTTTTGTTCAACAGCAAATACATTCTGCGCCGCGTAACGACTTTATTATATTTTAAACAGTAAAACGAGTAAATAAATTTTCACAATATTTAGTTAATATGTGTAAGAGCCGATGATCAAATATTCTTTGCAAATTAAAAGGTTATTTTTTGGGGTTTGGGTTTTCTTTCAGTTTTTATTTTTATTTTGATGAATTGATATTTTTTTTGTTTCTTCTGGAGCTTAATGTCATAATAAGATCTAATGGGATTGACTTTAAAATACTTTTTATTTTGAAAGGTATTTTATTTCAGCAGTTTTCGCGTTCGCTTCGTCCAACTTTTACAGGAATAAACTGTTGATGTTAAGGATAAAAGTCTGTATTTGCGGATGAAACTCGGCCTCAGTAGCAGGTTGTTTAAATGCATTTTCAAGGCGGTGAGTTTGTCTTTGTAAAATCACTGCAGGCTCTGTTCAAATCCTATAATCGCTACCTGCGCTGGATTTTCTTCCGATTTGCTTGAATTTTCAATCACAGATCGTATCGGGTTGTTTCTGTGGTTGTTCAGTGAAACGGTCGTCTGTCCTCAGGCGATTTTTCCTGCATGGAAAAAAAAAAACCCCAATCCACAGCGGTGCTTATCTTTTTCCCGCTGTGTCTTTGAGGGAGAGTCGCTCCAGGGCGAAGGAGAGCGGAAACACGGCCTTGTCCCGTTCACTATGTTACTGTTCAACTAAGGATATGTTCATGGTTGACAGTCGTATGTCACGTCTCATAACTGTAATAAAGATAAATAAATATACGAACATTTACTTTAATCAAATAAACCTCACTGGATTTTTCAAACACTTTGACGCATTTTCTAAGTTGACTCTTATTTTTAGGCTCATCGTTCACCCACAAACTTTATGATGAAAGTGTGACTCATGAGTGAAAAATAACACACGTCGGTCGGTGTTTTTTTTTTTTTTTTTTTGCCACGGCGTCACCAGCTCAGACTCACCCTGAAATCTGTGTCCGAAAAACCTGTTCCGTAAGACCCAGGGGTAAAAGTTGAGCGGGTCTCGGTGCTGCGTCCCGAAGAAGTGCGGGTGCTGTAGGTGGGAGCCTCCGAGCTGGTGCGGAGCCACGGTGAGGGAGGGGTGGTTTACCGTCTCCGGGAACACCAGGTCCGGGCTCTGGTAAAGGGGCCGGGCCGGCGGGGCCTGGTAACCGTTCATTAAGGCATCTGTCGTCGGGTTGGAGTAACTTAACGCCGTCGGACGGATGGGGTCCTCGACTGTTAGAGGGTTCTCTTTAGCGACCAGAGACTCTATCGTGAAGCAGCGCTTTCCTGCAGACGAAAACATCATCTTTTGACTGAAACAGAAACCGATACTAATTAAAAGTGGGCTCTTAATCTCCTTGTGCCGGATCCTCTCCTCTCAGAGATCCATGGTGACCAGAGACTGAGGTGATGAACGTGGAGGATACGAGTCAAGATGTCAAGATGCTGCTACAAAACTCAACAGCGCTGATCCATTGAGTCTCTGCGCACTCGGCGGGTTTTTGTGCACAAGTGCGCAGAGAGCCTCCAACCTTCCATGTACTCACAGCGGCTTGACGCTGCGCACGGAGTGAGCTGATTGGACCAGAGCACCTGCCAATAGGTCTCCTCAAGTACCTACTTCATAGATCACACAAGACCGGGCAGCTTAGTTAGAGAGGCGCGCTGTGAAAACATGCCTTCTCCAATTAATGGCTCATTGTGCCGTGTATAGTCAGCCTTAATATGCCGTTTCTCTTCAGGGGAAAACAAGCAGCCGGTGGGGTGAGGAACTCGTCTCAGAGCGGGTTCAGTCACTGCAGGATTAGAGAAAACACTGGAGACACTGTCTAGAAAAAATTCAACTTGTTTTAAGAAAATTACTCCAGGAAACAAGTGGATTTCTTCCCCCTCACCTCCTGCTGCTGATGCTTTTATGATGCATTTAGACGAGCTGTGCATAAAGTGTTTAAATATTTAAATAGGAATTTACACAAGAGTCAAATAATCTTTGCTTGTTTTATCATCAGCCATGTACGTGTGAAATATAACCTGTTTTACGAGAATACAAACGCATTTTTAGCCACATTTCAGAACAGAACACAATTAAAAATAAAAAGAATGTGATTGCTTTCATTTTCACAAGAATAACATCAATCGAGGTGTGAATTGGACTCTTTTATGTGATGATATACGCCTTACATTTACGAAACAAAAAAGTCATCTAACGGTGTTTTGTTCTGATCTCTAGCTTTCACCGCAGTTTTATTGTAAAAAATCAGAATTTAAAAGATAATTTTACGGCGTGAATAACCTCTAAACGTAGCAGTGCAACAACTGCGAATGCACGTTTTGATCTGCGGCGAATTAAAAAAAAACACAAAAAAAACATCCTTAACTTTTTAAAAACACATCCAGTCAAAGTAAAAGACATTTTATTAGAAGGAGAAACACTTGTACATGACGCATATTATTACAAACGCGCATAAAAAATAGAACAACAGGAATACACTCACATACAGACAACAAATGCTCAGTCAGACCCAGTAAAATGCCAAAATACGCACAGTAAATGCGCACAAACCCAAACAAAGCTACACATTAGGCATTAATTATTTTTATATCTGGAGAATTATTAGAGGATGGAAACAAATATAAGCCAAACAAAGTCAGCTGTGCAGGTTGTTCCACACGCCGCGTTCAGTTTCTAAGGTTTTTGCTCGTATGTCCTTCTATAAGAAGCGGTTTTTCTGCTTTGAACGGGACGCACGGACAGTGTCCCCTTCACTCACTGGTTTGTCCTCTGTGGGAACGGTTCTCCCCGCGTGTCGCGTGGTCTGGTCCTGCAGGAGGAAACACAGCGGCTCCACGGGCCGCGTGTCCCTCGGCGCCGCTTCCACTGCGCACTAACCAGGTTAATAATTATCTCCTTAATAAGCTCGTTTGCTTCGAGGTTGCATTAGAAAATCATTACCGATGGTAAATTATGAGGTAGAACAAGTTGTTGATTAGGCGTTTAGAGCTAAAGGCTCCTAAAGACAGAAGCAGCTTCGAGAAATGAGTCCATGTCCAGAAAAAAACCCGTCCACGTTTTCTCCCATGTTCCTACAGATGCACCAGTACAGAACATATCAACATCTGCATTTACTGTGATGTTTCTGAGGTTTGAACTCACTGATGCGTAGACTTTTGAATGTTGTCAGAACACAGCTTTTCATTTAATTTCCGCGTTTTGCATCGAACCGGTTGTGTTTTGTTGCAATTACTGAAACAAATGACGCTCAAAACGAGGCATTTTTGCGGGAAATGCATAAATAAAACGCCTTTGTGGTCGAATGAAATAACAGTCAGTGTGCGTCGGGAGTCTGTGCTGCACGACTTTGCAGCAGGAACTTGAAGAATGACCGAAAACAGTCCGGGTTTAATGATGAAACCCCGCGGGGCCTCGACGCACTGACCCGGGTCGCTGCTGGTTAATACTTGGCCAAATCGCTCCGCATTGACAAAAACACAGTCCAGCGTTGTTCCGTTCTGTACCTGCTGCTGGTTTTCACCAGACAGTCTGATCCCTTCAAACTTCTTCTGTGTCTGATGGCGGGTTAACATTCCTCAGTAGTAGATTATTAATACCAGCAGAAACAGAACACACATAGTTGTAAGATTTGATACAGATTCTGTCTTTTCATCCTCAGATCATACATTAGTTCCAACAGGTTCCACTTTGTTAAGGCCAGTCTTTCAAAGTGATTAATTTATCAACTTGTTCTACACGTATCCAACATGTTGAGTGTTTTATGAAGTAAAGGACAGAAATAAACACATCTGGAAACATTATTTTGAAAAAAAGTCTATTTTTATTTTTCAGATTATTATTATTATTTATTTGCATCTTTACATGAAAAACACAGTTGTAGCTGTAATTTATTCTGTGAAATTCATCATCTGTGTTGACTTCTGTTTCCAAACATTTGGCTGATTGAGTGAAATGTCTCGTCCCTAGAATAATTGTTTAAACTGTTGGAGAAACATGCATTTTCCAACAGATATCAGAGAAGTTTGGTCTAATCTGATAAAAAATAATCAGCGCGAATGAACAGAAAAAAGAAAACAAACGGCACAATTTAATATAAATGCTGCCCTCTACTGGTGTCTGTGTTAACTGCGTTCTTATTGCAAATAAAAAGGATAAATTCACATAAATGACAAGTTTTGTTTTTTTACGATGAAAAAGGAAACACGAGTGACAATTTTAATGAAAAATACATTTTACAAAATGGCCCCTACAGTTAATCGAACCACGTTTTCATATACACACGAAATATTTAATTTGATCCGTTTGTATTCTACTTTTTTTTATTTTTACAATTCCCTCAGAATAAAGTAGGAACACCAGTGACTTTAACTCAAAACTACGTGAGAAATCGTGAGTTAAATTTGTGAGAAAACGTCGTCAAAGATCTTCAGGAGAAGATGTAAAATGAAGTGATAAAGGTTTAAAGATTTACACCCGTGACAGGACACCAGAGGATCACCACGTCCGTTAGAAATGTAATATTCAGTTTTCACTTTGCTTTAATATGTCAGTTCCGTCATGTATGTGATAGTTTACATTAGTGCGGCTTGAATGATACCTCAAAATCCAGCATTTTACCTCCAGGAGGATACAGCTGTGTGTGTCTGTGTGT
>JAPQRN010000016.1:23016792-23030553 GCA_037367275.1 Coranthus polyacanthus | reverse complement strand
TCACATTTTGCAGGATTTTAAATTCAATAATCACAAAAACAATAAAATTAAATATCTGTGTTGAGACCATCGGGCACAAATAAGCTGTTTAAAACCAGCTCTCCTTCTTCAACCCTGATTTATAGTTGTGATTTCACCCACGAAGAAAGAAGGAAGTGTGCGACAAAGGAACATTGAGGTAACTCGCACATATTGGTAAATTCACACACCCACAGGGCTGTATTTGTGCAGAAAAAGTCAGCTCTCTGCATTTTAAGTGGACCGCGTTCCTTTTGCATTCACACTGCATTCAAAACCTTTTGGTCTAACCATGAATTTAACATGACTGCATGAAGGAAAAGGACAGAAGGGATCCTCTAATGAGACGGAGATGAAGGAGAAAGAAGGAAAAATTAACTGAACCTCTTGACAGTCATATCTTTTGTCTGAGTCATTTTGTGTGGGAGGTATATGAGCATTGCTGTCATACACGCACATGGCCAGGCCACAATGTGCTTCACATAAGATGAGAGGCCACGTGAGAGCTCAAACTTCAACAGTATTTATAGTATTTCATTTAAAAAGTCCCATCCGATGAGTCTAATCTATCTAAAATGGGCTCCTGTTCACGTGGCTTTGCAATAAAATGATGCAATAATCCTTTTCCTGCTTACATGTGAAAGTAAGTAGGAACTTTATAACTGTGATCCTGACTATATACATAGGACAGATACTTGGGGATTTGCAAAAATCCTCTCACTTTTGGTCCTTTTTAAAAACATCTATTAAATAAATTGACTCCATACATGTAAAGTAAATGTGAACATGTATTTTTAAATGCATTTACTAAGAGCGGGGATGTTTAAAAATGCTACTTTTGATCGAATCACAGACTAAAGTTTGAGAACAAAAGATTATCTGAGGGAAAAGATGACAATTTCAGTGCTTTGTGTCACATCCTCCTCCTTCACCCTCATCCGGCCGGAGGACAACAGCGGAGTGTCGTCCCGCGCTCTGATTGGACAGCCGGATGTAACAACGGCGCTCATTGGCTGAAAGATTGCCGCTCCTGAGCTTCTATTTTGAACATAAATACGTGCAGCCTCGGTGTCTTTCTCTCAGATACCAGGGGATGTCAGAGAGGGAGTACGCTGTGCTGCAGCTCTCTGACAGAAACAACAACTATGTGGCATTAGTAACTCAGAAAGAGCAAATCAAAATTTTACTCCACACGGAACCACCGAGTAACTCCCAGCCGGTGTTTGGATCGCACGCGTGGAAATGTTTTCTTAAGTTTTGTTGCTAGGTAGCTGCTTAGCTTCCGGGTTCGCTTTAAGTTCTCGTTAATTGGTTCTCTCCGTCCCGAAATTCGAACAAAAGCGACCGCTAAGCATCTTCGTCTGCAAGATTAATCCGAATTGGACAGGGAAAAAATGCAGTCGGCTAATGTTTATGGCAGCGCCAGCCCTGTCAACACGGTTCTGAAAAGCAGGCCCGACGGGATCCCCGGGCTTTCCTCGCTGTCGCTGCCGGAGCTGAGCACAAAGAACCAGCACCGCAGGAACCTTTTCTCCCCTGGACCCGAGACTGTCCTCTCTCCCATCACCAATTTGGCTCTGGACATGAATAATTTGGCTGGACTCGGAAGGTATTATCCTTGTAACAAGTTTAAGTGGTTTTTCTACTTTGAGTCTGAACTTATGTCGCTCTCGAGCTAGTAAAACTGGTTCACTGTTCACATCGTCCATTGTTTGTTTTTTCTCACACAGCCAATGTGATACCCCCAAAAGGAAAAGACACGCACCCCTTGAGAAGGTTCCCTCCTTCGCTTCAGATGTGTCATCTGATGCTGGTGAGTCCCCTAAAAGCGTTTGTCTTTTATCAACTGATGCCATTTGAGTTACAGCCTGAGGCCTTGGTGTACTAATCTGTTGTCCCCAAACTTTAAATGTGGTTATGACATAAACAACACCAGCAATTCCAATGTAGTTTTAGTTGTATTTTATACAGAGGAATTGACTCGCCTTGGCTTAGATTAGGTATTATAAGGAAAACAATGATTTTTATTTTTTTTCATAGAAGGTAGAATGAAAGAAGACATGACATTAAATATGACTCACTTACAAAATCATTATTTATTTAAGGTCCCATATTGTGCAAATCCCTTTTTTTTTCTGTGAAACAACAAACCACTAACATTTGGTTTATTGTAACAGTAGATTTTACCTGCAGTTATATTTCATTTTGGTCCAGATTTTAAAAAACTTTTAATAGCCTTGATTTAAGGGTCTAACGTGCATCTACCGCTGAACTTTAAGTGTGCTCTTAAGTGTTAGTGAATTAACATATTGTTAGTATTGACATTCAGCTGATTCCAGTATCAGTTTCCCCATCACCGGGTGCTTTTATTGATCACTAACATAAAAATCTCTTCCTCAGGCCTCGGCATGGATCTCCCGAGCCCAGTGGACCCTGTCGAAATTGAGGACACGTAAGTTGCACTGTCCTCTTCTTGTCTGTTGTAATCAATCAGCCTGTGAGCCGTGCCCCTCTGCTTACCCCTCCACCCCCACCACCTCCACCCTGCACTGGGGCTCAGCTGAGCCAAGCACCATTTCTCAGCTGAGGGATTACAGTTTCTACCGTTGGCTTTAAAATGACAGCTTCACTCATTTTTGCTAAGGAGATTAGCTGATCAGGGACGTAAGCCTGACTTTCTTTGTGTTTTTTCTCAGTTAAGTGAAAAGGACACGGTAGTCTGACTGTTAAATTTTATTTTATGCGATTTAAAATGCACAAACAGATAGAAAAAATAACATATATGGCAGGAAGAGGCGCAAAACCCCCTAAATAGTTTTTAGAATTTACGAAGTTATAGATGACCCGGTGGTGGGAAAGCCTATTCCATAATTTACTACCTCTTAGGCAAGTGAGAAATTGCTATTTGAATTGTTGATTTTTCTTGGTGAAGTGTAACACTCGTCACTTGGGACAAAATGCACACGGTCAATTTAACATTCTGTGACTTCCAATGGCCACAAAGGTGTGTTTAACATTCTCTGTGGTCAATATGGACAAGACACACTAGCGCTTATCCTTGTTATCTTGGCCAGTTCATCATACCCTCAGCTGCCTAATCTTGGGTGGCCCGTTCTCTGTTGGGCGAGTCTCCGCAGACATTTGTCGCCATCTGATGTGCGAGTTCCTTTACAGCAGCATTTGGTCCTTAAGAACCCATTCACCTTCTTTACAGCTGTTTCGGTTGCTAGGAGTCTTTGGGCTGGGGGAGGACGTGCCCTGCGCTTGGATTTAATGATAGCCCACCCCCTATGGGTTTTGGCACACTCTTCCTATGCACTGTTATTTCAATAGGAAGAGGGAGGCTGGGCTTTTTTCTGCGTCAGAGCTATTGAAATGGGGGCACCCCCGAGAAAACCTGCCCTCCCCTCTTCTGGTCTGCATTGAATGGGACACGCTCCCCCCCTCAATAAACAAAGGGCTCTTGCAGAAAAGGAGTTTGCGGCGTTGGCTCCAGCAGGCATATGGTAGATTAGCTGATCTCTGCCATCCCTGCCCCCCCCCCCTGATACTGAACACTGAGCACTCCTCTCCACTTGTTTAGCATACAGGTGGGCATTACTCCAGTGCAAAGACCACCTCTTGCCTCTATGCATTGAGCAAACTTCCTCTAGTCCAACCGTTCCTCCTGCTTTCTCAATAGAGTTGTAGGTTCTTTGTACTTCTTTAGAACAGCGTGTTTCAGATCTCCAGATTTTTTTACTTAGCAAGTTTGATCTCAGATTCACATTACTCTGAAATATGTGGAATATTTAAAAAAAAAAAAAAACCATTCATATTAATTTTGTATGTTCTTGTTCTTTCTTTTACAGATTTGAAAGGGCCATTGAACAGTCAAGCAGAATTGTCAACGAGTAAGTTGCTTTGCAGTCAGTAACATATCTCATTAACGGACATGTGGTTGTTTTTGCTCCTAATTTGATCAATAATTGCTCTCTGGGGAGTGTTTTACATGTCAAGCTAAAATGGCTCGCTGTTGTTATTTGTATTGACTTGAATTCTTTCCTTCCTGCCGTTACAGGAGGATGCCCATTCGAAGAATCAACTCATTGCCGGTAAGTACATTTGTCATGTTTGCCATTTTCAGCCCTGTAATCCTGGTGTCTTTTGGCTGATTGTTAAAAAAAAATCCCATTTGAAACTTTGCACCAGAGGGAAGGCAAGGGATCAGAGAAAACGGCACATTAGACTCAAAATGAAGTAAAAATAGCACCAGACTTGCAGCTTGGTTGGCAGTTTTTCACAACTAATTAGTTAAAATATCCTCCTGTGTAAACCCACCCCAGGGCAGCTTTTTTTTTTCTCAGCTTCTGATTGGTTGTTCTCTTCTTCCCTACCAGCTCCAGCTCCAAAGTTACAGCCCATCTCTGAAGGGACAGGAAACGGACTCTCACCGCTATGGAATATTTGGCCAACAACCCTCCCAAATACCCACCGCCTCCACCTCCCGATGCGACAACAAGGAGAACATGTCTGAGGTCAGTTTGTTACAGCAGAGTCGTACTTGGGTTCCTGCCGCTTGGCAGGAAGGAGCGTCCGCAGAACTTTTAGTGACGACTTTAACGCATATCAGTGGTTGCCGTTGCAGGGGTTGTGCATGGTTTAGTTTACAATGTGTGCAGCAGTCTCCTGTCAATTTGCTCTTATACATAATGATTTTACACTGGTGGATATTTAAGAGTGAGAACATTTGCTAATTCATCAGTGGGTACAAGTGATGACTGAGCAGCCTTTAAGTTATAATGTAGGGGTCGATTTTCTTTAGCTTTTTCCATGAGATGTTAAAAGAAAATGGGTATTTCATATTTATCTATCCTCCTTTTTATTCATTGTGTTAACATTTCTTTTTAAAACGTTTTATTTGTTTTCTAATGCTTGGTGTCTTTGTGTTTTTATAATGCATTTAGTTATGTCATGTGTTGTAATGAATGAACTGTATTGTCTTTCAGGAGGGCTTTGAATTCAAAAAACCAACCAGGCCGGCGTCACGTTGTCGCGTCCGCTCCTTCAACAGTGGACACTCGAAGGACGCGTTTGCTCGTCGTCCCAACTCGGCACCAGCCCTTATGGTAAGTGCACGTCCCAGGAATACGTTTTTATGGCAGGAATAAAGAATATTTCAGTATCTTCAGGATGGTAGGTTAGTTTTTTTTTTTAAATATTATTTTGTGGTCTACTATGGCCTGGCTACTCTTTTTCCTCATCTTGTATTTTTTGTCTCTTCCAGTTTTCTTCACCTCCTCGAGTTCAGCACCTCGATGCTTTTGACTCCAGTCCCATGTTCCTGAGACGTTCCTCCCTCACCTGCTCTCTAAATGACGACGATGATGACGGATTCCTCGAGTTAGACGACAACATGGAGGTCAGGACCTGTCACTGAATTAGTTTTATTTTTTTTTAAATATCTAAATGCCTTTCTTTGTTCTGTGTTTTCTATTGTTATCTGTACTAACAGAGCTTCTTATTGCAGAATGACTCCGCGATGCCGATGGGAATGGCCAGCTTGCTCACTGCCCCCCTCGTAGCTGACAACACAGGAGAAGACTCTGTAAGTTCAGCAGATAGTGAAAGGATCTGCCTTTTGTATGCACTGTAAAAAAAAAGTTAATGTTTTGTTGGAGTGAGTTATTGAAGTAACTTCTCCGCATTCAGCCTGTGATTCGCTGCCGGCCACGCAGTCTGTTCCGCTCGCCCTCCATGCCCAGTCCTGTGTCCCGGCCCTCTGTGAAGCGCCCCGACTGCCCAGGAGACGAAAACACACCTATCCGGGTGAAGAGACGACGAAGCCTGGCAGGAACACAGGTCACCACCCTGGAACAGGACCCCGACTCACCACGGATGGTTAGTGTCAGTGGTATCTGGTGTAGTCATAGGCTGTAGATGAAGATGGATGCCGTGATGCTGCTTCCTCGCGCTAAAATAAAGCCAAAATCCCACGGTCACAGGAGCTGCCATGACGCAATTTAGAGCCAGAGTCACGTCCGACCGCCGGCCAGCTGCCTGACTGGTTTCTGGCCATTTGGAGCACATTAGTCTCATTAAATCTACCAAAATTGTGTATTAGATGTGTACTTGAGTACAGAGTACTGAGTTTTTAGTTTGCGCGACATCGAGGGGCAAGATTTGAGTTATATTGCATCCAGCCACCAGGGGGAGATTGAGATATTTTGGCTTCACTTTTAGGGAGCTGTTCCTATGTCCATCTTTATATACAGTCTGTGGATGTAGGAAATAGTGATTATACATTCAACAGATTGAACAGATTCACACTGAGACAAAAGACAATTGTGAGAGAAATGCAAGTCCTCGATCGCACTGTGAGACGCGTCTGCAAACGGCTGATTTAGACCCAAGAGCCTTCAGCTAAGTTTTGACTGTCAAGAATGTAGGACCATCACCCACATCGGGAGCATCATGAATTTTCATGATGGACGGCACCGTGACCAAAATGTTGATGCCTATTCTGCATTTTCAGAATATAAGAGCAGTACAGATGGATGATGCTGCCTCTGAACCTTCCATTTGCATCCCGGTGCTTTGATTCATCACACACTGAGATGCTTTAAATTGAATCTACAGCTAAGAGCTTTTAGTGTGATATGCCATAAACATTGCTAAAGGTGACTTATGGTAGAAAAGATTTGTTTTGAGTCACTAAGGGCTTTAGGCTATTGTTCCTCACTTATCCCCGTGTCACCCAATTACTCTGAGTTGCAGTAAGTGATCTATTTAGACAAGAAACGCAAACGTGAGCAGAGGAAGTCTGCAGGGAAACAAAACAGCCGGCGCTGAGCATCTGTTACTACTTTAATGGAAGTAGAGAAATGGTTTCTTAAGCAGACTGGCTATTGTCACTGGCTTTACAGACAATCTCAAATTACCTCGTTTTCTCCTTGATCGCCTCCTTAACTCTTCTCGTCTTCTTGTCTCAGAGCTGTTCGCAGCTGCAGAGGTCCAAGTCGTTCTGTCAGACGGAGATCGAGAAGCTGCTGGACGGTGAGGACAGCTCCCACGAGCTAATCGGAGATTTCACCAAGGTAAGGAGACGAGTGCTTAGCTGTATTCTTACTCTATTAACTGTTGTGTAGTGTAGCCTTTCTAACAGTATTTTTTTTCTTTTTGTCCTTCAGCCTTTTGTACTACCAACAGTGGAGGGAAAACATCAAGACCTCAAGTATATTACCTCAGAAACGGTGAGTAAAGGCTTGACATTTGTTTTTTTTCCCTTCCGTTTATTTATGAAAATACTTTAAATCTTTCATTTTTAAAGCCGTAATTATTGAATCGTGGCATTAAAGTGTGTGTTTTCTGCGCTCCTCAGATGGTGGCAGTGCTCACCAATCAGTTTAATCATCTAGTCGAGCGAGTCATTGTCATCGACTGCCGCTACCCCTACGAGTTTGAAGGAGGACACATCATGGTGAGCAAACGCCTGCCGACGATACCGTTCCTCAGCATAAAAATACCAGTTCGTGCCGACATGCTGTACTTGGCAAAGTACACTTCCTTTACTTTATGAAATAACAGTTGCATGGTGTTTGTCATTCTCAGGGAGCTCTGAACCTGCACCAGGAGGACCAGGTGCAGGATTTCCTCCTCAAGACTCCCATCGTCCCGACCTGCCCGGAAAAACGCGTCGTCATCGTCTTCCACTGCGAGTTCTCGTCTGAGCGCGGCCCCCGGATGTGCCGCTTCGTCAGGGAGCGAGACCGCGCCATGAACGACTATCCCATACTCCACTACCCCGAGCTCTACATCCTCAAGGGCGGCTACAAGGAATTCTTCCCTCATTTCACAGTCAGTAGTTCTATTTTTGGTTTTCATTTCCCTCTGTGCCCGATTTATCTGCCAGTCGAGCTTTAAGAAATGACAAGCCCCAGTTCAAACCAAACTTGATGAGACAAAACCTTTTTGGAATCCTTAAACGGCACACTCAGCTGCAGCTTTTTCCTCCAATCAGTTTATAGTGTCGTTGGCTGGTTAATTCAGTTATAAACTGTCAGCTTGTCTATGGGCTGTAGCTCACATGTCGCTAAGAAGCAAACCATTATCGTCAAACGTTCCAGGGTGAAATGCTGTCCAAATTGTTGAATTGTGATTTCTCTGTTTACTAGACTATATGCCAACTCCTAAATGATGGAACTAATGTGGGAATGGATGGGAGAAACCGTGAAAGAGCAGAGATCTCATGTTTACAGCATAAATTTGCATAAGCCCCCTGGGTATTCTGTTGAAGCACCCACAGACTGCTCCAAATTCTCATGTCATGTTTTTTGTACTGTTTCAACAATAGACAATGAGACTGTAGCAAGAAACTCGCTGCAAGTTTGAACTCGTCTCGTCGTGAATTTTCGGAGCTTTAGACTCCACAATGGAAAGCAATGTTTTTAAAAAAATATTAGAGGCTTTGTACAGGTGGAGCGGTTTCTGGTTCAGTAAATGGCAGCGTTTACTGTGTAACAGAAAGGGATTGGAAGCCACTACCACAGGAGCTGCTGGTCTACATCTCATTGAGGGGTCAGATTGAAAGTGAAACTCTTTGACATAAGACTTTGAGTCTAAAATCTTGTCAGGTTGAGTAATCGGGACCTGATTTGTCCTCATTTGTTTTTATTGAGGACAAAGATGTTTCTATAAAGAACGGCCGTAAAGTGTGTGTTTCGGGGCTCGGTAGATTATTCAGTTTACATGGTTTTCCCTTGGTTTCTGGGGCTGAGGGATTGTGTTGATGTGAGATTTGGGGATCATTTTAAGATGATTTTAAACTATTACAGTTTTCCCTAAGTTTGTGGACAACCAAAGCACACAGGTGGATGGTTTGTGGGAACTTCAGCAAGAAAATGTAGTCCCATATGTGGACATTCTCTCCTCTGGTGGTCAGTATGTTAAACTCCCCTTGATGTTTGTCTCTGTGCAGTCCCAATGCGAGCCTCAATCCTACCGGCCCATGCACCACGAGGACTACAAAGAGGACCTGAGGAAGTTTCGCCTTAAGAGTCGCACCTGGGCCGGCGAGCGAAGCAAGAGGGACATGTACAGCCGCCTGAAGAAGCTGTGAGCTGCTCCTCGACGTCCAGAACTGCCTCTAAAAACACGCTGCCTCCCCCTGAACCTGAACGGACTTGAGTACAGCCTCCTCGCGGAGCCCGAGGCCACGTTAAACGAGGAAATCCCTCTTGGACACAATCCCCACGTCACATTTAACTATAGCAATGCTAGATATTTATGCAAATTTTAAAGAGGGCAAGACGTGAAATGTTGACCGCAGAGGTGCGTTGAACCGATTTGATATAAAGTGCTCTGAAGCTATGTGATAATTTTAAAAACCACTTGGACCTACTGCCTGTTTTAACGTTTTTATTATGTCGGCGTAAGCGACTCGAATCACTGCCAGATTGCATCAGTATAAACCCAACCACGGTCTCACGTTTCACTCTCTTCACTGGATCTGTTTTTATTTCGCATTCACCGTCTCCCACCTTATTTAAGCACTTAATTTAAATACCTTGAAATAATGCGGTGCTTTGTTTTGTTTTTTTTTCCATTTTCTTTTTTTTTTAATGAATTTATTTGACTTGTTTAGATTATTGTTGAGAACATGCCTTTCTCTTAACGTCCCAAAAAGTAAATCAGATATTTTTAATGACAAATTGTAAATATAAAGGATTGTCGCAGTCGTTTTTTTTTCTTTCTTTTTTTTCTTCCTGATCCGTGGCAATACTATTTTTATTTTCTTTTTCTTTTGGTCAGGAGATACCAAAGCAAACAAACTACCTGTTAACTTTGCAGTGAGATTTTTTTTTTTTTTTTTCTAATGCTGCAGGTCAGCAAGTGCAAAAGGAGTTTTAATGTTAAAAAACCTTTTTGTTCTGCTTTGAACCCTGTAATTTTCAGAGATAAACGTGTTCTGTTCTGCAGTGCTGGTGATGTTGGTCGATAACGAGGTGGTTTGAATTGTGGTACGGGCTTGTAGAGGAGCTGCTGAAATAAAGATCCAACGTGTGTTTAATCGTCATGTGTAAGGGTGTATCTTTTTTTAAAAAAATTTTTTTTTATTGAAATAATTTCAGTCTTCATGGATGGTATTTGAGAATATTTGACATTATTGACAAAAATGATCAAGTCCAGTATCCAAACCAATTGGTTTACTTTTTAAATTATAAAATGAGATTGGTTTTCATTGTGGAAACACATCTTCTGTTCTGAAAACAGGAGCAATTAAACCTTTTTAAAGAAGGATTGGTGGATTTTTCTTACAATTTTCTGACATGATTAGTTTAAAAGTTAGCAGCTGTAACTTCACAGATCACCATAGTCTCCAGAATAAAGGTTTTTCTGGTTATGTCTAAACTGCTGATGGTGAATGTTTGATAAACTGAACGATGAAGTGTTTCATTTATGGTTTGAGCTTCAAATTCTCATCCTTAAGCTAAAAGAAAAAAACCTAAAAACCCTCCTGGAATACATGGAAAACCGTTACAGTTTGTATTCAATGCAGTTCAGATGTTAATTCTATCAATCTGCAGCTTCCAGTCTGTGATGTTCATCCAGTTTATTATTAGAGTAGTTTTACAGATGCACGGATGACATTATGTATATATTTCTACATATAGTTTTATAGAGGTTTAAACTACCAACAGTATATAAAATAGTTAAAATGAGCTCAACCTTAAACGTGCAGCAGTAAAATGAACCAAAAAGATCAGACTGTGACTTTTCACACTTGAAGTATACTTTGCTAATAATACTTTCAAAAGCAGAATATTTACTTGTAGTGTTTTCAGTGTGGTATTAGTACTTCTGTTGAGGTAAAGCATCTGAACACCTCCCCGCTGACGTGCAGGATCCAGTCTTTCCACATTTGAAGTGAGAGAAGCGTATCTGCTGGTTTGTTTGGTCTGCTCTGCACACAAAGCAGTTCCTGTTTTTTCAAATTTTCCCTCCACAGCGGAGTCTGGGAGTGGCCTCTGCAGCATGCGCACACACACACACACACACACACACACACATTCCTCCTCTGTGTCGTATGGGAGTGTCTCTGTGGGGAGCGCCTGGCAGCCAGCCGTTCTTTTGACATGTCCTGACAGGAGGTTAACAGTTCTGTTGGATGAAGAGGGGAAAAAAAATCTGAGCCACGTGCTGTAAACACGTGATGGAGCTGATAGAGAGGAGGTCGTAAAACCACAGCTCCCTCCCTCCTGGCACTTCACCAGAGTTTGAAATCGGGCAGTTTCCCGGCGGCTGCGTTTGTATGGGAAAGAGAGGGCAAAAGCTTTTGTTTTCATTCCTTCGACTGAGGTCGAAAGACTAATTTAGTGCCAACAGTTTCTCGCTGAATAGACTCCACTGGTGGATTTCTACAAGTGAAATCCAACCGAAGACAGAAAAGAAGAGATATTCACAGAGAGACGGAGATCTCAACAGAAAACTGAGGAGTACGATGGTAGAGGCGGCAGAAACAAAACAAAATGATTGAGTGATCTTTCCATGAGACTGTTGCATTCAAGCAGCCACCTTTGTCTGGTTGAGACGATTAACTGGCCGGTGGCTGAGGTTAAAGGGGGGCCTCGCACCTTCAGATGTGGCATACATAATGCAGCGACTGCAAAAGCCTTTCATTCAGCTTCCTTTCCCGCTGTAGCAGTCGGTTTTAACATGTAGATGAGTTTATGGCAGGTTCCCAAAGAGCAAACCGAGCCATGTTTTACAACTGGATCCATCCAATTAGGAGCTGCTCAGCAAAGAAAGAGTTGCAAAACTAGGACTTTTTTTCAGTAAATTAATTGCGTGTTTCTTAATTTGTCCTGCTCTGTTACGCTTTGTCCGGAGTTTTACAAAACGTACAAGATTCTTTTATTTTCATGGCACGAAAACACATCGAGTCTGGAGGAAATTCTGGACATGAAGCACTCCCTAAGTTCTGGTGAACTTTATGGACAGATTTCTGCCCTTTCTGTATCAGTTTATGGTTGAAATGTCTTTATTTACGTCAAGGAAAACACAAGATTCAATTCAAAATAGAATATTCTCTCAGGCTTTCACTTGGTATTGTTTTCAAGTATTTATTCTCCTGTAGACCAGCTTTTCTCATTTATTTCTGCTGAGTCCACACACACGTATCGTCCTCTTAAGCCTCTTTTGTGTCTTTTGTTTTTTAAAGTCACCTCTTTAAACACGCATGGACGTCAACAGCTCACGTGTTTCAACAGGATTCAACAGGATATGAACATTCAACACCAAAAACTAGAAACAATGTTCTTCATTAAACCCTAAACAAACCTTAAATTATGCCGTAATTACTTTGTAGAGACGGCATATAATCCAAAATATACAATACTTACACCAAATGATACTAAAGACACCATTTTACAGGATAATAGAGTCATTATAAATCAAATGCATTGACTAATCAGATCCAACATATGCTAGTTAGACACAGTTCTACAAATGAGCTTAATTAGATGACTGTAATATCACATTGTATCAGGTATTTGGCTTTTCTTGTTGTTGTCATTTGTGGTTTAAAACTCTTGACTTTCAGTGTGAGTTTGCAGGAAGGTGTAACGCTGCAGCAGAAGATGCTTTGAAGATGCTGTCTTTTGGGGAATAGAAGATGGAATACAAATGCATCTGACAACACCGATCCTGTTCGGGCACCAGCGCCCCGCAGAGCCGGCCTGAAACCCGCCTCACCTTTCTTCACACCTCCCCTCCTGGCCTGAGTCTACCTCAAAGCTCAGAGGCGCTGTCTCACGAAGCTCCAGTCTGAGGGTGTCACCTTTTAAAGCCCTCTTCACTCTGACCTGTTGACGTTGACGGTAAACTGACAAACCTGCCTGTAAAACAAGGCCTTAACAACCTGACATCTGCGGTAAAACACACTGTGGTTTCAAAGGATGGGTGGAGGTTTTCTGAGCTGTTTGAGTTTCGTAAAAAGGCTGAAATGTGTTTTCTTCTCCTCTGCAGGCGCATTTCTCCTCATAACCTGAGGATGTTTTTAATTCCTCCTGCTCACAATGCACAGCAGACAAAAGAAAGTTTGGCTTTTTAGTTGCTTGTTTTCTTCTGCTTCCTTTTTCTTTTTTTTCAAACTTTCCAGCCTCGTCGTCATTGGTCCGTATTACTGGCTGATCGCCCTTCGCTTCACTCACATCCTGTTTTTCTTCTCATTCAGCTGAGCAAATTGTGACTCATACTCCAGAAATACCAAAACTTGTTTGTGGTTTTCATGACACGGGCGGCTACACATCCTTCATGCTCGCTGCTTTTGCTTTAAAGGTTGCAGCATATTCTTTTAAAATCTGATCCAAACGGTGCAGCGGCTGCAGCGTCCTTTAATACAAACACACATCCTGCTGAGGTTTCACTTTGAACTGGCATCACTTTCACACTGAGTCCTCAAACCAACTTTGGTTAATTATTACCTACATTTATCACTTTGATTCACTCCTTTGGGGAATGATGTTTACAAAGTACCCTGAGTTAATCATTACCTAAGGCCGTGAAAGGCCGAGGCTTCAAATTCTGCATTTTTTCTGTAGAATGTAATCAGTTCAGATATGTATAACATGAGCATTACCTGCCTACTGTATGTTACTGTTCATTCAACTTAAGCCTTCATTTCTACTGGAAAAACTGTAATCGTGTCTCAGGAAAGGAAGCAGTTAAAGTGACAGTTTTTTGGGTTTTGGACATAAAGAAAAG
>JAPQRN010000016.1:22999670-23010300 GCA_037367275.1 Coranthus polyacanthus | reverse complement strand
CCCCCCCCCCCCCCCCCCCCCCCCCCCCCCCCCCCCCCCCCCCCCCCCCCCACATTAAAAATAATAACACACACAGGAGAAGGAGTTAGGGGTTGTGTACGTCTCACTGGGGAAAAAACAAAAAAACTCGACATCAGACGCATAAAAACACCTGTGAACTTAATAACAGCTGAACATCCGTGGTTCAGCTGTATGACCAGCAGAGGGCGGTGTTGTGTCTGTAGGTGTCAGTGTGCAGTGAAGGAAGAACGTTCAAAGCGTGAGGTTCTTCAGAACTTCAGAACAAAGCTTTACAAGTGCATAAGTAGTTTTAGTTTTTATTTAGTTTTAGGGCGTTTCCACACCTGAACCTAGGTCCAAACATAAGTTATATACCTTTGGTCTAGATCAGCCTCTGTGGGATAATCTAGTCCAGATTTGACCAGTATATAAGGGTAGTGGTTTTAGGTCTGGACGTGGTCTAATGTGGTCAAAAAACAGTGATATATCCCTTTTTTGCGTGTTCACAAATAGAATAAAGATTTCACTGTGTTTTAAACAGTTTTTATTCTCTGTGGGATGATCTAGTCCAGATTTGACCAGTCTACACCTGGTCTAATGTGGTCTAAATGTGGGGGGAAAACAGTGACATATCCCTTTTTTGTGTTTTCACATTTAAAATAAAGGTTTCACAAATCAGACACCTGTCTTTTGAAGACTCCTCAGCCTCTGGGATGATCTAGTTTAGCTTTGACCAATATATGGATAGTGGTTGGACATTTGGACCTGGTCTAATGTGGTCTAGATGTGGGAAGCCTTATTTGAACTGATGCTCCCATCACTCATTTTACACCAAACGTTGTGCCCTCATTCACTTCTTTTTCTGTGAAACTTTGCAGTGTGAGGACTAACAGACTCGTCCACTAGGGGGAAGTATGTAGCCAGACTTGACGAGAGCTGCAGTCTGTGCTGCTGATAACAGGAGACAAATTGTGACACCAGTGCAGAAATTCACTTGGCTACACAATCGGGAATGCTGCAGCGGCTTTGAAACAATTTAAAATGAGCTGCTAGACATCAAACAAACAGCGCTGAGATCGTATTTATGTGTGTGAAACCAGTTTGTAATTACATCTGATTAGTGATGCACAGGCATAGAAGTTTGATCTTTGCCTGCAAACAGCTGTTTGATAAAATGCATGAGTTAATGTCAAGTGGAGATTACAATTACAGTATCTGCTGCAGTTTATGTTAGTGTGTATGGCGTGCTTCTGTTTGCTATGATTATGAGGCAGATTTCGTTTTACCACAGCTGCTGGGTTTGTAGACATTATCAATAACAACATGTTACATACCACAGTGAACAAATAATAAGTGGATTAGAAAGCGCAGAGTCAGAAAGGTGCAAGAGTTAGTCTGTGTAATTGCACAAGGGCAGTAAAATGCTGCCATCTTCCAAAATGAGCACAGTTACTTGTCTTGTGTTTGAAAAGAGGCCACCGTGGGGTTAAAGTTAAAAGATTAAATGCATTAAGGTTATGAAGAGGTTCTCCACTAAGAGCTACTGAAAGAATCTGCAAGTTTCCGCTGCAGCCAAACGCTGCAGGTGATTACACTCTGATTAGCAAGAGGCACAGGCTTGTTGGTGAAATCAGCTGCTTTAATGTGGAGTTGAAATGAAACCTGAACACTCTCGGGCTTCAATAGCACTTACAGACGGAATAAATTGAAGGCCATTAACTGGAGTACATAAAATTCTCATAGCAAAAAACAATCTTCTACCATTCGCCAACTTTGTAAATTGTTTTTTAGCAGCCCAGCAACGAACCAGATGGAGAGCCAGGCTTGTTTCTTGAAGAGGCCCAAAGGTCAAACGGCATAAGGCAGCAGTGCCATTAGATCAAAGGCGAAATCTGGGTAGTTGAATCGTACATGTGTTCGATTCCACTGCCGACGCGCTGAGTCAAGAGGGGAGGTCTTGCAAAGTACTTTACACTTTAAGTGGTAGGGAACAGAGAGTTCCCTACCTCCTAAACGGATTTTCTAGAGCAAGATGTGAACAAGCAGCAGCGGAAGAAGCATTCAGATCCCGGACTTAAAACTACCAATACTGCAGTGTAAAAATAATCCATTACAAGTAAAAGTCCTGCATAAAAAAACCCTACTTAGGCAGCTCCTGCAGCTCTCTCCTCAGACTGCATTCAAAGATAAGACGATGAGACACAGTTTTATGCTGCTGTGGAAAAGTGAAACCAGAATGTCATTGTCAGAGGAGCTGCCAGGTTGCTTTTTTTGAGCCATGGAGTCTACGTCTGCTAGAGGTTTGATAATTGGATGCGCTTCCATCCAGCTCTTTTTATTCGCATTTTCAATTTGCGCGTAAATGACCCAGAGTGGAAAAAACTCCTCTACATGTCTCAGAAAAGATGTCATGCTTGGAAAAGGTATAAAAGTTGGTGCATCAATGAAAGATAAAAGTGAATGATGTATAATAATGTGTCTGTTTAAATTCTGTGTAAATTCTGCATTACAGTGCTTCAAACATCTATCTGTACTTAGGAATCCAAAAGAAAATCAGTGTACGTGACCCCAGCAAAGCTTGCTAACATAAGCAATCTGTAGCAAAACTCTTCAGAACAAATAATATAGGATGTTTTAGCCACAACCCTGTGCTTGTGTGTTTTGACTGTTGTCGAGTGGCTCTGCCCTCTTTACATGGAAGTTTAATCACTTTAAAGATGATTGTTATTTTCAGTGATATGTTAAGAGTTTTTGCGACGGCAGCGCCCTCACTGCACACACACTTTTCCAGCAGATGTTCTACAGCCCTACTGACGTCTAGTTTCCTCTCAGATCACTTGAATTACAATATGCTGAAAGGTAATTATGGATTTTTTGCTCAATGATGCCAAAGAACTATCAAGCACTGCAGCTTTAATGTCTGGTCAGGACTTGAATTTGGTTTAGGTGGTTTTGACTACAACACTACTAGTACCTCAGAAATGTACTTTTGTGGAGTATTTGAGTAAATGCACTCAGTTACTTTACACCCCCTTGGACAAACAACCTTGAGGGTCGTAAAGTGTCCTCAAACTGATTGGAACCCACCTCCTGTTGTGCCTGCGTGTTTGAACCCTCCCCTCCTGCCTTTCTTCTTCGAGCTGCCCTTATACTCACTCATCATCTGTGTGTGATGACCAGACCAAAGCTGACATTGTCACAGCCCATCTCACTCACTCTCTCAATCTTTTCTTCTTCCCTGCGTTTTGTCCTCTCCCTCCCACCAGCCCCAAGCCTCAACAAAAAGATTTTCTCATTGAATTTAGAGGCTGGCCATTGAATATGCCAACTCCTGAGTTTAAGGATTTTCCTCTTAATATTTTTTCTCTTGCCTCATTAGATGTCTCCCTGACTATTGTATGGCTCATGGCGAGAGCACAGTGGAGAAAATGGGCTCAGCTCCAGCTGGGGATACAGTATGAATTTCAATGCGAGTTGACGACTTATTCACTTTAGCCTCTGTCAGGGCATGTGGCGTGAAATACCTGAACGCCACGGCTCCCATTCATATACATTAGGCATCATTTCTATTCCCTTTCATGCATACATCCCTAGAATTTCAAATATTCCTCGCAGCGGTGAAAGCTAAGTAGAGTTTCTATTGGAGTGGAGGTTGAGGAATGCTCAGTGATAACAGCTAAACGGCGTTCATATTAGGTGTCACAACAGATATGTGTGATCTGTAAATTTCAGCATTGCTCACTGCCTGCGTAGGAGGGAGATTATATGTTTGGAGTACAGTATGTGGGTGTTGACATGCTAAGCTTGAATTAATGCCACGGATGTAATGATCAGAATGTCCTCGTGTTTGGTCTTATGTTGCACATGGAAATTACACCTGGAACACTCGTAAAACATGGCTCTTTTGTGCACAAAGTGAATTGCCTTTTCCTTCCATCAGGCATCAGAACAGAGACGTTCCGTCTTAGCATCTCAAATCGTGTTAGATTTCCAATTTCAAGCCATTTATTACTTGTGTTTACCCTCCCATTGAAAAACACCCCTTTTCACATTTCAACCAAGATGCATGAAGTACCTGTTGTCTAAAGGGGCCGCTTGCCAGTGTGAGACTATCACATCACTCCACGCGACTCAATTAATTGAAAATATAAGTCAATTATTCCTTAATTAAGCTCCCTCTGCAGTGCGATTCCTCTGCGGTTTTACTGTTGCTGCTCATCATCAGTGAAGAGGTAGCGCGGTCTGTGGGGAATCAGCCGTCGAAACAACAACTTCACTGAAAGAAATGAAAACAAGGACTTTCATATCTTCGGTTCTCTGCTCATTTCTGCTCTTTTTGTTTCTCCCTCACACAAATTGATTTGTTGATCTGTAAATAAGCTAAGTGATAAAGTAGTCTAGACTGAAAAAAGCCTCATGCTCCTGATGCTCTGATAGCGACTCAGAGGGGATTATATGGCAAACAAGATGCCATCTGCTTCTGCACGGAGGGCGGTCTTATTATTTTTCACTATTATTCAAATCAAAGACGGACAGACTGACTCTTTCATACACTTCCTTTCCTCAAAGTACTGCGAGATCGCTGCAGTGCCATCTGTAACTGCAGCCTAATTAGTCAAACGCTCATATTTCTATCATGCAAGAAACCTTATGCTGCTTTATTGCTCGTGATTGGTCATTAATTGCGTTTCTAGCTGTAATTAAAATAATTACGCTGAGGTTAGGGTTTGTCTGAGGTAAAACATCATCATCTGGGAATCATCGGCTCTGAGCAAATGCGATAATATCCGGTACAGAGTGGCAGCTATAAAACGTTACGACCTCCTCAATAAATTTACATCCAAGAATGGCTGACTGTGTTATGATAAAATTACAGTGAAGCTCTCTGTCACCGTGCTTTTACTCAGGCCTGCAGGGTTTAATGGGTCATACCCTTTTATTGCACTAACACTCCTTTGCTTCACCTCCCTGCTCCTCGGGTTCCTCCTCACATCATTCAGACTGTACAGGACGCTGAGCTGGACAGAAAATGTACTATTTTACTCGTTTTTTCAGTGAGTGGAAATGAAATCTTGTACAATCCAAGTGACACTTTGGCAGGAAGTGAATGACAGTCCGGTTTCTTTACACAGTTGTTTTGCTAAAGAGTGTAGATGGATATATAACAGGAAGCTCGGTTCAGTGGGTGCGTTTCCATCCAGCTGTTTGTATTTGCATTTTCAATTTGCACATGAGACAAAGTCAAATTGGAAACACTGGTGTATCAGTAATAAGTGCAATTGAAACAGATTTAGCGAATAATTACGTTTCTGCATGTGTGGACCAATAACAAGACTGCAACGTTCTCTGAATTAAAATAAAAAGCAAACATAAGTGCCATATTAGAAGGAAACAGCAACAAAACACCACCATGTATGAAGAGCTGCAGAAACAAAAGTCTGACAAAGGCTTTGACAAACTGGACGAATTTGAAACGTTATAGAGAGGCGAAGTCCCGCCCCTTCCGCTGTGTCTAACTTTGGAAGAAATGTGAACGATGGTCAATGGCAACTGTTAAGATGTTTGTCGATTTAGAGGATCATTCAAGTTAAGAGAGTCGTAGTTTGTGGTAAAGATAATAATGTCACACCTAGTTTAGTGTGAAACACATGTCTCGTCTCAGGCGATACACGTCACTGACACTAAAACAGGTGTTACCTCGGCACATTTCCCCCCGTTCTTCAAGAGCGAGGTGAAAAAGGTGAAAGAGGTGAAAATCACTAGAAGTCTGGTTGTGTTGAAGCTGCAGAGACGTCTTCAGCGTCACAGCCCGATACTTCAACAGTTTTGCAACAAACTGAGACTTTCTTAACTTGTAAAATGACCTTATAAATTGGCATCATACACGTGAAGGTTAACAATTTTTTCTGACATAAGGTCCCATTTGGCACAACCAGAAGGGGCAGGAGTTCACCTCTCAATATGATCCAGAAACCAGAAGATACCAGTAAAATGAGATGCTTCTCAGCTGGGACAGCAGACTTTAAGGAAAAGAGAGGGAGCTGGAGCACACTGATATCTTCAGATGTTTTTAATGGCGCAGTCCTTCAGAGGACTCTGAAGAAGACACAGCAGTGTTGGAAAGTCAGTCTGTTTGTCTGCACCGTTAAAAGGCTCTGAATTCATCCAGTCTTTACCTCTTAGGTTTATCAGCTCCTCAAGCAACAGCTCCTCGGAAACACCAAACACACGATTAACAGTGTCATGTTAGACACCACCGAGTAACTTCAGCATTATGAAGACCAGAAGGGGTCGGACTTTGCCTGTCGACATAATTTGAACTGGTTGAAATGGACTCTGTACAGTTGTCATGAACGGGGAAATTAACTAGAGACCAAAACCGTTTCTTGTTCCAGGCTGTAAATATGTTTATTTCTGCTGTAAAGTTGGACATTTTAACATGACGGTCTTAAAATAAATGATACAAAGTCCTAAAATAATATGGCACGTCTTGTGATTAAAGTGACTTAAATCAAATGTGTCAAGGTTACAATGATGGATCAATTAAAATCTTGAACAAATTGCTATGTTCTTAAGAAAGTAAATCAGTGTTATCAGTGTTGTTAGTGTTAAACTCGTGTGTAAATGCTCACATGACCAGGCTCCTCTGGTGCTCAGTGACCTCGTGTTTCCCGTCAGAGTCTCGGGAACACGAGGAACGTCCAACGGGATCTGTGAGGTTCCCATTATGTAGATCCTCATCTGGACAAACTGTTCAGGTGATCAACATGTGGAATTCCTTTTCTGCAGAGAGACCAGTCATGTCGTCACTGCTGCTTGTTCCATGGTGCGTATATTGTACTGTATTGTATTGTAATTTGAACTTGTCTTGTTTTATCTGTGTTGTCTTGTTGAGTTCAGAGTTTTATGTTTAACTGTATGTATTTACTGTCCGTGGTTGTGTTTTGTAATGTCCTTATGTTCGTGTTGTTGCTTTAATGTATTCTAACGGCCCATCTAGAGACGGGAATCTCAAATTATCTTAAATTTACGCTACATTTGTCACAAATAAACATTAGATAAACAAGAGCATGAGAAGCTGACAGTCACATTGTCCTGACATAGTGTCTCTAATATCTCATTAAATGTAACTGTTGCCTGTTTACACATTCCGAAGACACATTAGCATTTATTTAGCATTTTATTTTAGCTCTGGGTTGATCTCAGCATTAAAAAAAGATGCCTGGCTCTTTAGACGCCGGATGTTCTACTTTCTTTACAGACTAGTCACTTCCAGTTGTACTGTGTGGTGCCAGACAAGTTGCAGACAGTTTATTAAAGCTTTTATTGTTGAAGATTTCAGTGATGATATCAGTGAGACTGAACCGTACACTAAATGTGCCATGAAACAAAACAAAATGAGCTTAAGAGGCTAAAAAAACTCTGGGTTGGTAGTCATTTTGAGAGGGCTCTGCCTACATCATAGCAGCAGCTTTTATTTTCAGTTTAACAGACTGGGTTTGTAATGTGTCTGTGTAAATTTAATTCACTGCCATGCAACAGCTTTCAAGGCGTGTTTTCTGGCGTGTTATCATATACATTATGTAACGATAGACGCTGTGAGAACACTTCAAATTTGAAGCCAAAACATTTCGACCTCCTCCTGGCGATATATTCATAGTTTTCACGTGACATCATGCACTCATAGTAACGTCCACCTGGAGGCAAAGCAAGGCTTTCGTCTATTGCCCACCACTTTATTGAACTAAAATGCCACTAATTGTTCAGTTGGATGCTGTAATAGACGAGGAGACAAGCCTGGGTTATGCTTCCACAGAATCCCATCTGAGAAAGAAAGCCCAGACACATAAAAATATACTTCTACTTCTCCTAACGCTGCCGTACGAGTGAATGCAAATCCCACCAGTCAATGGACTGTCAATGGAGGCTCATTTAAACTGTAGAGACCGCTGACCTGACACTGGAAACATGTTTAGGTTATATTTATGTCGTAACATATCGTGTTAACCTAACCAGAAGTCATTACCTTGCTGACCTTACCCAGCTGAAATTAACGAGCCATCGTGAAGATGATCGATAACTAACGCTAGCTAATCAGTCAGACCTTTAACAATAAAGATTTTCTTGTCATTCATCTCCCAAACAGCAGCAGCAGCAGTAATCAGTAATCAATAATCAATTAAATACTGCGGTGAGAGCTGTTTATGGATCACAAGTGTCCAAAGCGTATCACATGTCTTTGTTTTAATTGTTTTGATACTGGGTTTAAGTGTTTGTGACTTAAAACAGTTGCTAAATTGACAGGATTACGTCACGTGTCCGGTGTTGACCGTCATGTGGGATCAGGTTTTTACATTCCACGCCACAAATCCCGCCCCCTCCATATTATTCTATGGGACTTTGGCCAAACTATGAACTCAAAGTACACATCCAATACATTTTTCAGACTTTTTAGGCAGATTTCATCAGGTAGTGACCTAAAACGCTGTTATCGCCGCCGTAAAATATCCGTATTAGTGTGGACAGGACAATGTGAAGATTCAGTGTTAAAGTCTTAATCCCACATGTGCTAAATACCTCTGTCGTCATCAGTATCGGTTACCAATACTCAGCCTGATCCCTGTTTTTTTCAATAAAACAACACCCAGTCACGTTAGTTATTCAGGAAGGGAGTCTACTCAATCACAGCCCTCAAAAAAATGTTTGCCTTGTGATCTTTCAGTCACAAGATCACATTTCCTTATCTTCAGGCTGTTGCCACTCACAGTTAATTTGCTTTACAAAATCATTTAATTTGCACCTCCTTGAAATTTGAATATTATGTATGTCTCTGGCTCTTTGCCCTTATACCAGTTTACCACAGTCAATTAATGGCCTCAGATTCAACCACGCAGTCCTCATGGCACGTGAAAGCCCAGAGTGGGGAAAAAACACTGTGCAAAAGTGCCTCATTACAGCTGCTTTCCAAATTAAATGGGGAAGATGTATTATTCATTTATGGAGAATCCCAAGCGACTGAGACCCAGCAGGAAAACAGGACGAGTGTGGGTTTTTTCTGCCAGCCACTTAACAGTTGGTAGTACACCCAGTTCTGCAGGAGAAACCATGGAGCATTTGCTTACATAAATTACAGGATGTCTACGAGGCCTCTAGAAATGAGATGCTTTCCCCTCTTACCTGTAAAGCATCTTCCCTGTGTCCACACACACACATATACAGTTGTTTATCCCAGTTGGTTTTCAGTGGCATGTCATCAGAAATAAACTGTATCCCAATTTAGGTTTGGATCCTCCAGTCGGCTGCATTTTCAGACCAGAGTATGTCATAACAAGTCCATGGCTGATTTTGAAGCTTCAGCAAAAATACAGCCTGCTCCTGCAATTTGGAGAACATCCCCGCTGTCTCCTTTACAGCCCCTTGTATCCCGCAATCCATTGTGTACTGATAAGTTGTGTAACGGAGCGTGCAGGAGATCCTAATCAACTTGTAAAGTCGAGATAAATCACAAGACCTCACTGGATTTACTAGGAGTGTGGACACAGAGGTTCTTCTGCTGCTGGTAAATGACCCCCCCCTGCACATTGTAAATACA
Organism: Coranthus polyacanthus; assembly: GCA_037367275.1. Taxonomy (NCBI): domain Eukaryota; kingdom Metazoa; phylum Chordata; class Actinopteri; order Kurtiformes; family Apogonidae; genus Coranthus; species Coranthus polyacanthus. The sequence goes on along the minus strand of JAPQRN010000016.1, from coordinate 23,000,708 downwards.
TACTCAGAATCCAAACTGAAATTTCCACAGTTATTTCTTGTTAGTGGCCGGTAACGTTAACTACAGGGAACGGCAGTAAAATGGAGGATTGATTTGCCATTAATCTGGTCCACAGCAGGGTTATTGTAGTCAGTGAAAGTAAGATTAAAGCTACTCGCTCCCAAGTCGTCACACGCTTTGTCATGACCGCTTGGTGTCTGTTTTCAACACACTGAGGAGTTCTACAGCAACACTTTTCACTGTGCAGGGAACCCGATAGAACTCAGAAGTAGTCTCCGTCCGGTGTCTTCTGTTCATCTGAGTCTACGTCCAGTGTCTTCTGTTCATCTGGGTCTATGTCCACTGTCTTCTGTTCATCTGGGTCTATGTCCAGTGTCTTCTGTTCCTCTAGGTCTATGTCCAGTGTCTTCTCTTCATCTAGGTCTACGTCCAGTGTCTTCTCTTCATCTGGGTCTATGTCCGGTGTCTTCTGTTCCTCTAGGTCTACGTCCAGTGTCTTCTCTTCATCTGGGTCTATGTCCAGTGTCTTCTGTTCCTCTAGGTCTATGTCCAGTGTCTTCTCTTCATCTAGGTCTACGTCCAGTGTCTTCTCTTCATCTGGGTCTATGTCCGGTGTCTTCTGTTCCTCTAGGTCTACGTCCAGTGTCTTCTGTTCCTCTAGGTCTACGTCCAGTGTCTTCTCTTCATCTGGGTCTATGTCCAGTGTCTTCTCTTCATCTAGGTCTATGTCTGGTGTCTTCTGTTCCTCTAGGTCTATGTCCAGTGTCTTCTCTTCATCTGGGTCTATGTCCAGTGTCTTCTGTTCATCTAAGTCTATGTCCAGTGTCTTCTGTTCATCTAAGTCTATGTCCAGTGTCTTCTGTTCATCTAAGTCTATGTCCAGTGTCTTCTCTTCATCTGGTTCTATATCCAGTGTCTTCTCTTCATCTAGGTCTATGTCCAGTGTCTTCTCTTCATCTGGGTCTATGTCCAGTGTCTTCTGTTCATCTAAGTCTATGTCCAGTGTCTTCTCTTCATCTGGTTCTATATCCAGTGTCT
>JAPQRN010000016.1:22984759-22999570 GCA_037367275.1 Coranthus polyacanthus | reverse complement strand
GGTCTATGTCCGGTGTCTTCTGTTCCTCTAGGTCTATGTCCAGTGTCTTCTGTTCATCTAAGTCTATGTCCAGTGTCTTCTCTTCATCTTGGTCTACTTCTGGTGTCTTCTGTTCCTCTAGGTCTATGTCCAATGTCCTTTTTCATGTTGCTAGAAGTCAACAGGTTCATCATTGTTTTTTTCACTGACATATCCGTTTCACACAAATGATTGGTTGATGCTCGGAAAAAATAACATGCTGCTTTTTTCGCCGCGTAATGTACATGACCTTTAGATGTTGGAAACTGACGAAATAGGCCAGGTGACGTCGTTAAGTGGGCAAAAACCTTTTCACGCTGTGTTTATTTTTGCTATTTATATTTTTCTCTCTTTGTCTTTCTTATTGTATCCCTCGCCTCCCAAAAATTTCAACACTATAATAAATCCCGTACACTGTGGCTGAAATATCACCGCTCCCTCTGTAAACCTGGGTTTTAATTTGCCACAGGACTTGACACTTTTCTGGTGATAATGAGGCCAGAAATGCAACTTTACGTTTGATTCTCTGCGCTAGACTGGAGTGTTGAGGTCTGACTTTAACTAATAGACCATTTTCTTCAGAGAATTTGCACACAACTTCAGTATCATTTCATCTAAATATAAGAGGAAAAAGCAGCGCGTATGGCATAGAATAGCATTGAAAATATGTATTTGTTTGCGTTTAAACTCTACATATAACGAACACTCCACTTCTGTGACAACAAAGACTAATTCCCCTCGCCTTGTGTTTGGTTTGTTTTAGACAGCGGTTGCACACTGAATTTTCCTTTGTGCATAGTAATACAGCTTTAAAGAGGGAATTGCAATTAGAGTTTGGGGGAAAGTGGGTCACTTCTGACACCAGGGGAGAACGGCTGAAAGCACTGTTGTCGTGTCATCTCTCTCTAAGCTGCAGTCACTCAGAAGTGGCCCCTGGTGTCAGTCACATCAGTTTGAGCAGGTTGAATCCACTTTAACAGCAAGCCTGTCCAATTTTCTCCTCGCTGGCCATTACCTTTCACAGCGCAAGCCTCCAATATGTTGGATGACAGATGTCATGTTTTATGCCGCCGATGACTGCATACATTTAAGAAGATTAGAGCTCTGTCCGAGCTGTACATGTGATGAGAATCCTCATCAGCGCAATGGGACGTTTTCAGTTTCAAGTATTCCAACTGGCCCGTTTGCTGCGTTTATATTTGATGTGACATCCAACTATTTGAGGATAGAGATAGGAATCGTATTCATTTGCAACAGCAGCTTAATAATCACCTGTGTATGCATGTGGGTTGTTCCATTTGTCTCACTAATGTGATTGTAATTGCTTCGAAAATGCCTTTAAAAACAGCAGCGGCGGCAGCAGCAGCCTCAGTTGAACACATCACACGCTGCACTTCAGAACGAGGCCTTATTTTTCAGCCCAAATGATTCACTACACAATTTATTCCAAACTAATTCAGAGTATTATTTCACATTTGACAGCTCTTTGCACTGTATATCTCTTCCAAAACTCAAACAAATGTTTTCATATTGTTTAATCAACAACCAATGGCCACATTTCTAATGAAAAATATGGATTTTGTGTTCTTATAATGCCGATAATCACCTCCCATAATTGCCATTGGCACAAGTTCCTCATTTGACATTTGTCCAAGCATTTCGTTTTGTTGTTTCTTGTTCCAGTTTTAGTCTGAGGCAGCACCACAGCGTAATGATGCAGGAGTAAAAACGCCGTCCTGTACCATCACATATCAGTGATTTCAGTGGTGGGATGTGAAGTACTTTTACTGTAAGCCTACTCACAGTACGAACACATTTGAGGTACTTGTACTTCACTTAAGTATTTCTATTTTATCTAGCTTCATTGTATGTTAAATATTGTATTAGTATTTGTATTTGTATTGTTTTTTTACTTCATTACATTTATCTGACGGCTTTAGTTCCTTTTACAGTTTTTCAGCCACTTCCTGTCCTGTGGAAACCACGTATCTCCAAATGTATTGATGGTTGAATGTTTGTGATTAGCTGAAGGATGAAATGTTCCCTTAATGGTTTGACTTTCCTTCTTAAGCTAAATAAACTCTTTAAAAACCATCTTGGATTTGCTGAAAACGCATCGCCGTCTGTTTTTCCGAGCTCATGAGAAGCTGACTTTCTAAGCGATACGTGGTTCTCACAGGACAGTGACGCTACAAACGTGTGCATTGCTGTAGGTCAAGCCAATGGGTTTATTTATTTTCTCTCGTCAGTTAAACAGAATGTAACCTAACCATTCACATTAAATTCAAAGTCACAGTTGTCAGAACGATACAAACATTCACGCTGTGGTGAAGAGGGAGCTGAGCCAAAAGCAAAGTTCTCGACTTAACGGTGAATCGACTTTCCTGTCCTCACCTGTGGTCACGAGCTGTGGGTAGTGACCGAAAGAACAAGCCTGCAGATACAAACGGCAGAACGTTTCCTCCGCAGGGAGGCTGGGCTCTCCCTTAAGCCCAGTTCAGACCAAAGATTCGCAATGGGACGAGCTGCAACGAGGTGGTCTGCAACAATCTGAACCTCTGCCAGTTCAGACCAATGCAACGAGATGAGACAGTGTTTCAATAGCAGCAACTCTCTGTATTTCAGTTCTAACTGGCAACCGTTCAGCTGGCTATAATGTGTAGCCTCTTTATATATGAACGAGGACAGTGATAGTGAGTTATTTACTACAGCTGCATTTCTGGCATTGATGAAACGGCAAAAAAAAAAAAAAAACAAAACAAGAAGGTCAACAGTTTCTCACGTCTTTTCACGGAGCAGTTCTGTTGTTCAGAGGAGTTGGTGTCGCCTCTAATAAACAGAGACTATCGAGGCAGGATTTGCTGGGCTGATGATAATGGTGAACTACAGCTCGTAAATACCGACGGACAACACACTTTGTAACGTGACGTTCTAAAACCGGCCTCGCCATCGACCTGTTTGAGCCGGTTCGAGGCGACCCAGTTCACACGACTGCAAACTTTACCTGCAGCGCATCGTGGTTTGCGCCTTATTTCCTGTTTTGTTTTGCAAGTCGCCCTCCTCGTGTGTCCTGTTTTTTTTTTTACTTCCTGTCCTTGTTTTTTTCCTTCCATTTCTCTGCCATTTCTCTTTGTCCCGCCCCATTCTCACCTGATTCCCATCCAGTAATCACATACTCTATACAAACCACTCACCTTCCCTTTGTTCTCTTTCGGTTCATAAGGTCAAGCGTTACTGTTCTGTTGCCTGTCTCCGTGCGAGCCCTTACGTTTCTTTGTGCTTTTGGCTTTTTTTTTACCAGTTTTTGGACACTTTCAGTTGAACTACACATTTGATTTGTAAGTTTCACGGGTCACTGGGTCCCTCTCTCTCTGCTGCAATCCTGATCGCAACGTTCTAAAACCGGTTTTCTCTCATCGTGAATCTCTGGTCTGATCTGGGCTTTGGCGTTGGGGTGAAGAGTTCAGTCATCCAGGAGGGGCTCAGAACAGAATTCATTTATTTCTTTTCTCTCCATCTTGTCCAGATTTCTTACTTTTCCTCCTGATCCTGTTTCAGGTTTCTTTACACTCCACCTCCCAGGCTGTAATTTATTAAAACAGCACATATAATTTTCCTAATTCTCTGAAAACACATTAAATGACTACTTTTTTTCCCCCCATTTTCTGGCTTATCTCATGTCCCAAAAGCGTTAATTTTTCAGTATTCTGATTTGAGTACAGCCACTTGGACCAAACTGACAGCCCAGGAACGATGGCCACGTAAGATGTTATTTTCCCTCACATGTTCTTTCAATTCTTCCTAACTGCAGGGACGGATTAGTAAATTCTAGCAATAACGGGGAGAAGCATCAATCAACCCCGAATTACTTTCTGCTGGCAAGTGTAGACAGCGACGTTTAATAGCTCATTGCTCTTTACTCTCAGTCCTAATGAGAGAAATTTCTGTCCGCCGCTTTCCAACTGTCACAGCTCATTATAGCGCGTTTCAAAGTTGTACCTGAACGACGTTTGATGTCTTTTCATACCTGAGTTGTGTTTGACTCGCGCTCAGAGAGGGGAAAGAAGTAGTCAGCTGATTTCTAAACTAAATATAATTTTCTAAGACTTCCTATTGTTATAACTCACAAGTGCGCTCTGTGGTTTTAATCACTTGAGTTTTAAAATCTCCAATTACTGACTGTCAAGAGTAAAATCCCATTTAATTTACCCCATTGTTTACATACACACTTATTTTGCTTCTTCTTTTGTTTCTCTGTTACAATGTACGGTGCATTTTTATTCCAAAGCACTATTTTATGACAAAAGACCTTAAACTTTCAGCATTAAATATATATATAACTAAAAGCCCCAATTATAATCTTAAACTTAGCTGAAGGTATTAAAGACTTTGCTTAATATTCAAGGTTTAACTTTAAAATTTTAGTACAGAGACAAAACTTTTAGACCAACCCAGAAAATAATCAGCTCCTTCGGTAAAAAGTGGGATGTTTAGGTGTAAACACAGGTTATTTGCTCTGTTAAACTCTAATTGTGGTTTTATATAGCTGTATTGATGAGTTACTTTAACACACAGAGCATTTAGGGCTTTCATTTACAAAAAAATCAGGAGTAAACTAAAAAGTCTGAACCGTTTCAGTCAGTAAATCGGGCCTCGGTGACACATTTCATCCCAACCTCCGGAATGAGAAGATGCTGATTCGCATTTTCTCTTCAGACATGCATTGGTGGTGTTGGGCTAGTTTGTATTTCTTTAAACGAGTCATACTCCTCTTGGGTGACGCGAAACGAAGGACACAGCGACGGTGCTGGTGTTGGGGAGAACTTGTTTTGGTGCAGGATTTGCACATGGAGCTGTTATTATAATGAATACGTCTCAGCAAAAGAAAACACTACATAAAAGGATGTGGGTCTTTGTCAAAACTTGTAACATCTTGGCTTGTTGGTTGTTCTTTAATGTAGTGAAGGGAGGAGAATGGAGCCTAAAACAGTCGCCCAATGGGAGGATTATTCCAGCACAGTACATCCAGAATACTTCATTACTGCACTTAAAGCTGCAGTGCTTGTTAGTTTTAGTTTTTTTTTTTTTTTTCTTTTGGTGTAATTGGGCAAAAAAGGCTGAGGAGGCCTGTGTCAAACATCAAGAAGCAAAACTAAAGTAGGAGGCCAATTAAGTGGCTTAAAAAGACTGAAATTTGGTTCTCATTTGTGTAATTTGGCCAGAAAATCAGGATCTTTATTGACATTTTTGATGTAGTTTGTGACAGGTGATTGTTCGCGGCGACCACGCCATGCGACTGTTCATGGTCGACTGCTGACTGTTCAACAACGTTCACGCTAGTGTCAGTCATCAGTGTGCGACTGAACGGGCGAATGAGATGAGAAATGACATGTTTTTCTACATGCACCACATTACATCTTACAGTACATGTGTGAAAATGATCAACCCAACCGAACAACTACGGGAGATTTTGGACCGATGTGTTGGGCATCATCAAAACACCAAATGAGGGAATATGTTTTGGAGGAATGCTGTTCAATGACTGTTTTTCATGCACAGAATATCACCAGTTTTGCTCTTATTCCAAAAAATGTAATACGTACCAAGCTACATGTTTTCCACCAGTGGCAGATGTTCTGTTTCTCTTTTGTTTCGATATTTACTCATATCCATAAACCTGTTTATTCCCTCTGTCATAATGTTTAACAGTAGCTGTGTTTCTCTTATTGACCAGAAACGTGGACTTGTCTTTGGATTCATCCGTCTCTAACAGAGAGGATCTTTGTGTTTCCTTCAGCTGACTGGAAACGGACGTCGTGGCTTCTAACCTGCTGTAAAACCACAGGTAAAATGTGCAAATCACATTCATTTTCAGAATGCGTTGCATACATGTCCAAAGAATCCTCATAAAACGGGAATAATATTGACATATCCCTCATGTCTTCGTTGGAAAATTTGGAAAAAGACAGAATTCAGAATATCCACATGGAATAGTTTACATGACACCTGTCAAATTCAGAATACTGTCTGAATAATACTGGAAGATTAGTGTGCATGTAAAAATACTCACTGTCTTACATTATCATTTCACGTAACCGTGTGAATGAATCCGACAAAGTGGACTGATGTACGTGAACGCTTGTCGAGATGGTAAGTGTAAATAGAGTTAAACACACAGCTCTGATGTTTCGTCTGGCAAGAAGGATGAAGAGACCTTTTTTTTCCTTGACCTTTTATTTTCCACGACATCAAGTTAGAATGAAAACTAAACTCCAGTCCCACAGAAGAATGTTCTATTTCCACTCGGTTTGAGGTGCATTTTGTTGCCTGTAACTAACCCTCTTTTAAGACACATCGACAACCACTATGCATAACTACAATCATATGCACAGAAATGTAGCCACGATCAGAAAAGTACAAACACACACTTAATTACTCTTAATGGCACAGTGTTCAAAGTAGTAGTGTTCTGAAAAACATGGATCAAATATGTGTTTGTGTTCAAGTTGTTAAAAATACACTCGTCCTCATAATTCTTTTGTATTTCACCCTTGTGTTCCTTATTGACGCTGATACTGTGATTTTTATGTTACTGGGAATCTGCATGCGGTGTTTTCAAACGGAGCGACTCTGGTTACATGTCTTGTGTTGCCTAAATGAAGCTACGTCAGATGAAGACGCACTGTTTTGGCATGTTTGTGTGTGTGCATTTACTATTAAAATAACGTGGCTTGTCAGGTTGTGTTGTGCTTCTTGTTCTGGGGCAAAAGTCTTTCCAGTTCCGATTTGGACCACTTCCATATGTAGTTCTAAATAAGGTACAAGTCCGTCATTTTATTTCTATATTTTTCTTGCAGTGCAGCCTCAGCCCGTACAGTTCTGGGCTGGTGGGGGTTATAGGTGAATAAAAACATGTACTTTTGTCTCTTTCTCCTCATCTTATCTTCAGCAGTAAATCCAGGTTGAACGCTCAAGCTTTACAGCGTGAACGTCACCTTCTATAATGTAAGTTACATCTAGAATCTTGCGTCTCTCTTATAGCTCGGTGTCGTCGTGTGCGGCGCCAAAATAAAATCATTCCCCGCTGTCGTCGCAACACTCTGCAGCTGCACCTCTCCCACTGACATCAATCTCACTGATTCCTGATAAACCGCACACTTGCCATTAGTCGACCCTCCTTCGCTCGGCTGAGGGCCACAATTAGCCAACAAAAGGTAATCTCAATCAATTTCAATTTCACCTTTTGTAGAGACGATTGAGAACACAAGGGGTTAATTATCCCTCTGCAGTATCGACTGGCGTTTCATGGTGGCCTGTTAATTAGGGTGACTGATTTGGCACCAGGGTTTGACTGAGAGTTAAATGATGAGCAGGAGTAGATGGGACTGTGGGGTAATTCCATGGTCTTTCTCAACAATTCAAGCCTCTCCTGTTACTTTGTTTTTTTGGTTTGTTTTTTTTTTCCATCTCTCCTTCTGTTTCCTGTCATGAATCCATCTGTGCTTTTAGCAGAATGTGAGGTCCACTGACTCAATCTTCTCTTCCCTCCTCGTTATGCTTGATGAATCTTGCTCGACGGAGGCATTTTCCGTCACTCAAGCGCCTCACATTTCGCAGATCACATGCTTTTTACCCATGACAGGACGATTCGATGCAATACGTAGTTTGTTTCTTATGTATTTTTCATGATGCACGGCTTTGCAGAGGATGACATAAAAGGTTATTTTTCTCCGCGGTGAGAGAAGATACCTCTTCAGGCTGTCTTGTTGCCATGTCTCATTGATGTGCGCGTGATATAGAATGAATAAAACCCAGCCGGTGAAACACATATCTTTTGTGGGAGCCTTCCAGTGAGCCGGGCTGCGTGCCGCTTGGCTATGCTTGGCTAGACAGGTGACACTGTGGTTTAACTGTGAAAGCGAGACAGGCAGAGCTGTAAGGCGAGCCTAATTGAAATCCCCTCCAATGTGAGACTGAGGAGACGGAGCTGTAAAAGGGCCTGTAATTACCGAGGCCACTAATGAGAGATAATTAGGTCATATGGCAACGTCTGTGCCCGGGCTCCGCTGTGAGAGATGTGGTTAGGAATAAAAAGGTGGAGAACTACGAAGTCCTGTTGCTCATTGTCATTATGCAGCACTATTACAAACGAACGGGTAATTAGTAGCAATAAGTTAAGATCATGAAAAGGGCCAGTTTCCATCACCAAAAGAGTGAAGCCACTGCAGCACCTGAAGTGAGCCATAATCAAACTAATGATCTCAACGCTAGTGGGGCGACCTAAATGAGCCCCCACACAGCAAATACAAACCCCTTATTATTCATCATATCATTTGTTTTCATGAGATTGTAATATTTTTGCAGTACAGCAGTTTCCCCTATGCAAATTTGCCTCCAGCTGCAATTGCTCTTTATGTTTGAACATCGAGTTAATTTTGAAACTTGTTGCTTCCCTAAGGAGGAAAAAACAACAACAAATTCCTTGCTTACGTGTATTTTTGCTGTGCTATTTAAATCTTTACCCTTTTACTGACCTGTTAAATTCTGCTCATATGGACCGCAAACTGTTTTTTAACATTTAAAATAATCCAGAAGTGGCTATAGTTGCAGGTAGATCTGGACGATGTGGGCAAATATGTTCATATCGATTTGATATTGACAATTATCACGTTAAATGTCAAATCATTAGCTCTTTCATTTCTGAAGAAGAAACCAGATGGTTTTGTGAACCACCGGACTGACACAATGGCAGCAATTTTGCCTTTGAATCCGAAATGATGTATTTAAACAACGCAGGCTGTAGAACTGATCTTTTTGTCGGGGAACTCTGGTAGGTTTTAAGAGGCTTCAGGGGTCCATTTCCCTTTTTTATGCAGGCCTTTCTTATATGGTAAAGTACAAAATCCAAAATAACCCTTTCAGACCCTCATATGATTCTGCATAGGTGTCAAGTAATTCCCTGTCCTGATGTCCCTGAACTACTCTCACATCTCACATCCACACCTCTTCCTCCTCTCAGCCTCTTGTAGCACTTTTCAAAATCATTTAATGGGTGGAGTTCACTCGGCATTTGGCTAATGGTACACTTTAATAATGTGAATCTGCAAAGCGACTAGTCACTGAAGCTGTCTGTGGACTGAAAAGGCTGATGTTGACCTCCAGAACGTTGTCCAGTAGAAGGAAAATGGAAATACTCAAGGAATGGACAAGTACCTCAAATTTTCACTTGGGTAGAGAGTTGTAATGAACCCTTTTTAGCATTTATCTGTTAATTTATCTTTCCAGATGAAACACTTCTACATTTATATAATTCTAACTTCTAGTTTTTCTTACCTGCAACATGTTAAAAGGGTTTCAGCAGAATCACATCGACTGTCATTAGTGGCATCAGTTTGTAATCATTTTGTTCTTGTCCAACCTTCTTTAAACAAAAATGCACTTGATCTGTATATTTTTTTTGCACCACACTTCTAATGCCTCTACTTTCAAACCTTTTTACTTCTCTGCTGTGAACACAATTTAACTTTGATAAACCTTGATTCCGGGGAGTGTATTTTTAAATGCAAAAAACAGCGTTACTGAAACTTCCGTGTGGGAGATCTCACGCTCCGCTCTCTTTAAGATATGCTGAATAAATGGGGGAAAAAAGTAGCAGTAACACATGCAGGACTCGCATCTAACATATGTAATCCACAGATCTCTTCTCATGCGGATTTTTATTCCACATCACTCGCAAACCACATTTAAATGGCCCAGTTTTGCAAAAAGCCCTTATAGATGCACTTAGATTTAAGTCGGATGGTAAAAAGGGGATGATGGGAGTCATTTCATGTTCAGTGTGCTGGTGGGATGGTATGAGTATGATGTTCACGGTCAGAAGCATGAACACGGAGAGCTGCTGTGCATGAATGAAGGATTCCCACACAGTGTGGATGTGGGATCCTAATGCGGCGGTCCCTTTACAGCTGTATATCGACACTGTAATTCATGTTTCTCCGAATGTTCAGGGAAACATTTGTACATTGTTCAGCTTACCATCTTTTGCAGGGATAACGTGAAAGTCGATATTTCCAGGATTTGTTTTGTGTGCAGTGCTCGGTTTGTGGAAAACATTGATTTGTTCTTTGTATTTTTCTTTTGGCTTAGGGATAAAGTTTCTCCGTGGCTTATACCATGCGCCGCCTGCTCAGAGTGTGACGGGTATATGGCGGTGTGCGCGGCTGATTGAGCTCACGCGCGCACATGGCTGCACATGCACTTCACATGCATTGAATCTGAAGCGTTTTCAGTTAATAAACAGGCCAGCTGTCTCCATGGAGCAGAATCAGTCGTCTTTTTTTACTGGAGAAACATAAAACCAAAGTGGAAGAGTCATGGGTCCAGCTTTGGAAAGTCCTAATGGGCTTCTTCAGAGCTCTTCAGGATAATGACCTCTTCAGCTCGCCAGTCATTTAAGTGATCTCCAGTTAATTGGGCAGGAACCTCAATCATGTCTGCGTTTTCCCCCCCATCTGACCCCACTCTCTTTTTATCCATTAGCAGTACTTCTTCAGTGCCTTCAGAGGAAATCATTTGCACAGTTTAAGCAGAATCTCCTTCGAAATGTATACAGTTTTCTCCACTGTTAAGAGAATTCTGATTTTAACATTTTGGGAATCTTAAAGTATTAGATCTTTTTATTGCTTTTTTTTTTTTGACACGTCTCCCAAGTAAAATCACTTGAAAAGTCGTTTGTTTTACAGCGGCATAAATCAGAGCACTTTGTGTAGCCTGGTATCGTACTACATTGTCAGTCCATTTAATTTCTTTTCATAATTAGATGTGACAGTGAGTTAGAGGTCTGGTATAAGGGACAAAAAAAAACTGATATTCAATAATATAATAAAAAAAAAACAATCATTGAGAATAACATAATATTAAATGTATTATGAGAATACAGTTGTTTTTTTTTCCAGAAAACACTCATAAGAGTATAAAGTGGTAATGGAAAACATATTTTCTATAAGAAAAAGGCTTAATTATTAATAGAGTTGTCAAAATTACCAGCTCACCTAAACGCAGCAGTCTGTAATTTCACTGGAAACGAAGCTGAATAAGTTTTCAATCGTTTATTAAGATGACCGAGACCTTCTCCTTTTTAAATAATGGACAGATGTTTAAACCATGTTGTTTTATGCAGACGTTTTTCAATTTAAAACAAAAAGATGGACCTACGACGTGTTCTGGGTTCTGCTTCTTTTTTTTTTTTTCTGTTATTGCCAGCCTTTCAACCATCGAGGTGTTCAGCAATCCTTCAATCTGCCACACACCAGTTTTGTTTACACCATCTCTCATCCTGATTGAAAAGTTCTTCTGATCAGACCAGTCTGGTCTGATTGAGGTGGAAACATGAGCCATTTTTATTGGAGTTGTCAGCAGAATATTAGGTGAACAGTCACTGAGCAGACAGAGAATGTAAATTAAAAATCAAATGAAATCAAAACTAAAATGAGCCATGTTGTTGAAGAGAATAAGACGTTTCCTCTGACAATCCGTTGCCACTTGAGTCTCGATTTTAAAACATCTAAAAACAGAGCCATCAGTGTCTCTGTTTCCTACGGAGACGACCAGTCGGGCTCAGACGTGAGTTTGGGTCGGGCTCACTCAGTTGTTTCTTTCTCAGCCTTGACACAAGAACTTTTTTCCTGTGGGTCCCGGTTTCCTTGTGACAAATGGACGGTGGCATCTGTGGGCTGGAGGCCTCTGTGACTGGGGACAGTGGCTGACAGCATCGGATGAATATTCATCACGGGGGGGGTACTTCACCCCATCACATCCACGTCGGCTGTTCTCTGTCCTCAAAGAGACAGAAGTGAGGACAGGGCAGAGAAAATGGCCAAGGCTGAGAAAGAAGGAAAAGCAAATTCAAAGGGTGGGGGGTCTTTGCTTTTGAAAGATGCTTTGACTGGACGAGAGAGACAACTTGGGAGGGTGAGGAAGGGGAGAGCACAGAGGACCGAGGCAGAAGAACAGATTGCTTTGGAAAGACTCGATGGCGATGAAGAAAGGAAAAGGTGTAGCAGGTTTGAGAGAGAAAAATTGCAATGGATGGTAGAAGGTGGAGGGAAAATTGGGTGAAGAGAACTGAGGGAAGGCGTAAGGGATTGTTTTGGAAAGATGAGTAAATGAAACTGGAGTGAGAAAGCAGCAAAAGGACGCGGTAAATGGAGAGGAGAAAACGATGGCTCCGGAGAGACGAGTCGACGGCGTGAGAGGAGAGAAAGGTGTGGAAGTTTGGCGTCGGCGTAAAGAATGATTTATCCCTGGATGAAGACAGAAGCCGACCCCCCCCTCTCCTCCCCCTGCTCCTCCCTGATCGTCTTGAGCGCTGGCTGCTTGCTTACCTGCGGATGGCGTGGCGACGGCGGCGGCGGCGGCTGCTCTGTGGATGGTGTATAAGTAAACAAGGCTGCAGCTCACAGATGGGACTGTCTGAGACGGATGCCCTTGTGTCAGATACACATGCACGCGCACACAGACGGAAACCCTCACATGTCCACGCGGTGCCAGAACGTGGCAGCCTGAGGGGGAATGAGGACACGGACAGACCTAGTGGAAAAATCACTTCATGCCAGCTTTACACCAAATGACTTTTCAGGTGGTGGAGTTTGTTTTTTCTAACAAATATTGACTTTTCACTGCTTTGTCACATAATTATGTAGTTGTGCTGTATATTGAAATGTATTCATCTTTGTTGATTTTATAGGCAGTTGTGGTCAGATTTTATTTAGTTTTTCATTTAGCAGCAGTTTTAAGAGACTTGTTCATAGGTACCAATATTTTTACAAATATAACGATAATAAAAATAAACAAATTAAAAATGACAACTAAATTAGTGTTTTCGGCGGACAAATGAATCTACATTCAGCATGATTACAGTATGAATGTATGTTTACAGCCAAACTACACATTTCCACCGTTCCTCATTGCTCTCGCTCTCCAATGTGTTTAAGTAACAGCTGTTACTTAAGAAGTGAGTGAAATTGGAAATTAATTTTACAAAACATTAAGCAGCTAGCGATAATGAGGTTGTATATTTAAATTAAGAAGCTTTTACAGCATCACCTCTAGTTTTTAGAGCATGTGCTCTTATGTTAAAGGACAGAAGTTCTACAGGATGAACTGACAGCAACGACTCGAAAAAACAAGCTTCAAAACTCTGCATATTTTACAGGGAGAAGCTAAAATTCGTCTTTTACGGAGAAGATGAGGGTGAAGAGGAAAAAGGTGACGTGATACTAAGTCTTTCCTGACATTTCTATTGTTTATAGACTCAGTAACATGACAGTTAAATCTACATAACCCTCTCTCCTCGACCTGATGTCGCCACACGTCTCCAGTTCTTGCATCCGTCCAAAACTCTGGGACACATTTTGTTCAGACGTGAGAGGGTGCCAGACTTCTCGCATGTTTTCAAAGTCGTTTCAAAGTCTTGTAGTGTATGGTAGGCATTAGGCAAAACTTGTGTACCTTTTTTTTGTTTTTGGCTTTGGGCAAGTCACAGAGGAGAGGGAAAAAATGTTTGTTTGTGCATTTTTAGGGGTGAAGTCAGGACAAAAGCTGAGAGCAAACCTGCGTGGCTCGCCTGCTGTGATTGACTGTCAGCATGAGTGTGAGAGAGACGGAGAAAAAGAACAAATTAGATGGCAAATTGTGCTCCTGACGGTGTGTTTCTGTGTCATTGTTTGAGTGAGCACTCAAGGTTTTCTCTTGTGATACCGCCACCCATTACCTTCACACTTCCTTTTAGCATGTCTGCCCGCCTGTATTGTGTCATTGTCTTGTAGCGCGGGAAACCTGTAATCTTCCAGAAACGGGGAAAGCAATAATAATGAGAAGGGAGCAAACGCAGGGTCTCAGAAAGACATCTCCAAATCACAGGAGGAGGTGCAAAGAAACAAATAAAAAAGTAGTCATCAACCTTATACATTTCATTTGTCAGCGAGGCACAAGCGTGACAGCGTAGCTCCCCACATGAAAAGGAAAAATATGAATGCAGGGAGCTGCGAGCCCTGTCACTCTGCAAACCTCAGGCGTCGGCTGGCCCCGTTCGCCGGGGAATAACAGGAGACGGGAATTCATCATCTCTAATATATTCTAATGCACCCAACTGCCAGATTTCATCACAGCTGAAGAGCATAATACACTCGTTTTGTTAGCATTAGTATGTATGAAAGTGTCCATACAGTAAGAGTTGATCTACTGTAACAGTAGAGCTGCTAAAAATATTTCTGTTCTATGCAGCCGCTCCCTCTGTGATACTGAATGTTTGCACGTCTGACAGTTTAGTGATGAATACAAACTGACATTTTTTTAGCTTCCATCCGCACACAGCGTAAGTCACTCTAAGTACGAGTTCAGCGGTCCAGTAATTTAAAATAAAAAAAGACTGCACATATGCCAACAGTGAACTATGGGACGTGAATGAGACCGACTACTGCGACGCTTTAAGTTCAGCCCAGTAGTTCCTGGCATGTGGCAGTTTTAGTGCAGTGTGCCATGTATAATGAAATAAAGTGGATAAATGTAGAGTTAACGGCTGAAATTTTCAGTCTGCTCCTGCTGACGATGGCTAAAGGGTTAGTTTTGGTTTATCACAACAATCTTGATTACATTTGTGATAATGTCTTGAAAAATGTGTTTTCATTTTGTGTGTTTTACACAGTACATCTTTCTGCTCATTGTCACTATATCCAAAGTCACCATAAAACACAGGTTGTGCTTATTTCTCCAATTCAATCACCCTAATCCTTC
>JAPQRN010000016.1:22966894-22984659 GCA_037367275.1 Coranthus polyacanthus | reverse complement strand
CTCATTGTCACTATATCCAAAGTCACCATAAAACACAGGTTGTGCTTATTTCTCCAATTCAATCACCCTAATCCTTCCTTTTTTAAATTGCAGCCATTTGCGATTATGTCGTCGCACATGCTGCAGCTACAACTACGATTCGATTGATTGGGCAGCACCTACTGATCCTTTTTAACCCCTTTTAAACAATTGACCCGTATTGTCTTTTTTGTGTTGAGGTCAGCCTGCATAGAGACTTCAAAGGATCATCATTAATATATTAGCAGAGGTATATTTAAGATAAAGCTGTTCTGTATGTTCTCTGTAATAACAATGCACATTAAACAGCAGGTCTTTGTGGTAGCGCCTGCCTATGTCCCTCGGTTTCTTATTTTCCACTTGTTTTGCTGTGTTCAGGATGTTTCTGGGGGTGGACCTTTGGGACGTCAGTCAATAACCGCATGTGTGAAGGAGGAACCCTATGAGAACATAGGAACTCTGGCTGCTCTCCCTGCTTTGTTCTGTGTAATTAATCCCTGTGCGTTGTTTTGCAGACACACACCTGCAGTAAACTGGCACAGAGCTACACAGACCTCAAGGCCACAGGATGAAGCATGGGCTTCTCTCCATTCATTTAAAACCTCCTTCATTGGTTATGCGAAGGTGGGGGTGTATGTGTTTGTGCTTTTTAACATAACCGCTGTGAAACGATCAGAAAATAAGTGTTTTCTGTCTTTGAACAGAAAACAGACAATTGTTAATTTTAGGACTGCAACTATTTGTTGTATAAAATGGCTTAATGGTGAAAATGTTTCCCAGAGTCCAATGTGACTGGGAAAGCAGAAAGTATTCGAATTTAAGAAGTTGGAATCAGAAAAATGTGACTTTTTTTTCTTTTCTTCAAAAGTCGCTTAAACCGATTTAATCTATCAAAATAGTTGGTGATTAAATGAATAATCATTGCAGCTCTAGATAATTTAAAGAACCACTATTTCTATCTTAAGAGCTTTTTCCATCAGGATATTGCAATCGTGTCCGTCTGTGTTTCTGTCTGAGTTTCTGTCTTGTCTTTGTGTCTGTCCGTCCACACCTGGAACTCAAACTACTGCACATTTCAACTTGAAAGTTTCACACAGTGTAGATCTGTCCCATATCTCGATCCTCCTACAAGACGCTCCGGATTCTTGAACTTCTTTTAGGGATTCTTCACCATTGCGAGATGGGGCAGTTTCTGACATTGTTGTGATTTTTCTCAGAAATGAAGGTAGTTATTGCTTTGAAAAACATCACACACATGCTACATAACTATCTATGAACATGATCCATTTCTTGCTGAGAGCTTCTTTTAATTTCATTTCTAAAGCTGCCATATTTGCGTCCCTGACCTCCGTTTTGAACTTCAGATTTGGTTTTTACACCCATTGTTCATTCCTTTTTCCATCTCAGACCTGTTAATAACAGAGCTAATAGAACTGACTGTACTTTATTGAAACTGAAATCACATCCGCTCCACCACAAGGAACTTCAAAACAACCAATGATAGAAACATGAATCCATCCTCATCCTGGGAGGATATTTTAAAGGTCAAGGAATTGATTTATAACATGTATGTTTCTTTGAAGGTGTTCGCAGCATCGTAGAATTACTCACCGTAGTGGATGTGATCTGAGGGGGTGAGGGTCTGTAATCTCTCCTCGTCTAGTTGTGAGAGACAGGAAAGAGGAGGTACATGGTGAACTACCAAGATGCTGCCTGGGGGTTTTGACCTACTGGATTTCTGTCCTGGTTTATCCATCGCAGCATATCTAAAACTCTGCTGCACTATGATTCAAACTGGGAGGAAAAAAGGCTACAAAACAGTTCCACATTAAACGTATCCCAGATGTTTCCCTTATTCCCTCTGACTTTGACAGTCCAAGATATGATAGTTGCTCACTTCACGCGTCCCGTAGCCTTCGTCTAAAATGGGAGTTAGTGTCGAGAGATTTATATGATTTGCACAAGTATGCCATGACAGAAATCCCATTCTCTAATCCACCGTGCGTCAATTTAGCACCAAACGGGGTTTCTTTTTATCACCGCTCTTCCATCCGGAGTACTCCTTCTGTATTACATCACATAACTGGTGGAGCAGGTCCCAGTGAGATAAAAGTAAGACACCAGTAACGGCTGACACTTTCACTTTATCCCAACACACTCAGAACTCACGGAGCTCGATAATGAATTCCTATTCTATTTAAGTTTACACACTGAGAGAGCGCGTTTATTGCTGATCGTGGCCAGCTTTACAAACTGCATCTGCATCAGAGACGAGAGAGTCTGAATATATTTAGAGACGTGTTTGTACATTATATATATCGCTGATCACTGCAGATTTCCTCATCACGGCTGCACCTTTTCCCTCCTTATCTCAGGACTCCTCATATAGCTCTGTAGTCAATGTATAGTGGAATAATATCACGGATGCAATTAGGGCTGAACAGTTTGGTGAAAAGGTCATATTGTGATTATTTTTGGACAATGTTACATTTTGATTTGAATCTTTTTTTTTACTTGAAAAATACAAGACAGATACGTTACTTAATAAAAAAAAAAGGTAGCGACTTTAATTTAGCTTTTTTTGTCTTCGTTCGGTGTCAGTGAATCCAAAATATCAGATTCAATTACAACTCACCAGCCACGACGATTCTCAATGCATCTTGATGTATCGTGTCCTGAGTTTTCGGTATTTTATTTCGTCAGGATTACACGCGTTCAGCTCGATCTCAGCTCCGTTTCATTATAGAAAGCGCTTTCACAAATCAGACTACAACTATCTATAATATAATATAATATAAACGGCTTCATCTGTTCAACACCAGTGTCTGTGTGAACACTACAAAAACAAAACACAAATCTACTACTCACCATCGAAGTTTAGATTCATGCATTGTCCTAATTAGGAAACGTGGTGTTCACTTTATTCTGCTGTAAATGACCCCAGATAGTGTTGGATATGGTTTACTTCAATGGCTTGTGCCACTTGTAATCAGAAAATGCACTTGGATTATTTATCTGCAAAAGGTTGATTACACTGTAACACGGTGTAAATGTTAATGGAAGTCTGTGTGGTTTTAGTTTTATGTCTTTATGCAAATTAATAAATGTACTAGAAAGCGGAGTAATCTGCTCTAGCTGGTCTACACGGAGTTGTAGTGGTGGGACATTTCACAAAGCGTTCACAGCAGCTTTTTATTAGTTTAGTGTTTTTCTCGGTTCAGGCTTTTTTTTTTTTTTTTTTTTTTTTTGGATAAAGTCTTATTTCCATCATGTCCTCGAGTAGAAGCGTCGACCATAAAATGAACATGTTAAAAATCTGCAGGTAGAAGGTGTTTATGTATTTGTGCCACATTGCATTTTTATTTCCCACCGTTCGTGTCAGTCCCAGATGTGGGTTACAAGAAGAAAGATAAATATGAGTTCCACAAATCGAGTCGTGTATATCAGCAGTGAATCAGAATTGTGAATGAAAGCCTGCATCGTCACCTCCCCCACGGAGATCAAACCTCTCAGGCTTTTGGCAGAAACAAAACACAGCCGGGGAAGAAAACCTTGCTGTTTTTGTGCTCGTCTCAGACAGGAGGGTCTGTGCGTATGTTCAGACTTGCCTGTTGTTGCTCTTTAATTTCAGGAGCGAGGTGACGCCCAAAAGGATGCTGGGAAGTGGCAGTTTGCCTTAATCTGTTTGCTGTGTGACAGTAGGGAGAAGGTGCTGGATTCACATCAGACTGATACTGAAGAAGGGGCTTGTTTGGTTTGTTGTCTCAGGCAGCAGAATTTGTAATTTGTATTTCTATTTTTTAAAAGCAGGTTTCTAAATGGTGCTTTTTAAAGGGCTTCAGGACAGTGGATGATGTACTGTCTATACTTCAATAGTTTCACTTATAGGAAACAAAGTGGTTAAATTCAAAGGAACCTTTTTTTTCCCCTTCTGGTCTGTAGTAATAACGGGTAACTAAAAATAAAAAATATTTAAATTAAAATATGTATCGATATGGACTGAAATGAAACCTCTTATTGTCAGATTTTCAGCTGTATCTTCTCGCTCGCCTCACATCGTGTCCAGGTTGAATTGATTCTTAGACGATGGAGATGACATTAATATTACATGTAATTCTCCTCCACATTTTAATGAAGCTGACAGAAGCACCACATTTTCCATTTGGAGAGAAGAGGCAAATGAATTCATTAAAATAACATGAATGTCATATTTGCTGGGAATGAAACTAAAATGTCCTAATGAACCAGACTTACTGGATCCTCGTTTAATTTTGTCACACATAAGAGGGAAAACACACACTGGTCCGTATTTTATCTTGAAGTGTACTTTTACTGAAATACCAGCCCATAGTGACATACACATAAAAACATTTGGTGTAGCTCGATGTATGTTCATATGAAGAGAGATGGTCCAATTTAATGAGTACGGTGTCTTTTTAGTGTTTACTGCCAGCATACGTAGCAGCTGAAGTGGCCTTCGCCGCCGCCGCCGCCGCCGCTCTCTACACACAACACACTGTTTTTCAAACGCTAAAACATGCACCTGTCTCTGGCATCGTTCGCGTTAACGTTTGAGAGCCCATTTATACCTTTTTTCCAGAATGCAACCGTGGTGTTGGATGCAGGTGCTTCAGTCTCTACTGGAAGCAATAAATTAGAGCCTGAGAGTAAAATTCAATCTGCCGGCTGAAAAAGAGCGTGAGCAAACAGACCTGTTCTTTTTGTTGTGGTCTCATTGTTTACTGGTCTGGCTGATTTAATATTTTATGCCTGTGATTTTGCATATTGTATGATTTCTGTCAGTTTTTATATGTAAGGTCATATTTTGAAGCTGTTTACCCTTTTCAATAATTTGTGCCAACCAGTTTCCAGATGCTGCATTAGAGCAGTGGTTTTGAAACTTTTTGACCAAAAACTCCCAGTTTTGATATTCAGTTGAGTCATTTTTGAGCAAAATATATGGAGCTAATTTCCTGCCAAATCTGAGCAAAAAACTAAACATGTTTAATTTGCAAATATAAAATGATATACTTCATTGTCCCCTCTAGGGAATGTTTTCTTGGGCTGATGCAGCTGCATTTAATATTCATATGTACATAGATTCAGTTGTGCCGTCAGCAAAAACATTAAAAACCTTGATATTACATTAACAACTTTAAGCAACATTGCTGAAGCCTCTATGGCTCATTTAAAAAAAAAACAAACAAAAAAAAAACATCACACAAATGCGCAAATAGTTCTACGACTACAAAAATATATCCTACAAACACAAAATATACATATAATGTGACTTTCGACAGTCTTTCCCCCATGATTGTGCTGACGATTTTCTCTCAAATTCACCCTCTGTAACAGCAGGGGGCGCTGACGGTCAGTGTGATGTAGTTTTTGATTCCTGGTTAAATAAAAAAAAAAAAAAAAGCCAATTTACACACGTCACCTTTGCCTGAGGGAACTTGACACCTGACATTTTATATAAGAAACTCTGGACTGATTATCAGAATAACCTGCAGATATTGACGATGAAAACAATCCTCTGTTGCAGCCCTGGCCACAGTTGTAATGCTCAGATAAAAGCCATTTTTTATTGAAAAAGGACATAGTGATGATACGTAAACATAAATGCACAACAGAAAGAAATCCTCACATTCTCACAAAGCGGCTAATGTCTCAGATTTTTACTCGACAGATGACTTTAAATGAATAATCATGACTCTGAATTGCTGCTGAGTAATTTTCAGTGCAGCGGCTCCTTGATAATCAATAGCTATTTGCGGGAAAACTCTTGACCAAACTGCACTAAAGCCAGAACCCCATTACTCTGCAGGCCTTTCCTATAGCCCCCAGCTTACTGCTGAAATGAAATGCTGCTCTGTCTGAAAACATGAAACATGGGAACATTTTGATCCTGATCGTCCTTTTGCTGCGTCTTCCAGGCAGCGCTGGCTCTGACTGGTGTTTACTGTATGTGTCTGATCTTTCTTTAGAGCGACGTCTCTGCTCTTCTTTGCTCTTTGTTGTACAGACTGAGCTGTTTTGGCGATAAAGGATTTTTTTTGTGTGAACAATAATGTATTATCTCCAGTCCTCCTTGTTATATTCATTCTGTAGATATTTGTTGTATGTTTTCAGTATCTCGACATGTTTGTTCTGTTGTGTTCTTTGCGCTTTTTGCCATTCTTTTTTTTTTTTTTTCCCCCCTCTGCAATTTCTTTTTTCAAAACTATGATTCATTTTTTTGCTGAGTTTTGTGGATTATCCAACAAGTCCTCAAATCATTTGTCCTCACAATCCCATATGAGTGTTTTCTGAATTGGAGGCTGGTCGCTGGAGAAATGCTACAAAATACCACAGATAACATTCAAAACTTAAATCCACAGTTGTGAAAAACAACTTGGTCAGTTTAAGGGAAAGATGGCTTTGGTGTAAAGTAAGTATTTTAAGGTTTGTTGTCATGGACACAATAAAACACACGGGTGTGAGTGGTCACAGGAAAAGGAAACAATAAGAAACAGTTTTAAATCCAATGGTATATTGATAATGACCGTATTTAGCTTTTATTTGGTTACAGTTATGCCTGTATTTTATTATTTCTGTCAGATGAATGTTCATGTGGACTTACAGGACGGGTGAGGTGCTGATCATGTTGATTATGTCGTTACAATGGCTCCCGTCAGTGGGTGGGATATAGTATTAGGCAGCGAGTGAATATTTAGTCGTCAAAGCTGACGTGTTGGAAGCGGAACGGCCAGCGTAAGGATCTGAGTGACACTGACAAGGGCCGTGACGGTAGACGACTGGGTCAGAGCATCTTCACAACTGCAGGTGTTTTCGTGGTCTGCAGTGGTTACTATACCTACCTACCTGTACCTAGTGGTGCTGGACAACCACACCTCAATCCAGCTGAGCGTCTTGGATTGGATCCAGATGTCCTTCCTCCAGACCAGTTTGATTGCACATTTTAAAAAACTAATTCAACTTCTGCTTTTTTGAAGTCCTGCTAGTGCTGTGGTTTGTATAATCCAGATGTGTGTCCCGGTCCTCGATGTGCATTTCAGAAATCGAGACTTCCTTAAAGATTGATTTCTGGGTCACAAGCGAGGATGGAGGAGTCGAGGAGACACAAAACAGGGAAATGAGAAGAGCCTTTAGTTTGTAGTCTTTATGATTGAACTGATCTGGCTGCCACGTAAGGGTCATGTAAGGTAGTCGAATGTTTTCAGATTTGAAACGTGCATTGTACAGTAACGGTGAAATCCTCAAAGAGCAGAGTCATTATACAACACTGCAGGGAATTCCAGAGCCCCATGAAGGACATCGCACTCGTATTACAAGATCAAAGAGTCGGTATGATTAAGTATTATTCGTTTAAAGAATTGCGATGGATGCCAGATTGCAGCACTCGTGGAATATCAATTTGGTGTCAGAAATGTACAAACTGTGTGTATGTGCAGACTTCTGTTTGGAAGTTTTTGTGTGCACACTGTCTGCAAACAGCTGGATATACGTTCCTTTGATATTTTTTGAAAAGAATTAAATCTAAATGGCTGCTAATGAGTCACTGGACTCCCATCAAAACATGGCTTTTTAGAAGTGGACACTGTTTTGGCGAGCGGCGCTCCATTAGAGCCGACGTTTTTATTCTGATAACGTTCACCTCCAATCAAGTAATGGTATTTCAGG
Organism: Coranthus polyacanthus; assembly: GCA_037367275.1. Lineage (NCBI taxonomy): Eukaryota > Metazoa > Chordata > Actinopteri > Kurtiformes > Apogonidae > Coranthus > Coranthus polyacanthus. The sequence continues at coordinate 22,976,958 of JAPQRN010000016.1, read as the reverse complement.
CCTTGCGCTACAATTTATGCGCACCATCACACCGTTTAATGCCTGATGCTGTTTCAAGTGAATGAAACTCCGAAAGCAGAGTCATAATTGCCGTTCAGAACACGCATTTAATCCTTCGTTTTGGCTTTTTATTGAGGATTTTGTATTTCTTAGTGTCTTTGCTTCTACACAACTCACCGTTTTAAAATTTCATTTCATTCCATTTAATAATAATAACTGGCTGGAAAAAAAAAATCAATAATTTACCAGTTCAGGTGAAAGATATAAATGTATTATAAATACCAAATACCGTTTGCAGCTCAAACTTTCAGTTTATCTTAAATTTCTAATTACTTTGAGAAACACTGGCTGATGTTGAGCATATTTTCAGACTCTTCTTCACCGTCGACCACAGACTTCAAACTGTGGTCGACGGTGTTTTGTTGCAACAGGAACCGGCAATTCTTGGCTACTTGATGTAGAAACTGAAAGTCTTGGTGATTCTGCACTATTTATAAAAAGTCCACATACTTTCCATCAGACACGAGTAGAAAAGAAGCCCTGTTGCTGTGTACAGTGTACTGTCGGTTCAGGAATATTCCTCCATAGCTGCAGTGCTGCTGAGCAAAAACTGCGAATAAATGGCAGACACTGAGAGAGATAAACCTAATGAAGGTTTCAGTCGTGACAGCGTTCCTTATAATAATGGAGCGGTTGCAGAGTTCGCTATAGCAGATGTTTTCTCCACTGCACGTCTGATGTGTGTTAAAGCTCCACAACTGCGAAGACGGTAAAACAAAAACTCTAAAAGTTTCTTCTGCCTGGACCATAAAACTATCATGATGATTACTGTGATAGAATTTCATAATGTGATTTAAAATCTTCAAATCATATTGAGATCCTTGGAGATCAGCAGCTGTGATTATCACAGCGTCTTTAGTGTTTAAACATTGTCAAATGAAACACAATGTTTAGTTGTTGAATTTTATTATATAACCGATTTTCATCAAAGTTTTGTCAAATTCTGACCAAGAGTTTAAAACCCACAAATAACCACATTTTACATTGTTTTCATGTTGTTGAATAAGAACTCGGATCGTACTCGTCTTATTAATTTGGATTTAACTTTAAATCCAAATTAGAAAAAACATGTACATAACTAAGCACACAAACACCAACAGAAACTACTTTTAAAAATAATTTTAAACCACAAATAATGGTCCTGAGTGAAAGTTGCAGAAACCGAACTGATATAATTTGAATCTTATTTCGTGATAACATTTGTGGCCACATCACCCCGCCCTCGTTTCTGCGCCTCTCATTGGTTGTTGCAGGCTTTCAATCAGAGTCTGTGATTGCGACCTGATAACTTTCTGTTCCTCAGAGTCCTTCCAGTCATTCTGCTCATCACGCATCAAGCCGTGAGCCTGTCACTACTCATTCTGTGTGATGTTTGTGCGTTTCCAAGTGTGTCTATAAAGAATTAACAACCTCAAATGGCCTGCGTGTTCTGTGCTTTGGCCTTCGAGGATTGAAATACTCGGTCGATGTACATCATTTAAATGCAACTCAGATAGTTGTGTTAACAGCCATTAGCTCTCAGCCTCTTCAATTATGCAGTTATCATTATTAAAAGATTCTTTCAAGCGTCTTTTGTGGTTTCCAGTGGATGAAAGTACCCCTAATACATTGCAGCCCACCTCTCAATCTGCTGTTAGGAAAGCAGCTAATTTTCTTTAAAACCTAGATGGCCCTCGTTCCCTCGTTGGCCTGATGTGAGAACACAAATACTAATTTCATTAGGAGAGTCCAATGTGGCAAATTGTAAACTGAAAATTGGTACTTTGAGAGTCACATTATGTGTATTTTCTGGAAGCTCTATTATGCACCGCGAGGTTTTTGAATAGTGCTGATTAAAATTATGTGCAAAGTGTAAAACCTTAAAGGAGGTATATGTAGTATTTCATATTCAAAAATCATTTGTGTTTAGAAAAAAGAGTTCTGACACTATGCCAAAGATATCAACGTATCGTATTATATGAACTGAATGTCTCCAGTGACGTGTCACCGTGACCACTAGAGGGAGTAGTCCGTTGAAAACGAATGACATTGACGAAAGCGGTGGAATGTGACGAATTGTGTTAAACAACACGGTCTTAACACAGTGAAAACGGCGTTAAAGCTGCTCCTCTTCACGTCATAGAATAGTTTTCTTCTCAAAGCGATTTATTTCATGGTTAGTTTGAGGCAGCATCAAAAGACGCAGGTTTTTTCAAATGAATCCTGTGGTTAAGGATCCAGCGGCTTCAGTTCCTTCTTCTTTGCCAGACTCTGACTTATGGGCAGGTGAGCTGAACACCTGATTAGAGAAACTAAATGTTGACTTATTCATACAAAGTTCATGACGTAGACTCGAGTGATCTGAAATGACTGACTGTACATCAGCATCAAGGTGGGAAGGCTCCGGAAGTGGTGTTTTCATCTGTAAAATGCAGATTTGCTGATTTATTTATTTTTACGTGTATTATCACCAGTATCGATGTGTGTCATCACAATTAAGCCGTACACCTCGGCTTACAGCTCAACAAAACATGTTTTAGTGTTTACTATCGCTGATATAAGTGCCCAAAACAAGCTTTCTTCCCAGGGTAGTTAAGCTCAAGCTTCTGAAAAAGCCCCCAGTAAAACCACTGCTCCTCTGAGGACTGAGTGGAGGTGGTTCAGGCATATCATCACAAGGCCTCCTGGACGTTTCCCTCTGTTCGCTGTAGATCCATCTCCTCAGGGTTTTCCTCTAGAGACCCGGAGGATGTTGGAGAGATTATAGATGCCATCGGGTTCAGGAATTCGTTGGGATCCGTCATAAGGTACCGGTGGGGATATGGACTACATTGCTTATCAGTGTTATACAGTGTCTGCATATTATCAGATTTAGCACATTTATGGACTTCTTAAACACTACATTTAGTGAACACAGTGCCCGTTTCTCCAGCTCCAGTGTGCTCTGTTGTGTGGTGTAATTAATGTGGCAGCTTCCAGGGGCACGAACAAACTTCAGAAACGTATTCTCATTTTTTGGTTATCATGTAAAGCAAAAATAAATCCATTTCCAACAAAACAAATGTCTCAGTTCCCCATAAATTAGCATATTGTTTTCTAATGCAGATTTCTTGCATATTCTCACAAGCTTTTCCAAAAGATTCAAAAGGTTTCTCCTGAGAATTAACCAAAACTGTCATCTAATCATGCGCATGCTTTTATGAAAGCGGCTCTCATCAGGAGGAATAAAAATCGTATTCTGCTGCTAAAACCTTCCTCTGTCTCTGTTAACGAGGAAGATAAATTCCCAGTATAAGTGTTACGTTGATGTCCTATATTTGCAAATGTTTCCTCGCAGTAGTCTGGAAATAGAGGGTCAGCTGTGTGTTCTTTTTTTTTTGTGTCAGATTTGCGTCAATTTATGACTTGAGCATGCCCCCAGCTCCGTACTGAAAGCTGGTTATCCTTGAATCTTGCGGGGGGGGGGGGAGAAAATCTCTTTTCTCCATTACCTTATGTTGTGTTTTCTGGCAAAGGGTTTTATTGGGGGAGAGCAGGATGATGGATAAGGTCTATTCCCAGGATCCCCTGCCCAGGGAACATATTGTCACTGTCAGACTTTGATAGCAACTCAAGGTGATGAGTGTTAAGGGCTAAAGCAGCGGCGAGAGGAAGGAGGTGTGGGATCACAGCAATAATAGCATCCTCATCATGACTGGGTCTGCCCGTGGCTCATCACGGCCTCTTTAACTCTGGACTCTGGTGAACACACAGTGTCATTCTTAATACTCCTTTGTGTCTAGTGGAGGCCTGCGCGATATGAAGAAAATCTGTAAATGTCTGATAACGCTATTCAACCTCGCAGTGACGATGTAACTTGTGATAAACAAGCAAGTACTGGAGCGTGCATAGTAGTTGTACAGTTGTGTCTTCGTACTTTGAAGCAGCAGGAACCGAAATCAGGGGAAAAACACCAGAAGTTGAAAATACACCCCTTCCTCCCGCAGCTCTCTCCTCTCAGTTGAAATCAAGACTAAATATAAAGACCGATGACCTGATGCTGTTTCACGCTGCAGTGGAAAATGGAAGTGAGTTTTCCTGTCAGGGGGTAGATTTTCTACAGCTTGTAAACAGAAGCAACAATAGGAGCAGAAGTCTCGTTTACAGTCAGAACACTTGAATTACAACATCGTGAAAGGTAATTCTAGAATTTTTCGCCGGATGAAACACAAAAAATCAAGCATTGCAGCTTAGGTTCCCTGCTAACATAGACCGTAAACGCTGACGACACTTAAGTCTCGTACATTTACTTGCTTTGTAGCCTGAGATTCAGTAGGTGTTATCACATACATGCATATATGTCGTACCCAAGTTTATTAGATCCATATCTCAGTGTGGCTGGAATTAAACCTGTGAGACTGTTGAAATCTCAGTCCTTTATGTGCAGCACCTAAGATGTAGAAATGGAAAACCTCTGCTGATTTCTCTACCACTCTGGAGAGAAAAGAAACCATATCAGCCCCAACAGTGTTTTTTTTTTTTCTTTTCTTTTCTTTTTCTGCAAATAAAATAAAGCGTGGGTGATCTACTATTCCCAGTTTTCAGATTTTGTTTTGTGTTTCTTTGAGCTGTGTTTTTAAAAGTTGTATTAACGTAGGTTTGGTCAAATCGCAGCAACAACAAAAAGCCATCACAACACCTAATTCGCTTCAAATTCGGAAATCCCTGAATAAGACGAACTCATTAAAATATTTATGAGTTTCCACAGCTGCGCAGTATGTTTTACACAGGGCCTGTTCATAGCACGTCGTCTCCCTTGAATCCAGAATCAGTTCAAAAAGCAGGAGGAAGCGCTGCTTTTTTCACCACAAGGTCTTTGTCGACCACATTTTCCTCGCTCTTCTCTCCTTCCTCCGGCATCGTTTGCACTAGCTAGCCTCACAGTCACCGCCAAATTGACACCAATTAATCTGAGGGTATCTGACAGTTTGCCGGGTCTTCACGTTATTGATGGTGTGAATGCGTGGCCCGTGCATCCAGGGCTGCATCTGAAAAGCCAAATGCTCATATGCTGAGTGCTGATACATGGCATGTGTGAATAAAATGATTTTTCTTATTTACTGCATTTTGCACTATTAAAACCATGAATCTGACTCTTTGACACTTAACACCTATAAGTAGTGTCTTATCTTGCTCAAGGACCTTTTGACAGAACACGCGACTACACTTTCTGTACAGTAACAGAAACTTGGATGTAGGACAGGAACTGTGAAAACTGGGGCACCTAGTTCATTGTTTTATAAATGGACAATATTATACTGAAGCTCATGTGTCCCATAAAGACCTTCCAGTAATAATAAACTGCTCAGAACACCAACTCCAGTTACACACAGAGCTCCGAGCCAAACGAGTAAAACACGGGGCTTACCTGGGCCTGTCACCATCACACGTTACTTCTGCATCACACCTTGGTCTTTAACATTAATGTCGCTATAAGCAAGTGTATTGAAGTCCATTTATAGTGATTCTTTGGGACCTGTCGGCACTAAAACCGTGTCAGTTTACTTTAACGTGCAGGAGTTTTTACTGACACTAAAACCGTGACGACAGACTTCGACAGAGTTCGACGTTGCTTTACTGTTGTAACAGCAAAACCACTTCTTCTATAAGGACGCACAGATGTATTGGAATTTGTTCTCAAAATACTGTGACGAAGGCCTTAAAGTCCTAAAGTCCCTTCGTCATAAATGTGCAAAGTTCTCGTTGTATATATTTTTCAAGCTTCAGAATTTCATGTCATGAAGTCACAAATACAAGGCTCTGCAGAGGCTTTTAACTTGTTGACGACGGATAAATGAAGTGAACCCAAGTCGTGACATCCAAGGAGAGAGAATCTGCAGGTGTACATTTAACTAACATTTTAGTTAACATTCGGCTAAATGTTTACTTCAACTACCAATAAAAATGACTGTAAAGTTTCCTGTTAAGTGTCTACAAATACCACGAGCTCATGACCTTTGTTGCCCAGCGTCAGGAAAACAGCATTATATCTGACATTTAGCCAGAATGTCTTAGCTTTAATCTCCTGAACGAACGCCCTCATCATCTTGCTGATAAAACCATCAAGTTTTCTGTTTTTGGTTTGTTTCCGAGTCAAAGACGTTGACATAAATACTGTCAGTGCATCGCGTTCAGTAGTTCTGTCCTTTACAATCTGACAGCGTGGTCTAATCGAGACATTAAGCAGCTTGTTCATTTAATCAGATGTGCTCATTATCAAAGCTTGATGAATGTTTTCTCTTTTCATTTCACTGATTTCTTAAGTTGCAGAAAAACTCAGTTCAGCAGTTATAGAAATAAACACAAGAGAAAGAGCCAGAAGGAGCTAATGTTATACTGCAGTCATGCATAAAATATCTTTCAATCCAAGACAACTAAAGCAAATGGTTACAACATGTATTCAATTAAATAAATGTTAAATTATGTAATTAAAATGATTTATTAAATTAAATAAACTTTTTCCTCTGCTGCTGAGAAAAATCCTACCTTTTTAAAATGAGAAATGCTTGATTGAAAATGTAAAAGAATAATGATAGAAGTCATAACTATTCACTGATTTGTAACCGAAGGATTAATTGACTGATCAGAAAATAATCGATAGAGTAACCGAGCATATAATCGTTTAACTGAATCAAATCAGTCCTAACTGCGTTTGGAATCGGTCAAGTTGACGTTGTAAACTCTGGTATCAGTATCGGCCCAGAACGTTTAGTGTTATTATGTGAAGAGCAAACATGGCTTCAGCTCATTATCAAACAGTGACGCGTCAGACACGGCTACAGTTTACGTAACTACTGGGAAACACTGCTTATGTATGATCAGGAACATCTTATTTTCTCATTTACTGACATAGCGTTGACGCTGGAATGAGACTCATTCTAATGTTTGTCCTCAGTGCAGAATTGAAAAGGGACTATTTATATGGAGTAATTCTGTTTCTTCAAGGAGTTGAAAAAGTGACACCATGTTTGTTTGATACCTAAACATTCAAAGTTCAGTAAGTAGACTGACGCCACAAATTTAAGTTTACAGTATAAACTAATCAACATTTATTTAATCTACAGTTAAAGCCCATGACGGACGTCTGTTAAAAACAGATGTTCAGGAAAAAAAATGAACTTCACCGCAGCAGAAAAGGAGAAGAAAAGAGACGTGAGGTCAGCATTCGGTCAAACTCATTATCGGTTTCATTTTTGTCTTTCAACTGTAATGAGTGTTTCATAGATTGAGGAACTCCAGATGGAACAGAAACAGCTGTCTTTCCAGAGGAGTGTTTTTATTAGGGCTGGTCTCAGTGGGTTTCGTTAGGGCTCCACGTTTAATCACAACAGTGATAAAACTTGACATGAAAGGTGTGTCTGATTCCTCACGCGCCTAAGTTCTGCAGGTTAAACTGAACGAAGTAACGAGTGTGTTGGGCTGAAGATGACCCTCGCATCTTAACAAAGATAGGTTGTGTGTGACAGGATGTACCACTCGAGGGTCTGGCCCTAGTGTTTACTGCAGTTTAATGCAATGGTTCTCATACTTTTCCTGCTCAAGACCCTAAAGATAAATGCGGTGTCTCCTTGCGACCCGAACTTACAAAAGTATGTCCTGAATTGTCACGGCTACATTTTTACCTACTCTTCCACTCTCTAAACAATATCTAGTGAGTGCACTTTGCTGCGATGTCGGAATGTCAGTCACCGATAATACAGGTAATGTACAACACAGCATCATCAACTAACAGGCAAACCATTCAAATGCTAATTTAAAAAGCTTTAATGTATTTAGTAACTTGACTGTTTCTTGATTTGAAGTCTGTGCAATGATTGTAAAGTGACGCAAATGGTGGAAAATATGTGATGTTCATCCCTTTGGCAAATGCTACAGTTCAGAGTTGGGCATCCTCATTTATCTAGGTGGACTTAGAGTTATATGGGCTTCAGCTGACAAAAGCAGTATTCGGACGCATTGTCTCCTGTTGTGATTTGAAGGGGATGCGCTGCTTCTGTCAGAGATTTGCAGACATCGCTGTCCATTGTGATGCAGGCTTGTTTCTATCACTCCGCATCAGGCTTACAGCTCTTATAAACACTACTAGCCTTAAATACCAATTTGCCAGTTTGATCAGTTAAGAGCTTTTGACAGGGATGTCATTGAGCAACTTCTCCGAGATGCAGCAGGGATCACGTCGTTGCCCTCATTCATACTGTACTCTGTTGGTGGGATTAGCTCCAAATCCTCTGCCTCTCTAAAATCCTCTGTGGGGAGCGCAGTCATTGAACCTGCTGTAACGGAGCTCTCTATTTTTATTCCTCTTTGCATTTATTCAGCCTTGGTGCAAAACATCAAAGCACATTTGTAGTTCAGCAAAAGGAAAACCAAACCTCTCACTTATAACTGGTTCACAGCCAAATTAATTATTCATTCAGATTACCGTTCACCAGCACAAACAACAGGAAGATGGGCCACGACACATAAACACGTACGCAAATTCTCTCAAAGTGCTTCACAAAGTGAGGGGCAGATAATGAGAGCCATGGCTGCGCTTTCAGTCTTTAAAAAAAGCTTTTACCTTCCAAAAAAAAAAATCGCCCAGAGTGAGCACAATGTAGAGGTTTACCGCACAGTCTCGGCATTAGGTGTTTTTAAGCAGATTAGGAGGTGTTTTTGAAGCAGATAAAGGCACAGATCACCAGTGACTCTGCAGTGGAGTTAAGAGTTCAAGCCTCTTAATGTCTCTGACAGGTAATTGGACTTCTGGAAAGACAAACAACATCATGCATAATGGTAATCAATGAAGTACAGATATGCAAAGCACATTTAAATTAAACAATGCAAAGTGGAGTTAATGGGAAGGTCTATCAGGGACATTTAAGCAGAATTAAAGCAAACAATATGGATCAGTCAGCCAGGTCATCACTGTGCACCGTTTTTTGAGGTTAGGTCCATTTAGTGGAAAAAGATAATGATCCTAATTTGTACACGGTGAAGAAGGATGCGCTTTAATCTACATTTGGCACACGCAAGCAGGTTTCTGTCAGGTTGGATACTACACCTTGTCAAGACACGAGCAGCCATTATTCTAACATGTGATTCTGGCATAGCATCAATTGTTTTTCCGTGCAACGGAGATACCATGGAAAATTTAATAAGCATCTGTCGCCTTTAACTCTTAATCAGGTAATTTGTTCGTACAATTTACATCTTTGTCCTCGGTTCCTCTCCTGCAACAAATTGTAACTGACACAGGAACAGGTGGACAGATTAAGACAACTGTAAGGGATACTTTTTGAAATGTACGTATGTGGGACTGCAGTGGAGTCTTTATTGGCAACAGTCAAATCTAAGTGAGGCAGCTTTTTCATATGAATGGATGCAACAAATGATTACTTTTATTGTCGATAAATCTGTCGATTACTTTGTTGATTCATTGATTAATTGTTAGGTCTACGTTTCCAAAAGCCCAAGATGACGTCTTCAAATATGTTTGTTCCACAGTCCAAAGATATTCAGTTTACTGTCAAAGAGGAGCAAAGAAACCAGAAGAAAAAGGTGGTACAATTAGAGAACTTTGACTTTCTGACGTCAAATCTTTTTTTCCTAAACAGTCTAATGATGATTTTTGGCAATTTTTGAATATTTTATGTGTAGCTCCTTTTAGTAACATCAGCTGAGCAACGAATCATGCAAATCCAGACACTGTAGCAGCAGTACGTTGGTTTGGATGAATTAATGTTCAGAATTTAGGTGTTAACCTTGTTCAAACATAAGTCTTTTTTAATGCTTCACTGAAGGGGGCGCCGCTTGCTCTTTGATTCAGATGTATTTACAGGAAAAATATGTAATGTGTCTGTTTACATAACTGTCTCTTTCACCTGCTCGTGATATTATGCTGGTGAATTTCAGTCATTCATTTTCTATCACACACACACACACACACACACACACACACACACACACACACACACACACTGTTCAGAAGCTTCTTAAATGAATGG
>JAPQRN010000016.1:22933365-22966794 GCA_037367275.1 Coranthus polyacanthus | reverse complement strand
CACACACACACACACACACACACACACACACACACACACACACACACACACTGTTCAGAAGCTTCTTAAATGAATGGAAAATGTTGCCTGAAGTCAAACAGTCACGTCAATCTTCAGGTGTCAAAATAAAAGAATATTGCAAGAAAACATGAATAATTCAACCAAACATATAAAATAGTAAATACAACTATATGGGAGAACGTCTCCAAAACACAGGTCATCAAATTAACCAGTGCAATTATGAGATGATGTGCAAATCACATGTAAGGAAACAGACGGAGCTTGAATTATTTCTTTTGTCGTGTAATACTTTCGGTCAGAATCAGTATGCCAGAGGTAGATAACCAGTCATTTCAAGTACCTCAACACTGTTCGAGTGGCATACTGTGACATGATGTACTGCGTCCCCTCATGTGTTCGGATTCGCAGACTCAGAAATGAAACTTAAATCAATCTGTCCCTCATCAGACTTTTCCAAATTTAAACAAAATACTGATTTGACCATAGTTTATTTGGTTCCACCTGAGCAAAGGAAAAACAGCAAAAGTGATTCATGTTGAGATGCATTTTATTCACATTTTCAGTTCTCAAAGACAAAAATAGCAGAAAAGCTTTGTATTTAGAACCAATTTCTGACAAAATAACCATATCAGGACATGAATGTTTATGTTAACAGGTTTGACACCGGCTGTGTGTCAAGCGTTGCGGATCATTTATAAAATAAAAATATTTTTCACACGTGAGGTAAGAGGCTCGCGGCGAAAAGCCCTGTTGATAGTCAAATGAACATATCGGCAATATTTTACATAACTGACACCTTTTACTCTAGTTTTTCTCAGTCTAGAGAACATCTGAATTTGTCACAGACTCTTCGGCTTTCTTAGAATCTAGACTTATGGCAAAATGAAATCATGTTGACAGCATATCAACGGAGAAGCCATTGTAGAAAGTGGGGCAGTAGCAGTAACACACAGCTGGTGTCGACATACTGTGAATCTGCCTGGTGAGGTTTTCATCTGGGAATCTGCTGCACATGAGTTGTCACATACCATGCACTACTTTATACTTTTCAGTCATACTTTCAGTATTCCAGAAATATGGACGATGCCATTTCGAATACAGCCCTCGTCTGCTCTTACACAGCACGCCCACACCGCAGCGCCCCCTGCTGGGCACCGCCGTGTTACTGTCAGGTTTCCGAGCTCCACGCAGAGATTTTGAACACTGGTCTGCAGGTCAGCACACTGAGCCTCACGCACACCTAGTGAACACGCTGCGAATAACACCTCCGCACCTTAGTCTAAAACGTGGCTCTTTCACCTATATGCATTTCACGAGCTGCAGGGAAACAACGGTGTTAATTCAACCTTCAAAACTATTCAGTCACGTAATGATGCTGAGGCAAACATGCGGAAACTCAACCAACACCTCACACTGCAAACCCAAAAAAAAAAAAACCAGCTGAAAGACTACGATGCCTTGTTTGTCTCTACAAACAACTGCCTTCACATTACAGTGATGTGACTAATTGCCTTGTAAAAAATATACATTTACAGCCTTAAAACGGTTACTTTTCCTGGCTTGTCAAGACAGAAACACCCAGTGCATCATTAAAGCTCAGATCTGCTCACATTCAACTGACACCTTTTTTTTTTTTTCTTTGTTCATATTTTTGATGAGGGGAAAAAAAAACACTCCACACTACAATTTCTGACTACCATAACACAATGTATGGATTGGAAAAAAAACAGAAATGTGAGTGTACTTGTAAAGTCTAATTACTTGTAAACAGCAGCTGAATCAGTCTTCAGGGGCTGGCGTTTCTCAGCAGGAGGTCTCCACATTGCCCATGTATTTAACAGCGTTTTTCTGTAAACCAGCCCAAGGCCTTTTGGGCCGTTGTCCGGGTGCCTCAGAGCCCAATTAGTGTCTTTAAACAAACCTGCTCACATAGGGGTATAATAGTCACCTACTTGCAGCTTGGGTAAAGTCTCCCGCTGGCTCTGAGTGTGAAATAAACATGTTTCACTGTCATTCTTTTCCTCTAGCTTTTGGCAGGCGAGTGGCCACATTATACAGCACTCCATACCTCCATCGACGACGTTCCCAGATGTATGAAATTCAAAGGCGTGAGAGGGAGGGGGACACACCTTCTGTTTTCAAATATGGCAGAGCAGGTGTTTTTAAAGATGTCATCACATTTAAATGTAACTCGGCCCTGCTGTGCTTTGCATTTTATCAGCTGTTAGTGCTATAATTTGTCTGCCTGACACATGGACTTCGAATGTGAGGTCTGGAGCGCATCCATATCTAGCTCACGCCAGCCTCCTCTGTCTGTCCGTCTCGGTCTGTCCCGGCTTTGATCATCTTCGGCTTTGGAGTGAATCAGACATGAACACGCACCAACACACAACCCACACAGATCCTGCACAAACACGTAGTCTTTGCTCAGTCACATGTATGAAGCTTAGAGGCTTGGGCTGACGCTGCTCGGCTTCACTGCCTCCCAACATGTGTCATTTCTCACCTGTCTGTCTGAATCCAGACTCGCGGGGATGTTTGTAGTCTCTGCTTTAAGAAACGCCTACTTTTTCACTTCTGTAATCCCTTTACCACACACTTGAGTTTGGATGTTGACGTACAGTCTGGCTAAGTTTTTCACAGTTCAGAATGTTTCTTTTCAATATGTATTGTAGGATTCCGTGGGACCGGGGGGATACGCCGTCCTCTGATGGCTCTGGTTTGACTCATTCCATGGATATGATGCCGTGTTCTTCATACTTTTTATTTTTACATACAGTTTTCCTAAAATTAGATGATGATAATTGCTTACCGCATTGCAATTCATGGCAGTAAATTGAATGTTAACCTCTGTATCGTGACATGTATTGTATCTCCAGATTGTTGCCCGTACACAAGCCTCTGCAACGACGTTATCCTGAAGTTAATGACCGAAATGAATGAATTCTGCAGCTGTTAATTCTTACAAGTTAATTTTGTGTCTGTCTTTTCTGACACAAATGCTCTGAAGCTGGGAATAAATGTCCCTGAGTGTGCGTCTAGACATCTTAATTTGAATTAAGAAAACGTTCAATTAAATCAAAATAATACATTCGTTTTTGGAGCCAATGTCACCTTCCTGGAACAACTTCTATTATTCATGTAATTAAGTTGAATCAATTAACAAGTCTTTTTTTTTTATTCTGTGGCTCAATGTTAGAAAAACTACAGTTTCATGAATTGATCCTCTTTCATCCATACAGGATTTCTCTTTTTTTCTGAATTTACAAAATTATTGGCAGATAAGAAGAATTATGTTAACAACCTCATAATGTCCCTCTTGAATGTTTTAACATGTTCCGTTGTGCATTTGTGCATCTTTTGTCTTCTTTGTTTTAACTTAATCTCATCGATTTGACCTTGTTTTTGTACTTCCTGCTTGGCTTTCTGTTGTTTCATTACCTTCTGAGTTTCCTGCTCTTCTTTTGTTTGTTAAAGCACTTTGTAAACTTGTTTTTATAGGGATGTAAATGTATTATTACATCGACCTTTCATCTGCACTCATTTTGTTTGTGAGAGACTTTCTGCTTTTCTTGCATTATATTTAAGAGGGTACTTGGTACTCTGTGTTTAACTGAATTCATTTTAAAGATGCAGTTACTACTCACTCTACATGAAATAAGCACATAAAATATACCTGCTGTAAAATGGAAACAAGATTCAAGTCATCTAAAACAGCCTTTCCCCTTTCCTTAGGCTCGTGAAGCTTTTTTTTATTGGGTAAAATGAGTAAAATGCATGACAATAATAAATAATATATGTGAATCCATTTTCCAACTTAAAAGACACAAGAGGACGAAAGTGACTTAAAAGATGCAACAAGATGAAAACGATGCAAAAGAAGTGACATAAAGACGTTCAGACAGTGTTTTGTCAGTGGAAAAGTCAGTCATTCATGTGTGCGTCACCATCTGAACGGTTCATCTCATGACTCTGTTAGTGACAGTGTTTTGCTGCTTTGTTAACATTACTTGTCAGTGTTGGCATTATCTTTTAATTCGTTACTGATTTTAAAACATTCCAATTAATTGCATTTATTCAATGTTGTTTTGACGTCGGAGGAGTCTGTAAAAACGTAGACGACGATTCATGATGTATTTCTGAACATTTGGGTCCACGGGGGGAGATGAAATTGACTTTTTGGTTCTTGAGCTGAAAACACTTGGGAGCGTCTGATGTAAAAGCTAATGATGTACGTACTATTTTTAGCCTGTGAAAAGATTCCAGTCTCAAACATTTCTCTATAGCCTGAAATAATAATAATTTAAAGGCGTGAAGTTTCTGTTGGATTCTGTTTTGTTAGCTGGTTGTTTGTTGACATTAGTTAAATCCATTACAAAGCTAACGACCGCCTCGGTCGCCTACATCTATGATTAACATGTACAGTGATTTCACTGTAGAGGTTTCAGGTTGGATTATCCTAATGCTCGCTCTCAGGTTCTTCAGCGCCTCGTTTCTGCTTCTCTCCCGCTGCACCAGTGTACGACACCAGATACTGGTTTTGTCTTCTTCTTCTTCATCCTCTTCTTTTTCGTCTTCAGCTGATGCTACTTTTTTGTTGTAGACTTTAAAAGGTTGAAGAATCGTTGAACCCCTCAGTGGTTGAAAGGCTCGTATTAATGAGGAAAAAAAGAAGTTGTGGGTTCATCTTAGTCGTCTTAATTATTTCTTCATCTTCTGCTGCTATATTTCCAGCAGAATGGTGTTCTTAAATGCTTTGTATATACGCACATCTCTATGTGACATCATTTTTTTTTTGGTGTAACTTTGAGTCTTAACAAAACAGCAGAGACAGAAAGTCACCTTTTGTAATAACCGAAACAGACTAAACTCTTTCCTCTTGGATTATACTGGTAATTGTAAGAAGCTGAGTCAGTTTTTTCAATAAAGGATTGGAATTACTCTTGTCTCAAACCATGAACACTTTCAAAAATGGACATTTTAATTAAGATATGTGCCCTTTCTCCACCCAAACAGACGTGCAGGATTATGAAACACTCACCCTCCTTGAAGTGTCTCCTCTGCAGCAGGGCTCTTCAGTTAAGGGAGTGTCCTCGGCTATGAAACATGGGCATGCTAACCCAGGGGAAAGTTTTCCTTCTGTGCATCAATGGAGCAGGTAAAATCCCCTTGAAAGGGTTCTTGGCAGCAGGTGACGGGCTACTGTGGCGAAACAGGAGTGAGAGATCGGCTCTCTGTGAAGAGGTTTGGGATGGCTCCCCCTCTGTGTCTAAACGGAGGGTCTGCCATGCTAATGAGATGTGGTCTGTGGTGAGATTGTGCTCAGAGACAAAGTATCATAACTCTTCATGTACACAGTAACACTGCACTTAAAGCTGCAGGAGCCAAAATGGGGAAAGAAACGGCAGGATTTGAAAATACACACCTGCCTTCTGCAGCTTCTCCTCTCGGTACGTCCCACGCCGCCGTGGAAAAGAGACGGCGCTTTTCCAAGCTTCCATGTCAAGCCATGGAGTAGAGCAGCAGAGTCACGTCTGACTGATTCTCGATCGGTAATTACAGCTGACAGTCGCGTATTTAAACCCCTACAAAAGTGGGTAGAATTCTGGCTCTTATACCTACTGGAGTTCTCTGATGGAGCGATTCTACAGGACGTGTGTTACTGTGACTTTGATGCTTTAAAACGTTATTTCAGTTATTTTCAAACTGACAAACTGCTGTGATTGTGATGTGAGGCTGTGATTTTATGAGGTAAAATTGCTACCACCGTGGGAGTCTGGTGTCTGAACAGAGCGATGGAGCAGCTTTATGTGGACCACACACCTCTGATTAGTTATTCATTTCTTTTATATTGAATAATCCAAAACAGTTGACTCGACTTGAGCGCCAGGGTGGGAAGGCTCAAGATGATTTTAAAACAGGTGTTGAGCCATTTTCACCTATAAAATGTCCATTTTTATGTGTATCGACACGTTCCAGCACCATTAAGTCAAATAATTCAGTCTACAGATCAACAATTATGTTTGAGCGTTTAGTATCACTTCAATTTGTACGGTGTTCTGTTTACTTGTGTGGAGTGAGAGCGTTGTGGTCTTTATTGGCTGTAAGAAATCACTGTGACATGAACGATGTCAGTGTTAAAAACTCCAACAAGACGGAAACAAGCCAGTGTCTGACAGAGGGATGTGAATATCAAAAGGTGTGTGTGTGTTTAATGGTGTCATGTTGTAAAGAAAAGTCACATCATTAGCACACCAGTCACTGCGGACGTTCTCTCACTGCTTCTCGTTTGATTGCAAACTGTTGCTCCTCACTGAAAACTGTCATCAGCTGTGACAGACTGTCAAGTTCGAAGCCAGACAGCTGGGGAGCCGCTGTGGACTCTTGGTACTATGCAACTTTTATTTATCTTCACGAGAAGGACGGACCTGACAACAGCTATTTAGTTGTGGCTGTTGGAGCTCTCTCTCTGCATTATGTGATAAAACTCAGTTTTCAGATCATGCCGGGCAGGAGTCTGGTCCAATCAGTCCTCCTACTCCTAACACTGCTCTAGCTTTAATAAATAATAATCATGGGAATTAATTGTTTGTGTCTGACGTGGGGGTACTGCAGGTTTTTCAGCTTTTTTTTCCCCCTTTAAAAGTTTGACTGTTCAACGGCAAAAAATGACTGAAATTAATTACGTCTTTGAGGAAGGTTGTCTATTTTTATCAGCCACCAGAAAGCATGGAATATTAACCAGCTAGTGAGGTGTGATACTACTGGGATTAAGGTATCTGATATGTGAAAAAACATAAATGTATTGTTGGCTCCTTTTGCTTTATTATGTGGCAGCTGTTTCTACATAAACCAAGCACACACCATCTTCTCCTGCTGTTTTTTTGGGTTTTTTTCTATTAACCTTGCAGGCGTTGCAGCCCAGTGGGTCCGAGTCACAGTGAACACCAGCCTGTTGCTCGCAGCTTTTGTTGCTGTATGTGTGGATGCAGAGTGTGGGAAAACCTAGGTTAAATTTCCACTTTTATCCATCTTCATGTAATTGCACATATCTTCCTAGTCATCACGGTGCATCGTCATCTGATGGTACATTGTGTTACGAACTTTGAGGTAGGTTCAGCTTTTATTCACTGAACGATCAGGCATTTTTGGGTTCATGTGCTCTTCAGTGGTTTCACTGAAACTAATGACTTGTGAGGGTGGCTCATCTGGCCAAAAGATCATCTTACAATGTGTTTGATCACAATCATGCTCCACAATTTTCATTTGGGATCTTTCCCAGCTGTTGTTTAGGACTGTACCCGAATCAAAATTTTATCAGTCAAATCAGATTCGCTTGTACAATTTGATTATAAATTTTTTTTCATAACTTCTTGGCAAACTGAAAAACCACTGGCACGGGTTTCAGCGATCATTTCAGCCACATTAAATCCAACAGAATCATGGGAACATTTTAAAGATCATTAAAAGACCATTGCATACATGTAACCCTGTCATAAATGGCTCTTTTCACTGACATTCCCAGCCAGTTAACCAGCAATTAAGACCACCTACACCGAGACCGCCATGACCAAGACCAGAGCGTATCGAGATGGAGAAAAGACTTTGAAGGGTCAAGACCCAGGCAGGACGAGACCGAGACAAGACATGATCACTGATTTTTAGAAAGCAGCCCTACAGTTGTTTGTTCTTTCTTTTTGGCTTTTCTGAACACAATAAGCACTATTATACAGACGTCAGCCACTTTTTAAAGGTTGATATTATACTGATAGTTTGGGGCAGGAAAGGGCTGATTCATGGTAAGTGGTGATTGGTCAGGGCTGTGCGGTTTGGTGAAAAAGTCATATTGTGATCATTGTGGGCAATATTGCAATTTCGATTTGAATACTTGGTTATCAAGGAAAATGCTCAGATTACTCCATTTAGGAATGTGAAGTTGAACTAGTCGATCCAGCATAAAAAATACGAAAACTTTACAAAGTCCAACTTCCATTTTTCATTCATTCATTAACTTTCATTTTGCATGTTTTAACAGTACTCTATACTATATCCAAAATATCACCAGACAACACAGGTTGTGTTTGTTTTTCCAGTTCTGCAGATGCAAATCCTCTTGCATCTGGACCTTCAACTCGCTGCCTTTTGTGATTATATAATTGCTCGGGCTGATATTGTGATTGTGATTCGATTAACTGTGCAGCTCTGGTCAGGGAGCAACATGTAGCCTGTCATATCTCTTGACCACATCACGACAACAAGCTATGACTCTATAATTGCCTAATCTAACAGACAGAAATATTGCAGAGTGTGAACTTGGCCTTATTAAACACTGAACAATAGCCGCCACCATCCAGCTCATGCTGAAGTGACGAAACATTTGTCCTTTCGTTGCTACAGATGAATCACACGGCACTGCATCCTATAAGTTGAGGACGTGACACTACAAAGAGAAGAGGCGCTAATCCTATAACCTCAGCTGAACCTTCTCATCTTCAGGCTGTTGGAAGCCTTGATGCAGTCACTATCAGCTACTGAACAGGGACTTGTGCTTTTTTTTTTTTCTGGCCAGAAACGAGCAGAGGCTGAGTGGGTTAGTGGGAAATTGTTGTATGAAAGAGAGCGTTGTGTTGTTCATGTATGACCGCACATTTGGAGGCTTGTGGCTGAGGAATAATGAGAATTTTCTTTAGGACTGTAAGAATCATATAGTGAGTGTGTGTTTTTGTACATTATATTCCCTGTAGGTGTTTTAGGTGTGTGATTATGTGTGCTTAGCTGCGAGCACAACCTTTTAGACGACCACCTCTTCACTTACATGTGACTGTGTGTGCTCGGTGCTACGTATGCGCTGATAAATTGATCCGTCCGATGTAGCCTCCCGCTTTGATTTGTGTGATGTTCGATCCTCTCCTGATAACAAACTACAGCCTCTCTGAAAGCCGAGCCTGCAGCTGCTCCATCTCCTCCATCTTCCAGCCTTCTTTCCCTTCGCTCTCACCAGCTTTTATGGAGGCAATAAATAACCTCACACTGCCTCCATGTTTAACTTGGTTTTAAAGGCCAAAGGAGCTGGCAGAGTCTGGCACCATCACACTTTATAAACCGCTGGGTTCATCAGGGGGTCGTCAAAGATCTTAAGAGACATCAAGTCCACCACAAAGGACAAGTTTGGCATTTTGAGAAATGCGCTTGTTTGATGAATGAAACGGAGATGGTTGATCTGTGCACTGAATCTAAAGCCATATTTGCACAGGACTAGTATAACCTGGAGACCTCTGGTGATTTAGAAATTAACCCTCCACATCTGTGTTTCATGTGGCGCGTTCGCATGGTATAAGAAGTCTGTTTTTTTTTTTACTCAAACATACTGACATTATCCCCTGGAAGTCTCACTATTAATAGGCTACCACTTACAACTTCTGTTGGAAGTTACAAAAATGTTCCTTACTGTTGCTGCCATGTCATCCATCTCATCATCTTTTGTGATTTTTCTGAAGGTTTGCTCTTTCTGTGAATATCCATGCGATATCGCGGTATGAGCCTCCTGAATTTACACCCAAAACACTCTTAAAACTTCCATTTGTAAAGACCAACGCAGCCTCCGTAGTTCTCGACCGGGGAATAGGCAGAATACTAATATTCGGGACTGATATTATCACAGGACCTCTGTGTTTGTTGAAACAGGATTGGTACTTATAGGAATTTTTACTTTACAAATTACAAACATGGCAGATTCACATGGGATTAAGATCACAGACGACTCCGCAATTATTACAAGGGCTTAAGAATGTGTCTGAACATAGACTGTATATATTAGTGGAAAGAGGAAACGCGACCATGTCCGATGAGACAGTATGACATCAGTTGAAACAAAGGATTTCACTGGTCAAACGCACATTGACACAGAAACGTCTCTGATCAATTAACAGTTGAACATGTCGTCATGTGGATTTTTGTAAGCGCACCAGTGTTCCCTCCTAGAAATGTTTTACTCCTCTTATCTATAATTCCTTCCTAATTCCTTTATAAAATTCTGATATAATCCCCTCTGTTTTATCCTGTTATTGTAATGCACAGTGACTGACGAGTATAAAGAACAAATACTTATTCCCAGATGCAGAAATCTGCTGAAATCTATGTCTGTCTCAGTGTTTCCCTCTACCACGAATGCTCTTCAGGGGTGTGTAAGCATTCATAAGAACCTCCAAAGGTTTTTATATATTTCGGTGCAAATGTTTCTGATCAAAATCCGTGCTTGGTGTGAAGTGGCTTTAATTCAGAAACAACCAGCATTAAGACGGGAAACGGAGGCGTCTGATTTGCTGCGCACCCCGTCTGTTTGTCCAGACGTTAAAATAAATGTTGTGTTTTTTTGCCTTGTTGTCTCATCACAGTTTCACAGGCAGGATTAAAGGTTTCGTGTGTGATCTTTAGTGGCATCTAGTGGGGAACTTGCACATCGCAACCAACTGAATACCCCCCTCTCCTTCGCCCATGGTGGCCATCATTGTACATACAGTACGTGACAGTAATGCATCTTCATGCTGGATGCCACACACTCTAAAAAGGAAAAAAGTCCATTCTGAGCTACAGTAGAAAAATAGTGGTGTAACATGGTGGACTCTGCATTCTGAACTCCTCATTCTAACGCAATCGAAACACGATTCTCATTTTCATGTGATTATACGCTAATGAAAACATAATTGTGAACATTAAATTCCATTTCTGCAATTAGATCCTCCTTAAACTTGGACACTGAAGATCTTAACAATGGGAGTTTCATCCGACTACATCGGCACGTCCATGAGAAATATTAACAAAAAAGGGAACATTAATGTTGTCTGAAGATGGTTTTAAAAATAACTGTTGAACAGGTAGTTGTGAGTCACCTCTCTCTAAGTTTAGCTGTAACTGACTGTTATTTGAATATCAATCACAGTGTATGTTCTTCAGTAACATATTTCACACAGACATGGGTCTATTGATCTTTTCTTTGGACTTTGGGTTTGGCAGTGATCAAGCATATCCACTGATTTCCTAGTTTTCCCCAAAAAATGTGCTGCTCTATCTTTCCACATGATGTGAAAGCGCCTTTGAATTTCATAATGAACCCTTTGAAGTCCCCTTGTGGTTTTCCTCTTAAGAAACCCTTAAGGTTCTTCGAAGGCCTTCGACTTGTTAGAGACTAGCATAAGCCAGGCTAAAACAAACATAAGAGGAGTTTTTTGTAAGGGACAGGCCCTTACGGAGTCACTGTGGCAAAGTGGATGAAAAAGGGGATTCGGATAAAGCGGAGGTGACTTAATTGTGATCTATGTGTGTTTTAGTGAGGATTAACAAGGCCGGGGAAGGAAGCAGCATTTACCCGTGTGACCGTCCTAAAACCCTCATGGAGCGAAAAGTAAATACAGTTAGTATGGAAAGGGGTCATAACTGAAAATCTTTGCCAGTGTTAATATAGACAATCATGATGATTCAAATCTGTTCAGCTACGTCTTAGGCTCTGTTCAGACCACAGGCGGGGTGGTTTCTGGGACTCAAGCCCGGTATGTTTTCTCAAATCTTCATCGAATCTTTAAGATTTTTAAAATAACTTCAACTCTGTCTGTTCTGCAGATGTAGTAGGACATGTAATGTGGCAGCTTGGCCACTAGGGGCGGGCGTGGACTGAGCAGAGCAGTAGTTCCAGTTCACGTGAGCAATTAAACTCATTAACGCCAGTTTGCATGTTTCAAGTGATATTTTCTTCAAGGTACTGTTAGTGTTAAATGTGTGGGTGATGCTTTCTTACTTTCAAACTGCTGTGATTCTATATTTGCCACCTACTGACAGATGTGCAGTCTGTGATTATAGCAAAGTGTAGCCAGTCAAAATGTTACTAAGCCTCCATTACAAGATAATTTCCCCTCAGTCTCTCTGACTGTACTGGCAACTATGCACCAAAGATATGCCCAGAAATATGATAAAATGCATAATTTATAATCAAAAAGAAGCCAATTTTTCTTGAGGTAGGACCACCTCTCAGCACTTAAACCCTCCATAAACTTAAAAGGAAAACCCTAACATGGTCTGAAACGCCAAGACCAAGACACGGGGGATGACATTTGACAGGTGTGAATTTATTTTCTAAAATAGACCATTTTATGTGAACGTGATGAACTTGATATATGACAGTAATTTATCCTCTTTTTAAGATAATACTGTATAGTCGTCAAGTTACTGTCCTGATTCAAAGTTATGCTAACTCACGCTCAAGCGCTTAAAACATGTTTATGAATTCCTACTGGATTATATAAAACTGTGGATATTCTGTTTCCTCATCGAGAAAAAGAAGCGGCGGATGGTCCTTTCAGTGATCTCAGGCAGGACTGCACAAATGAAGCAGCCTTTGTGGTTTGTAAGACTTCCTGAATACGCTTAAATATGACGCTGTTGCCGTTTCACTCACACACACGTCGTCGTATTCAGTCCTTCAACCCATCCAGCCGCACATTCCTGTTCAGATTGCTACGAGAACGTGGACATGTATATCCCAGAGCACCTCAGAGTGCGTCCTGAGTGGGTTCACACCTCGCGTTAGCGCTGTCCACATGCGATCGGATGTTACAGGACGGATGTTAATGCCAGGTCTGAACATCTTCATATGATCAGATGGAAGGTTGAAGCCACTTCTCACTCTGCGGCTGCTGCTTTAGAATAAAGTTTTTCAAACTGTTAAATGTGTTTAACAGAATTTCCTATATCTCTTACATAACTATATATGTTTTCTGCACCTCTTTAAATTCATTGTCTGCCCTCTGCAGTATTCTCTCCAAACAACAGACTGATGATTTGCATTTGCTGCTTGTGCTGTACTATTATGTAAATGCACTAAAAAAGTGCAAGCTAACCTAGCAACACCATGCAAGCAGCTGCTGAAGCTTGTAGCAGACATCAACCATTTGTAAGCCTACCTTTTTTCTCATTCTTGCTGTTTTTGGGTATCCAGATTTAGCTTTGATGTTGAGGGAAAGTGTCTTTCTTGCCAGCAGTCAGCACAATTAGCCACGTTAGGCTATGATCAAACCAAAGAGCAGGTGCACATAAACCATTTGTATCTTAATGACTTGGGCCTGGGGGGGGGGGCTATTTTCTCTTCGATACTAGTTTATTTTTCATGCATATTTCTTCAATTCTTAACACTTACTGTAAGGTTTGTGTATGTTTTTAGTTTCATAATAATATCAGCTGTAACAAACTCAATCTGCAGCAGACCGTCTATAATTTAGTGGCCGATGAATGACTGGTAATACATTTTTTTCTGAGGCATGTGTTTCTGATTAATGGCTTCTGTTTACAGTACTGAGTGATGCCAATGTTGTACTGGTCTGTTGCGGTGAAGAGGGATCGATTTTTACCAGTCGATGCACGTTCCTCAGTGACCGAAAGAACGGGATGGTGGAAATGAGTTTATTGGATGGATGGAAAAAAACGAGCAACCAAAAAAAACCCTCAAATGCAAAGTGAATTTTTATTTACTTTAAACAGACACTAGTGTAAGTTATAGTTTGTTCTGCATAGTGTTGTATCCATACAGTCTGAACGGTGAACATATACTCTTACATAGGTCATAGGTCGTGTTTATGTAGGGATGGTTAAAAAAAACATGTAATGGGTCAAAAAAAGCATCTCATGTTATAAAAGTACAACATAAATAGAAGAAAAATACAATTTGTGCATTTTTTTTCACTTATTCATATATTCTAACATTCATTCTAAGTCGTATAGCCCACATGTACATGGGTATTTTCTAAAATGTAGCCTTTTTTTTGTATATTTTGCCCTGTTGTCCACATGCAAATACAGTTTTATAAAAACAGACCTTTTTGAACCCTCCTTCCAGGTTGAAGATATTCAGAAGCTCAGTTTGCAGTGTATACATGTGGAGAGGAAAACGTTTCTTGGCTTGTGTGCAGTGTCATCTCTTACATTTGACGTCGTAGTGTGCGACATGCCAACATGACTGTAGGGTTCTAACGGCATCTGTTGGTTGTCAGTCCTCTTGTCAACTGCATTTTCACGTAGAAAGAGACTTTTTGTACAAACAGTGCGTGTGTGGATGGGATTTTTTTGAGAATACAAGAGAGTAAACTGAACTTAAAAACTATGCCTGTACGTGTGGACTAAGCCTAAGGTTAACTACCTCTGAAAACTGACGGAGGTTTTAACGACACACTGTCCTCCATCGCTGTCGTAGTTCACTCAGAACCTTTACTCACACAGCAGGAGGCTCTTCTAGCTCCTGTGTGTGATTTACACTTAGTGATAGTGTGTCTGACTCAGTCCGGCATCAGTCAGCTTTAGCTAAGCTTAGCATGGCATATTGCTAACTTGCCAAATGCAGCTTTAAGGTTTACAGGTGGAAATCGCAGTTGTGAAATTTGGTGCCACATTATGCTCAGTTCTCCATACGACGGCATGAAATGAGTTGGACCTAGGCCTGTCACAATTACATAATCACCTTATTGCAATTATTTGATTTAACTGCAATTAATTTGTATAAACAGGGTAATCGTCTTCATTCAACCTGAAGAGAAAATGCCATTTTCCACGTTTCAGATTTGTTCGTGGTCTTTTAACGTCTTCTCATCATCTGCAGGTGCTTCACTTCTACTGATACCTGTCAGTACCAGTAGGCTTTACCAGTAGGTTTTAGGTGCATCGCTGTAAGAAGGTGTGTCCCCATTATGGTTAAAACGTGATGTCTGACAAACAGTTTAACAGAATGTCACAAAATTTAGCAGAAATGTTCCCTTGGGCACAAGCATGAACAAAGGTCAAGCTCTAACCTCACGTCTGTCGATTCTTGTGAGCACATCTCAGAAACACCTCGAGGGGATTTCTTCAAATTTGGAACATTCACTTGGACTCGAGGATGAACGGAAAATATTGTGTTGCCCAAAAGTCATTGACCTCTGAATGAGCGTGATATCTCAGGAACACCTTGAGGGATTTTTTTCCGAATTTGGCACAAACATTCACTTGGACTCAAGGATGAACTGATTAGATTTTGGTGACCTCGCGAAACACATTTTTGGCTGTCACTGCTAGTAATTGAGAGAACTGCATGAACAAATTGCGATGCAAAGATAGTGGACGCAGCTGATTGAACGTATAATTGTTGTTTTTCTATATTTCAGTATATTTAAGGTACCTGTCGAGCCTTCGCCTAACGTCCGCTGGGATAGGATCCAGCCCCTCCGTCATCCTACGGAGGCATAAAATAAACAAATTTCAAAAATCATTCTGTCGCACTTATTTGTACGTTGATTAATTGTCACCTAACGATGGTGTCTGTGATGGTTCGGGATCAGTAGAGACCATTACACTCCCACTTCTGACCACTTTTGTTTATTTTCATCAACTTTCCCATCAGGTATCTATCTCGCCCACACACAAACGGACACAAGGAATGTTGGGGCGATGCCGGACTGTCATCCAGTCAGATATAATATGAAATATGTAAAACATCCAGTGCCATAGAATCATTAACAGCTCCTTGTCTTCTTCTGAGCAGTGGCAGTAACGTGGGCGTCTAATTATTTTCTCTTCCTCTTCAGAATCAATTGATTGCACGTCTTTGAGTCACTCTGAAAGCAGCTGAAAGGAAATGCGCTGTCATATCCACATCATGAATGTTATTATTCCAAACACATAGGACGCAGACACAAGGTTGACATTTTCTAATTAAACGTTTCCTTAAGCTGTGTACATCTCCCTGGGAAGTCTGAAAGACGCAGACGCCCTCACTGCCAAGATGAAAGAACTCATTATTTTCCCTTGCCCACTATCGTCCTCATGTTTCTCCCCTTTTTATCCAGATAACAGAACTATTCCATTTAATCAATGCTGCCTGCTAGAGTACAGCAGAGCAGCCGCGGTCAAGAAAATGCACCTCAACAAGTAAGCATAAAATTCAATTCTGCCCCCTCCTCACGCCACCCCAAAACAAACAAGCACGCAGAGCAGCGGGGCATTCATCATTGCTGTTTCTGGTTTGACAACTCGCTCTGTTTTAGTATTACAATCATAAGCCCTGAATTGGATAAGGGCAGCAGGAGAAGTTGAAAAATGGAAACGCAATGGATTTGGCCCGCCACCAACCGAAAAAAAACCCCTTTCCTGTGCGGCTGGAAATGATAGCACTGCATAGAAGTTGCAAGGAGTCGGAGATTATATTCTAATCCTCAGCTCACACTTTAGTGGCTCTGTTCAAATGAGGCCCAGGAACATTGTAAAAAGCCTTAATATGGAAATGATTTAACAAGGCAAAAAAGGGGAGAAAACTGCAGTCAAAACTTTTTAGATTTTTGTTTTATTCTTGTTTAAGGTTTTAAGTGCCAGCAGAAGATTAAAAGAACCCATTCTGGGGGAGGATTGGCAGCCCGAGTGCAGAAGGATTGATGCTTTTTATATTTTGACGTATGAGAAGCATAAACATCAATCATATGTTGACGAATGCATGGAGCACATCATGGGATACATGTTTCGAAACCGCCGTGTCTCTCTGCTGCTTATAGGATTCAGTGTGAAACTCCCATCAGATACCCCGCTGACAGACAGGCAATCATCAATCCAAAGCTGTGTGCATTAGGATGCATTATTTGTCGCTGCAAACTGTGCAGCTTCTCTCGTTCACAGGAGGGGAAAAAAGTTTGTCTGGTTCTTCCACAGTTTTCGCAGACAGCAACAGATCAGTCCCTTTGAAATAAGTCCTCAGTTATTATGATACACCTCGGAACAAAGAGCTGTTAATGCAAATATATTCAATATCATCAATGTCAAATATTAATATAACGAGCAAAGCCTGGCAAGCACACTGTGAGAAAAGCGCCTTCAAGTGTTATTTAAATATTGTGAAACATGGTTGACTTTAGTCCAAAGCATTTCTTTCTAAATTTTCAACCACTTGCCAAAGCTTTACAATAAATACTTCATATCTGCACCATGTACCTGCAGTATGGTATAGTTTGGGCAAATTTTTATAACCCTTTAATTTACCAATAGTTAGAAACATAGGAAGAAAAGGCAAAAAAGAACTAAACAACTAAAATGTACTTTTACTTGTATTTCAGTCGTGGCATCATTCTTCAATATACCACAGAAACATGTGGAAAAATATCTAAAAAAACAAACTGAAGCGGCAAAGTGTGTGAAAACAAAATGTTTTGGCAATGACTGTGGTGTAAATATTGTACCGCCACAAGCATGAAACATGCATGAAAACAATAAAATCAACACTGCCGTCGTAGTAAAAAGCATGTGTGACGTCTGCAGTGTTTCCTTTTAGTTACATAGACCACGTTAATTGTCCCATCATAATAATAATAATGAACCTAACTGTTGTTACACTATAAATCTATTTCTAAAATATTTTTTTCTGGTTTCAGGAGGCTTAGGCTGTGCGTGATGACTTTCTGTTGTTGTTATCTGACTAGAAATTCTGCATTTTTGCATCATTTTCGACTGCCACTATTGCCAATATGTAGATGAAGTCCACATTTTCCCGTACATACATCTGTGACAGCTGCGGTGTTTCTATTAATTACATAGACTGTTATCTAGTTTTTCCAGCCGGAGTTTTATGACGACTCAAAAACGTGTTTACACTCTGACATATCGGTAACTCTGAAGCTTCTGTGTGAATCAGATTCACTGCACGTCCAGAAGCCGGACGTACAGCTCACTGACGTAGGGTAGTTCTTTATCATTATTTCTTCAACAGCAGCAAAACAACACGTTACGCAATCTCTGCACGTTTACACGGACTAAAGCCGAACACTTGAGTGTGGACAGATGTTAAGTATCGCTATTAACAGATGGAAATACACTGACTACCCTAGTGACCTATGTTAGCGACATTAAAGCTACAAACCCACGGGTTAGTGCAACACTCTCTGTAAATACTGTAATTTCACTGGTAAACAGCCGTCGAAAACGAATGTTAGCTGAGTTTGAAAGTTTTGACAGTGCTGTTTCTTTTTTTCAAGACGCGATCTGTACGATCCCTCTGATCACATGACAAATTAAGATCGATCACGGTCTAAGATCGTGAGATCGGCCAGCCCGAGCAGATCACATGACAAACTCAATCTACCTCAACAGTGCGATCACCCAGCCCTTGTCTGAACCCAGAGTTTGCAAAAGGCAGCCTGAGTGTCCTACAGCAAAGATCCACAAACACTGGAGTTCTCCACTAACTCCAACTCTAAAATCTGGTTCCATAGCTGCTGGTGTCATTTCCTCTTCACCAGCTCCTCGCTATGTTTGTCTGGTTCATCAGAACTTGTGAGCTGCCCTGAAAAAAAGGACACCTAAGCACAAATGGAGTCATGGCCGCTACAGAAATCAGACACATTGAGCCGCCGAGCTTAATGCAAGCTTGCAAATTTTTAATCGGCCACCACAGCCAGAACAACCTTTAGAGAGCGTTTGGTGTTTATCAGTGTTTTAATGCGTTCAACATCTGTAGTTCCACAGCGCTCTCTGTGAAACTGTAGAAAATCTGCAGTGGTTTGGGTTTCTGTTCCAGAAATGTATGTAATCAGTAAATGCAGCATGAGGAGTTAAATAAGCAACATAAGCTCTTTTTAGAATCACATTTCACTAAACACCTCGGTCATTTCATCATGTTCAAAGAGATTAGTCTTTATAAGGAAACTTATACCTGCAGCTCAGGTTATAAAAGATTAGGTTTTTGTTAAAAAAGGCAGGTGCCAATAAGACGTGAGCAGGCCATTTAGCATGGCTCGAAGTGACTTCGTATTAACCATTTCAACACCTTTTTAATGTGCTCCAACTTCACCATCCTCGTTAATCAGAATCAGGTTTTTTCGTGTACAGAAAACGTGATGAATGTGATGCGGGAAATTAATTACTTGCTTCCAGGTTACGTGCAGAGTTTAATTGCAATTCCTAGCAAACATAATGCAAGCCCAACAGGAAGTCTCTCAGAATCACACGGAGCAGGAACACACGGAGACGTGCCGCAGATGCCGGTCTGTCTGTATCCGTGTAGTTCTGTGTTCTGACGCCGTGTTTAAGCAGCCTGGCAGGCAAACATGATCCAAATGGTTTTCAGAGACAGGGGTAATTTAACTGGATGAATTAAAGCTTAAGGCGAAATCTAAATGAAAATTCAAATTAACCGGAGGCCTCCAATCAGATCTGAGCACATTTCCAGGCACTGAAGTAAGGGTTTATGGTTTGCTCAAGGGCACTTAGACGGAGATTAATACACTACCCTGTAAGTATGCGCTCACTGTACTTCCCATTTGTAAAGCTTCATTAGACATCACATCGATTTTACAATTGAATGAAAGGACATGTCTTTTTATGGAGCTGTTTATCCCACTGAGAATCAACACTTTAAGACTTAATTTTCAGCTTTATGTAGCTTTACGCCTTTGTTTTGTACGACATCTGCACAGCGAAGAAAATGTTTCAAAAGACTACAGGAAATAAAAATGACTGCTTGTTTTTCCTCATACGTGATACCTGTTGAACAGATAAAGGAATCTCTGTCTTCACTGTGTTTTGACTGGTTGTTCATTAATCTCTTGATAATCAATAATGGAAATGTTAACTGTTAGTTTAAGCCCTACTTAGTGGCTGCTTTTGGCAAAAACAGGTTGAAAGCAAGTTGGGAAAAAACAGAATTTACTGCCAACTGCTTTCACCACGGTCTTGGTAAAGGAAATCAAATAAAAATGTGTATGTTTGGAAGATTAAATTGCAGATGAAAATGATTTAAACACATCATCTGGTTTGAAAGAATGGTTGGTTATTAGCTAAAAAAAAAAAAGGAAGTTGATCACAAGTTCTTATTGGATTTTTTTCCTTGTTGGAGTCAGATGTAACTTAATGCAGCTTCAAGCCTGTAAATGTTTTGAGAAAAACCTGTCCAGTAAACGAAGCATCTCTGGGTGAAGAAGTGGTCAAACTGAAAACGCCACCGTTTGAAGTAATTTGTTGTTGTTGTGTAGTTGATCCCACTGAGAATCAACACTTATTTCTGTTAAGTCTTAGTTTTTGTTTCCTGATTGTAAAAGTGTAAGACAGCTTAAAATGTTTCAAATGATTAGATAATTGTTTAGTTGTTCCACAAAAAAAAACATTAGCAATAATTAAATCCTAATAAAATTTGCAACATGTTTTTCTCACCCTCCTTTATGGCAGCTGCTAAAACTGCAAAAGGCCCGTGTTAGAGCCAGAGTGTTGTTTTGTTTCTGCTTTTTGGTTAAGAGGATAGTAATTCTGGTTCACACTAGGGTTGGGCTGGTGTAAAAATGTTCAGGTTTGATATGAAGCCCAACATTGGACCAAACTGGTATACCAAATCTTTCCACTAGGTGTCATGTGTCCATCTCAGCAAACGCTCCTGTGCGGACATCATGAGACCGTCAGAGGCCACGAATGTTAGTTTGGCAACTCCAGTCCACTTGGTGGTGCTAATGCACCTCTTAGCTGTTTTGACAACCTCAAATAAACAGTAATGAGCGGGAGAAGCAGGAGCAAAAGCAGCGCCATCTAAAAAGTGTCTGTCATGTCTCCTCTCGTCGTCAACCAGAAAACAACATGAAAGACGCAACGTGTACCGTGTTCATTCACTAAACTGCTCGTGGCTCATCAGATGCTAGCAGCTCCGTTCGTCGAGGTTCATCATGCTGCTTGTTACCAATGCATAACAACACCGTTGACACAGTGGGAAACTTTTTAATTTGACACAACCTGTCATAGTGATAAATGTCGGTTCAGCCAGTTTGTGTGAATCAAACCGGCATCTAGTGGCCGTCAGAGGTATTACACCTAAAAATACTTCCACAGTGGCTTCATTTTGGAGCCGAGGGCCTTGCCCGTTGGATGAAACACTGAAGCTCAACGAAGCTTTAAAAACAGAAGATGAATCACAGGCTTATATTGGAGTTTACTTTTATTCCCTTGTTGTCAGATGTAAAGTGTGTAAATATATTGAGAAAAACATGCTCATTAAATGTGGAGCATCTGTGGCTGAAGAAATGGTCCGGTAAGTGAAAATGACACACTTTGAAGTAATTTAGTTGCGCTGCCTTTCTGTGAGTGATCAGCTCTAAAGGTGGTAAAATATATACATCACCTCCCCTGGCGAGCTGTGAGGGCTTGACTGTGGTGAGGATCGTGTTGTAATGGTGCTCATTTATGTGCATATATATGCTGATGTGTGTCTTTGAGTGTTTGCGTAGACGGAGATATTTGCTCATGTATATTTCTGCATGCATGACGTCTCCTGGTGCCTCTTGCGGGTTGTGGGTTCATGCTTTTTATATGAGTGTGTGCAGCTTTTAAGCCCGTTCATACACGTGATGGGATAATGTCTTATAGGGCTGGCATGTGTCAAGGGAACTGCCTGACTGTGGTAATAAGCGTCTTCCTTGTTGGAATCCTTTTTTAAGACTGAAAATGATTGGAGTGATCCAGAACTGCCAGCATGGTCTGGTGGGCTCCCACTCACCACAGCGTGAAGATATAGGCGCGAGAAGCACAGTGGGAAATGTTACGGCTTCAGTCTGTTGTGACTTTGTATATGAGGATGGGAAGCAAAGAAAAAGGCCTCACACAGTCTAAGGCACAATCCAGTAAGTAGACGTACCCCTGGAGAAATTAGCACGTAATGTTCTCGAATTACAATTCATAATGTTCTTTTAAAGGCTTGTTAGCAGTACGGTTGGCTGTTTTTAGAAAAATGCCTCCACAGAGGGTGCAGAGTGGTAGTAACGAGTTTACGTTCAGGCTGTTCAGTGAAAATATACCTCATGATAAATGACTGAAGTCGACTTCATGTACACATTCTCCAGTGAGTATTTTTAAGTGTATTCCATCTAAAAACAGCTATCTGAACACCCATAAAATCTACATATGAAGTGGTGCTTCAAACATTTATATTGTTAAATAAGACATTTAACAGAGAGCATTTGTTGATTGCCAAAAATATGGCATAATCGAGGTCAAGTCTCGTCTGAAATATTTTTGGTTTTATGCAATTCAGTGAGAAGAAACGATGAAAATCACGCACTCATCACTGAGTCATGGAGGTGTTAAATGGACAAAACGGGTTGGAAAAGTATGCAGGAGACAAAGCTCCCTCCCACTGCCTCTCCGTCTACCTACAGCAATAGATTTTCACAGCGCTTTCATATTTCAATTATAATATATGTGTTTTAATTTAAAACAGAAATCACAGCCTGAATAATGAATGGGTTTCTGTCGATCAAAGCTGAAGTTGAATGTATTTTGTCACTAACCTTCTGAAATCTTCTGGGGACCGAAAGTCCATGCAAAGAAAACGCGAGGGGAATATCATTGCTGGGAAGGTTCCTTTTGAAATGTAACAGGTTAGACATTACTAGATATCCTGTTAAAATGTGATAAGGGCAAACTATGTAACATTCTCCTTTATAAGACTTTATAATAATACTCACCTCTGAGCCTCTGTCACCGTGTGGTTTGGTCTTCACCTGCAGAGACCCTGTCCTCGGCCTGGATTTTCCATTTTCCTCTTGTGTTCAGGACTTTTCTGGGCGTCGACCTTTGGGTGTTGCGTGTTTAGAACTTCAGCCAATCACAGCATCGTGCAGCGTGTGTGGGCGGAACAATATAAAAACAAAGTGACTCCGGTTACACGTCCGAGAGACAAAACTCTGGGCAAAGCTCACACCGACCTTTCAGCCTCCAACAGACCTGTCGACGACACAACAGGAATGACGAAGCTGGTGCTTTGGCTGCATATTACCTCTAGAACATTCCTGTAGATTTTTGCGAAGGTGTGGGTGTGTTTATTTGTGTTTTTCGAATACAACCACTGTGACAGAATCAGTAATTCTTTTTATTTTCCTATTTCACTGCTTTTTTTCTCCCCTAAGCTGTGAATATGCAAGTTAATTAACAGTGACAAAACATTTTCACTGGACAAAAGGCCGGGTCAATATGACTAATTCTTGAGTGAGAATGTGTAAACTCTTCTTCATTTTTGGCATCATCAATGGACAAAGACCAAAAAGCCCCTGGATACAGTTAAATAGACCTACAAGCAATCAGTGCGATGAAATATCTGACAGTAAACTAACGTTTTTCCAAATCCAACGTGACATTGGAAAACACAGCATTAGAGATCTTTTAATGTAATTATGAGAAGTGTAGAATATTTCCAGCTCATTATGAGACTGTGCCAGCATTAGACTATGTCGAGCTGCGACAGCCTTGGTGATTAATGGGAAACGCTGTACATTCTTCACCCCCAGCTTTAGGAGGTGTCAGAATTAGGTATGATATTGATTTTCATTAAAATAGCTCAAAGATCCACAGATCTGTTCTTGTAAAAGGTAGATCTGCTCTGTGTGCTGTTGTGTGTATATACGCATGTTAGTAAATCAAGTCAAGAACTAATTTTTGCAAAGAGAGGAGTAAAAAATTCATGACCATCTGGCTCGGAAATTTTTAATCACTGGTAGTTTGGTTGGGGACCTTCATTAGGACTGAATGGAGGATCTCTGCAGTCCTGACTGTCAAACTGAGGTCCGTGTTGGTCCAGGGGTCTTCAAGGACTTTCTCCAGGATGATGGAAAATAGTTGAATTATTCTACGTGATAAATGCAACTGTCTTGTCTTGAGTTTTAATCATAGATCTCACATAATAAAAAACTCTATAAATATTTCCTATAAAACTGTTTTAATTAAATGTACACCCAGGCTGTGATGTGTGGGGAAAAAAAATCAGCAGTGGAGGTTTTTGAAACATTATTATTCATCAGTGCACCTATATACACTTCTTGCAGCTGTCAAAGTAATAATGAATTATGAACCTCAGTAAAACAATTTTCAGTATGCTGCTCTGAAGCCTTTTCCTTGTTGTTTTATTTGAGGCATTATAGTTTTCACGCTGAAATAGAGCATGGGTGTTCGGTAACAGAGGTGAAATCCGGCCTCTCTCAGTGGAACTTCATTATGAGAAAAAAATTGTATGGCAGTCAGAGGCACAAATAATTTTTTGATGCCATTTGAATTGTGGCACAAATTACACATAATAAATTGGACCCTTCGTATCATGCGTGAGCTAAAGCTGAACACCAACTCACTGACTCAGTAAAACGGGAAACGGGAAGTGTAACGTACTAACCACAACTACAGTCGAGCCGTTTGTCATGAAGAAAATGCATTTTACTGCAAAAAAAACAGAAGCTCCGAAAGTTCAACACGGCGGACGAGCGAGCTGTCAATCACACATGTCAATCAAAGCCCGACACGGCAGACGTCGATGCTTCTACTCGACCTGAGATCTTATTATCGAGTCCAAATAAAACGAATGACACCAGAATGACGGCTGGTAAAAAGTTATTGACTTAGTATTTTTAGAGAGAAGTCTATGGGAGCCAGGGCTTTATGTAGCGGCATCTAGTGGCCGTCAGCAGTATTACAACTTTAAGATACGTCTGCATTGGTTTCTTTTTGGAGCCGAAGTCCTTGCTGCTTCATGGTACAGTAGACAAATATTGTATTATGTGGTCTATTGGTGTAGGAGCATTAATTACTATGAGGGAGGATATATTTTGTCTGCATCAGACAGCAGAGATAAAGACGTATAGAAACCCCACCATCACCCTCAGCAAATCGTACCGAGTTCATACCCATAATATGTGAGAAAATGCTGAAGCATACTTAGGCTGTTTTTCGGCTCAGTAAACAGCATGGTATATTAATTCATTGGCTCCTGTCTTGCTGTAAACTCAATGTAGTCCATGAGGATGCAGCCTTTTTTTATACGCTGTTGAGAAGTTCAAAGGATTCCAGTTTCACGGATTACCTTCCATATTAAATCAAAACACACTCCGACTGAAGCCCGTCCAATCAAAATACTCGTCGAGTTCAGCAGTTTAGGGTTAGCCCCGCGAGAACTGACCTCGCTGTCGCTGTCTCTTTCTCCGCCTCCTCAGTTATTAAAATCAATCACACAGGGAGATAACCTCTAAGCCGACACAAGCGATTCCATATTCGGAGTCGGAGACACAAACAGTGCTGTTGCCTAGTTTCTCCCACCCTGAGGCTGAGGAGTGTATACCCGTCTTTGAATCATGGCGTCCAGTGAATGACAATAAATCAGGACAGTTTCTCGGGATAGGAGAGACAGCAGAGGACGTCGTCATGCTTCAGCGCTCGGCCCTTTGAATCTCCGGGTTACATTTGCTCAGTGATGTGGTCTGACTCAAAAAAAAAAAAAAAGTAACACAGCCCGGACAAAAATGTTATTCCATCTCCCAGCTTTCTGATGTTTTTCAATTCTGTCCCCACAGACAAAATAATACACTGTTTTCACATTCAATTATGCAGCAGCTGAAACTCCTCAGGAGGGCCAGAGGAGGAACAATGACATTATATATTAGGCTGGAGAGCACTGCACAGTTTTCTCTGCTGGTAATGACAACATGAAACTCCACCGACTCTGGTTGTTCTCATTTCATCCCTGTGTCTCTGACAAAGCCTCCTGCATCCTAGATCAGTGGTTCCCAAACTTCTTCAGCTCGAAACCCAATAAATCAGTTTCATGTCTCCTCTGGACCCAAATCTACAAAATTGTGTCACGAGTTGCCATAACGGCTACAATTTCACTGACTCTTCCATCGTCGAAACAGTGAATCTGAAATGTCTCTTTTTTTTACATAATTTTCTTCTTCTTACATCTTTTTCGTCATTGTCTTCTCATTACATCTTTTGTCCTTTTAATCTTTTTCTTCTTGTTGCATCTCTTACATTTACTTTCTCCTTGCTTCGTGTTACATCTTTTACGTCATTTTCTCGTTTCGTCTTCTACATCTTGTTGCATCTGTTACGTCACTTCCATCTCGTTGAGTCTTTTTTGTCATTTTTTCCCTGTTGCATCTCTTACTTCTCTGCATTTAACTTGTCTTTGTAGAGGTCAACATCTATAAACTCTTCT
Organism: Coranthus polyacanthus; assembly: GCA_037367275.1. NCBI lineage: Eukaryota > Metazoa > Chordata > Actinopteri > Kurtiformes > Apogonidae > Coranthus > Coranthus polyacanthus. The sequence goes on along the minus strand of JAPQRN010000016.1, from coordinate 22,940,768 downwards.
ACTTTATAATTAGGAGAATGAATTCAGATATCGTATAAATCTCAACAATCGGCGACCCCAGAAAACCAGCTCTGTGGCCCGTTTTGGGTCCTGACCCCACAGTTGTGAAAGGTAGTCCTGGATATATGAAGTGTGATTTTTTAATTAATTTATTTTATTTTTCTTCTCGGAACCTTACGCTGCTTTTTGTTTATATCCAACACTATGTTTTATTTAATGTTTTCTGAAGCAGTGGGATTCTCTGAAGACCCTCAGCTGTTCTCTCCTCTGAGCGGTATGTGTTTGGAATATCACTACAAAAAGAAGGCAAGTGTTTAATGGGTAATACTCAGCTACGGTTTGGATCACTTATTAATGAGCCAAAGTACAAAATACACAAAGCCTGTAGCTGCTGCAAGATGGATTACACACTACAGTCGGACGATTCCTGAATAATAAATAACGCACAGAATGAAATGATCAATAAATTATTGTACTTGTTATTTGAATTCATTCCAGTGTCGGTTGATGGTGTTGCTGCTGCCGTTGTAGATTCCAGATGTCACCCTCTCGCTACACTCCAACAAAATCTGAAAATGTCATTAAAGTTTTAGTTTATCCAGAAGAGGGAGGTTTACGTTGTTCTCGCTTAATTCAGCAGCGAAATCATCTGAACGGAACAAACGCTAATAGATTTACTGTCAGTTTTGTCTCGTTGCTGTCGACTGCTTTGATAATACATTTATTTATTTGTTGGTTGCTGTCATAGTGTTTTGGAAATATCTAAAAAAAAAACTTCTTCTGTGGTCAGCGGCGAGGACTTAATTAACTTGTCAAAACCTGTACAGAGCCATAAGATGTTGATTTTTATTCTGTTATGCTATTCAAAATTAAATGAATCACACTGATATAGACTGAAACCTGTTCTTCCAGCCTTTAAAGTGACATTTACAGAATAATCAGAGGTGGGAGGTACAAATACCAAGTACAAATACGTTCAGGTGTCTGTACTTCATTTATTTTGATATGACTTTTTACTTTTAGTCACTATATTTTAACACAAATATCTGTTCTTTCTGCTCCTTACATTTTCAGAACACACTCTTGTTTTTAATGCTTTCAACGGGGATTCATTGATCGGTTTTTGTTTTGCGTCTCCACAACGTCTCCACAACGTCGATTTCAACCTACATGGATGAACAATAACAGGAAAAAGAAAAAATGGTTCCTTGGGCGAACAGAGCGGTGCATATCACGCATGACAGATGTAGCAACGTAAAAGACGTAACGAGACAAAACGGACACGAGATGAAGACGAGTATGTGTACTTCTACTTGAGTACAGAATGTGTGGACCTTTGTTCCCACTGTTTGTTTTACCATCTGTGTGAAGTGACCAAGATCTCATTTCATATGCAAATAATAATGATATATATTATGATAGCACACTCGGCTCCAGCCCCCCCGCGACCCTCCAGGGGAGGATTAAGCGGTTACAGATAATGACTGACTGACTTTCTGTAAATTCAAATTCTACCACCTCTGAGAATAATCAGAATATATGAATTAATTCTTATGATATTAACTCCTTCGGAACTTGAGTTTTACCATAGATTTCACCACTGGATTTGCAGGAATGTATTTTTTCAAATCAATCAAATATTTCCACTTTCACACAAACGGAAGGTTAATGTTAATTTAACATGCTAGAACTAACACTGGAACACTGGCACAGTCCATTTAATACCATGTAGCGGCACGCTGCTTACTCATAAATTCAGTACTTTTTTTCGATTAGTGAATGCAAAGGCGATGGTGAGTCTCCCATGTATGTGGCCTTAAATGTCTAATGTCTGTAGTTGTACAGTGACGGCAGCCGCTCTGGAGCCTGTGTTCATGTAGCTCGGCATCCGGCTCAAAGCAGCCTCAGAAAGCGAGATGCTTGTTGTCGGTCACGTCGTGCGAGTCAGCCTGGGAGCTCCCCTCCATCCTCTAGTCTCATTTGTCATCCTTTTCGCTGTCATTTCATTTGGCTTGTTGTACTTTTTGCTCTGAAACAGACTGCTGGTACTTGATGAAAAGCCGTGCATGGATCAGACCAGTGGAACCAGGATCATCATGCATCATGTCACCTACATTACAGACATGTCGACTTCTGATTTTGTCTTTGCACTACAGACTTTTCTTGTGTTGCACCACTTTACTTCAGTATATTTTTAAAAATAATTTTTATTGAAGGTACTTCATTGGCTAAGTAGCATTAGACGGGGATACATGTAGTCTCCATGACGATACAAATAATTCAGCAGAGGCACACAGTGTATATGTATATGCATTCCATACAGATTTTGGTTTCTCTGGTCACATAAAGGCAACTCTGCTTCTATTTTCCATCTCCCACCATCAGAGGGATTTGAAGTTCAATTTTATGTCAATAATGAGTGATGCATTCAGATGAGGGACAGTCGGATTGCAGGGTTAGATGGTGGTTTCGGTCAATGATCAATGTATTTTTATGTGCATTTTGAAGTACTGCATTAGAAAAAGTTGACGGAAATGGCAGAATTCGGGGGGAGAAAAAAAAAAATCCTCATTTTTCAAAAAGTTTTTATACTCACTCGAGGTGGTTTTTGCCTTTTTAGAAAAAGAGTAAATGTGTTTGATGGGAGATGGAAACACCTTTTTGACGCCATGACTATTTAACTCATGTGACTGATCAGCTGTTTCCATTTCTAGAGAAGAAGAAGAAGACAACGACAGGAAAAAGAAGCTGACTTCCTGGACATTCCCATGAAGTGTGAAAACATGGCTGGCAGCAACAGGTAGGAGATGAAGTTAAACGGCTTCAGAAAGTTCAGCTTCTTCTACTGTTTATTACAGCCATGTGTAACGTAGCCATAACACTGCCTTCTGACAACACTACGCAGCCTGGTTGATTGGCTCCAAACCACTTCATGGAAACGCACCTAATGCCAAACATACACTTTAAAAGACTTTATAAAGACTGACATTTAAAGACAATGTGTCATAAGGTTTTAGTCACAGACGAGAAGATTTTGCAAAGACTGTGAATCTTGCAGGGTCACTGATATATTTCTGATTAAATCTACACCTGATCTGCTTCAGGTATTTAATTTATGACATTCGCTGCTTCCTGAAACCACGTCTGTTGGTTGTTGACAATGTTCATGTAACTGCTCATGTGAGTTTGATTTCATCAGAACCACAAGACGGAAAAAAGACGGCAGTTTTATGAACCGCCTCACGCCAAACAATGCAGATGACGGAGCCTCAACTCCATCGAAACTCATGACTTTATTGACTGTGAAAATGAGTTTTTGCGATGTTGAAATTGCTCGAACAGTCGCCTGGTGTACGGAATGTTTAATTTGCACTGTCTTTCTTTTTTATTTTAACATTTCATAAGTTCACTTCAAATGCGCTTGATAATATATGGAATCATGGGTTACTGACAGTTTAAAAACATCCCGTCTCACACTTACAGTCAGTGGTGACTTTTTCAGTATTTAACCAAGCATCTTGCATCTTTAAGCAAAAACTTTAAATGCTTTGATATATGCTAAGAAAGCAAAGAGTTTCATTAATATCTGCTCCTTGTTTTCCTAGTTATGTTAAAAAAACTTGTCAGGATGACACGTTTGCTGTTTCTCAATGGTTTTTATGAGACATCGTCTGTAATTTCTGTTTCTTCTCACTGTCTTTACTTGCTAGAAAATATTCAGTAACTGTGGATCAAATCGCCTTATTTTATGACATTATTTAAAGTGATTTTAAAGACTAACGCAAGCATCTTTTGAAAGACCAACTTAAAATTGTGTCGTTGCATTTGCATTTCAAATGAAACCCCTATTATTCAGGTTTGAATGGATTTCTTGCATGTAGCCATTTATTGTGTACACACACAAAAATCATTAGCTGATAGAGTTGAGTTGAATCCGTTAGAGGCGACCTCTAATTCCAACGTTGGGGTTCACTTATTGACTCTCGGAGGTCGACCTTCCAGCACCACTCAGCAGGAGTTATTGAACCCGGGTGGAAGTAACAAATCCTATTTTCTCTCATCAGTAAATGGCTTAATTCTTCTACCTGACTGCTCTCCCAAATTGCAAGAAATCAGCTTTGCCTCTCTGTTCTCGCTCTTCTGGAATGGGAGAATGTAATTAGTTAACAACCAAATAAGATTGATTAACAGGTCCAAGCTGAGAGACTTCCCTGACAGATTGAAAGAGGGACACGTATAATCTCTACTTGCACTCATTGAGCAAACACAGTCCCTTTTTAATTAACCGTACCTATAGGGAAGAGGAGAATAAGATCCACCGAATTGGCTGTGTTCAGGTGCCGGTGTGATGAATAACGGTGTTTTATTTGATACTATTACAGCGCCGCTCAGGAGAAGAAGCATGGTGGTATTGAGTCTGTAATCCCAATTTCTTCATGTGATGCAACAATTTATTTCCTGCATGGAAACACAAAAATACACCTTTCCTTCAGAGACAGCAATGAGCTTGCAAGATGCTTTTCCGCTGATTTGTCATCATTCACCGGGGAGACATTTATTGCGGCTGCTAATTAAATATTTTCCGTTACAGCGCCACACATCCCACAGGCCTGCTGCAGCGCCTCAGGTTTCTTCTGCCGGAGATAACGGCGAGAGGGTTAGCTTAGCCACAGAGGCTGGTCCGTATTGACCGTAGGTTGTGTTTGCCGTTGGTGTGTTAATGCAGTACCTGCTGTTTCCAACACTTCCTGAGGGATATGCTGAAACAGAGTCAATATTTATGAGTATTGCTGCTGTGGGCTCTTCTCTAATGGCATATGGCTGCTGAGGTGTCCATGCGGAGTGGTGAAAGCAGGATGCCTAAGGCTGCCGATGATGAGAGCGCCCAGAGACAAAGAGAAAGAGAGAGAGAGTCACAGACATATGGAATGTGTTTGTGTGAGAGGGAGGAATAAAAGGCTTTCATCCAGCGCATATTGACCTGGCCTTTTCTAATGGTGACGTTGCAAACTTCTGACCTGGCCCCAGGATGAGAAATCTATGCAGTTTAGAGTGCGGAGAAAACTGTCGGTGCATTTATTTGTGTGGGTGAATGCACAGGCCCGGTTTTACCTTAACGCACTATAAATAGTCCGAGTATACGTCATGTTCTCACTGAAAAAAACAAACTAAATAATGAATTGAGCCAGTGTGCATACTGAAATCACTCTGAGAGTTGGGTTTTACACCATTCACAATGCAGTGTCTGGTGATCCCTCACTGATGGAGATTATTAAAGCCCACAAATGAGCTCCAACATACCGCTCAAATGATTCAGTGTACGAGTGTGTGTGGCATGGATGCTCGTTTTTCACATGCTCCTGCCTTGACAAACTAGGGCTGAACAACTGATCAGAATGCTGTTGAAAAGGCAATGTGGTAATATCCAAACCACAACACTTTTTTGATAAAGATAAAATGTGTCACGACTAGGGCCATTATTTTCATTGTCCATTAATGTGTCGATCATTTTCTCCTTTCATCTATTAATTGTTTGGACCATTAAATGTGAGAAAATGTTGGAAAGTGTTTCCCAAAGCCCATCATGTCTTCATATGTCTTGTTTTGGTCCATCACCCAACGTTATTCAGTTTACTGTCATAGAGGATTTAAAAAACTGTAGAATTTTGTGATGTTTCACTATTTTTCTAAACACAATCACCCAAACCGATTTGCGATCATCAAAACAGGCGTCGACTAATTTAAAAGTCGACACCTGGCCCAACATATACCGTTAGACTGTGACGGTCTCGTAGGAATCAGATGCACATGACGTCCAGGCATCGGTTGTTGTTACTGCCCTGCTTTTTACTGTGACGTACAACCCTGGCAGGCATCTGCTGGAGACATGCCGTGGACTCTAGTGTATTTACTGGGTCACAAAGCCCTCAGCCTCAGCTCCACTGTAAGGTCTGAAGTGTAGATGCTGTGGTGACTTTGGACGTCACTCTCGTGTGATCTTATTTGAACTGCTGTAGTTTGTTGCCATCATAACTCTCACCTGCCGTCTCACCAGGTGAGTGTTAAGATCTGAAGTTCTACCACTTCATTACTGTTTTACAGAGTTTGCAAACACCCGGTGTTTCCTTCTCACTAATGAAATCCAAAACTCTTCCACACTTTGCACATCATTCAGCCCTAGTTTAAACTATCCTCATATTTCTTTTTGTTTCATCGCGGCAGTTAAGGACAAAACAAGGACAGTAACTCGTAAAAAGGGTGAAAACTGAGGAATATTTTCAACTTTAACCAGTCACTATCTTTTTCAGTGTAATTTAATCTGAATCAGAACAACTCTTAAAGGTTAGGTCATTGAGAAACAGTTATTAAGGAGAATTACTTTGTCATTTCCTTGTAGTAAAATGTGGTCGGGCCATTAATTATTGTATGTAACTGTAAATCATAGAGTAGTGTATATTAACGGCTAGATTAACACGTTGGGGCACAACAACAACAACAACAACAACAACAACAACAACAACAACATCATCTATGACTAGCATCCTGGTCCTTTGTGTGCACCCTGTACAACACAGGGCCACGGCAATATTATATAGTATGCCTTTGTTGGTATTGTATTATAGTCAAGCAGTTTCAGAACAACGCCCTGGTCTGTTAGTATACTGTGAACATGAGGGTTCTGCAGCCTCAGGACCAGTTGACGGCTCCGCAGCCTTGTGTCTTTTATACTAATAGAAGTGGGAACTAACAAAGTATCTGCACCTAAGTAGATTTTACTTGAATATTGAGTTTTCTGAAGACTTTTTTACTTTTACTCCCTACATTTCAACACAAATATCTGTACTTTCTACTCTTTATATTTTCCATACAATATAGTTTTTAATCTAGTTTTTTAAAGTTTTTAAAAGGTTGGTATAATAACGATAGTTTGGAGCAGATAAAAGCCGATGTGATGGAAACTAACCATCTTGGACTATTAGAAACTGAGTAACTGTTGACGTGGACGCGATCTAATTCAAAGTGATACATGTCTAAAAAAAATAAATAACTCTCTCACTGATTAACTGTTTGGTCCAGAAAACGTCTGAAAATGTCAATCGATATTCTGAAAGATATTCAGTTTATTGTGACAGAAGAGGAAAGAAACCAGAAAATATTCCAATTTAACCCTTGTGTTTCCTTTTGAGATCCTCTGGTTAAACCTAATGGGTCAGAACTGGGTCAGACTGAGGGTGTTAGATTGTGTACTGTCATGTACAGGTATTGATGTTTACAATGTGATGAATAACACTGTAAACAAGGGCTTTGAAGGTGGTCACATGACAGATGGTAAAGAGTGAGAATAATAGATTAGAACAATGTGACATTAAATGTGTGTGTGTCCATGTGTCAAACTGACCTGA
>JAPQRN010000016.1:22899433-22913287 GCA_037367275.1 Coranthus polyacanthus | reverse complement strand
CATTAAATGACTCGGTGCTCTGTTTATAGCCGTGTTCGTACTCAGTGGCTGTCAGAGTAAATGGAAAAATATTGGCCTGCGGATGATGAGGGCATATAAAGGAGATGGTGAAGAAGCAGACCTGACTCAGCTAAATGGACCGTCAGTGACACAGACTTCTGGATGTGGGTCAAGAACACACACCTCCACCCTGAACCATGCAGACAGCCGGAGCCTATTAATTCAAAACCGTGAATGAGCAAAGCGCCATATGACTGGCAAATTATCATAATATGTAAATTGAAATCAAGTAATTATAGAGGGCCATAGAGTTACAGCAATTTAAGCCAGTTCTACTTTAAATATCGACATGAGCTCAGTACGACGTGCCCCCAGCACGTGATAATACTGATGATAAATAATTCTGCCCCCGGTCGAGCCGAAAATACTCCTCCTCCGGCAATTCTAAAACAGGTAACAGACACGGCTGTTAATCCTTTAAATGTGAGGAAGGGATGCTTATACATATTCATGCATATTAATGCACTGCTGCAACTCAACCTGACAGGGGAGCTTATTAAATTCTGGTTCTTTAAAACCACCATGACATTCAAGAGTCTAAATCCTGTCCTAACCTTGTTAGCTTGTGTAAATAACAACGATGTGGGGGAACCGTAACACTGCGCCCCTCGACACAACGTGCCAAATGAAGATGTGTTTTGGCATTTTCACCCGGGACAATCAGCCGAAACACAACAGAGAAGGTGCGCTTGCATGCATGAGAATCAGCCAGCAAATACTAATAATAAAGCACCGTCGGCTCCTCTCAGCAGAGCAGTAAACAGCAAAACTGGTGATGTAACAGTAATAATGTGATAAAAATACAAACTCATTTTAGAGCACAAAAAGCTGAGAAAGAGACTAGGATTCGTCAAAAAACTGACTTGCTTCTTTCTACTCTGCAGTGAAGTAGAGGTCACTGAGTTTTCTTTTAATCCAAGTTTGAAGGACCTGTATGAGTCACAGATTCACAGACTCAACAGAGGACATTATAGTGCAGTTGTGTGTCCAATCGGTTTGTTTCATGCAAACCATGTTATCAGACAGCGCACACAAAGGCCACAGTTCTGAACCTAATAAACTATAATAATATGGCTTGTAATGAGGAGGCACTTCCTTAGGGCACTTCATAAATTATGCAAATCTGCAGGCGAATAAAGTGCCCAAGCTTAATTGAGATAGGAGGAGGTCAAGAGCGACCGGGAAACATTGCTTTTTCACTTTCATCCCGCTGCGAAGCTTCTTTAACGTGTTTCTAAAGCAAATAATGATAAAGAAGCCAAAGCCACCCTTGCTCTTTCATCATATTCAAGTGTTTGCCTTCGACAAACTGGGAGCTGGTCTCTATTTATTACTTCACTTAAGATTTCAAAACTAATTAACAGGTCAAGCTGACGGCAGAAGCAAAGTGTGATTAAAAAGAAAAGGAAAAAAAACTGCCTTTCAGTCAGATAAAAATCACCTCTGCAACTGCTTAGAGCAAAGTAATAAACACATACTATGAGACTTCTGCCTCATTCGTTTGCTCCACAAGGTCAAAAGGCTTTGCAGAGCCTGTAGGGGATCTTCAGATTCCGACTGTACACTTTGAAACCTCGGCATTCATCGGAGGGCTCTGAAATCTAAACAGTCAATGAGCACTGGAGGGTTCCTGACTAACACAAAATGCAAGCAATCATTATAGTTCCCTGCACTTTACACAGCAAAATGGCTTTGAGGAACTCTTAAATGAAGTCGAGGTAGAGCCAATATATTTAAAGAGCAATAATGTAACTCGAAACAGAAATGCTGTATGTAAAAAAATTAAAAATAAAATAAAAATACGACTGGAAATTTGAAGTTCCGTTCGAGACGTACTAAAATACAACGCTTTCAATAATATCTTTAGTCTGTTTTTCTTTGAACCTAAAAGTTCAAAGACTCAAAATAACATGAAATGACACAAAAATGCTACATATTTGGCTGCAGATATTTCACATTAAAGCTACTGATACGGCAACGATATGAATTTCTAACACTAGTATTCTATGATGTTAATGTCACATAACTTACTTTCTATCCTTGTAGCCTAGTTGTTTCGCGATACTGCTCCACGCATCGTCCTTCACTTCATTGTCTTCAAAACTTTTAAAAAGGCTTATTATATGACGGACATTTTTGGCTTGTAAAAACAAATACAGCAGAGTTGTTACTGATGACCTTAAAAATAAAACGTGCGACATTTCTTGCTTGTTGTTTGTAAAAACATTGCTTACAGCCTCCTCTCTGCTGAACGAATGAGAAAGACGAGTTACAGAGTAGAAGAATAGAAGAGCGAGCAGCATTAGTGAGAAAAACAGCCATGAAACAGAGAAATAAAACTTTATTTTCCAATTATTTTACAGCGGCAGCACATGGGAGAAGAGGAAGCCTTTTAATAAAATATAGTACAACTGAAGGTGTCAGAGTATATAGTCGTAAAGTCTTTTCTGAGAGAGAGCGAGAGAAGAAGATGAGAGACTACCACCACCTGAAGATAAATAAATTGCGGCAGCAGTAAAGGTGGGTAACGCTGTGTGTTCCTTTGTTTTTCTTCAGAGAAAAGTCCTCCCGCTGGCGAGTCGACGGACAGTACGTAGGTATGTCATGAAAAGTTCTCTAGTGTAAAAGTAACTGGACCAAATGTATATAATGTGACAGAAACATGAGCCTAGGTTTGGATTTTCAGATGTGAAACTATCCTTAAGCTCAGTTCAGACCAAAGATTCGCACCGAGACGAGCTTCAACTTGCAGCTACTTGCAACGCTCCGTTCTGAAACCTTCCAGTTCAGACCAATGCAACGAGATGAGACCGAGTATTGTTTCAATGAACTGTAGCATCTTAAAGTATGAAAGAGGACAGCGATAGTGAGTTATTTACTACAGCTGCACTTTTCACTTCTGGTATTTATTGAAACAGCAATGGAATTCCCGGAGCAGTTCTTTCGTTTAGAGACCTCTAATAAGGAGAGAAAACACAAACTATCGATATAGGATTTACTGAGAGAACAGCTGAAGCCGCACTTCATGGTAACAGGTGAGCTACACCCCATAAATACTGAGAAAAACATACAATATAGCACAACGTTCGAAAACCACCCTGTGGAGATTTGAAGTGAATCGTTGACGAGCTGAGATGGTCCAGTTAAAACTCTTTTTTCTGGTCGTGAATCTTGACCTTTAGAGAAGAGTAAACTTAAAGTGAAGTAGGGTGTTTTCACACCTGTAAATCTGAACCAAGGTTCATGTTTTTTTTTGTTTGAGAACCGACTAAACAAATTGGCATCATATAATTACATCCTACCATCATTATCTACATGGGCTCCCATTACTTAACTTTGATTGGTTTAGCGACGGACGTGCGTCGGACATTGGCGCGTTGTTAAATAAGATGGTTCATTTTTAACTTCCATTTGCTTTTCTTCTTTTGTTTATTGACGATGGTAGCCTTACGTAACTTCCTATCATTGGTTTGAAAGTCCGAAAAGCGGTTTCACCCTGTACGTGAACGTTGTAGTTCATGTACAGTTCAGTTTGATCTTGAGATCAAACAAACGTCCGAACGTCCGGTGTGAAAGTGCCCTTGGAGTAAAGAGGGACTGTAAGTGAGTTAATAGTGAGTTCGAAGCCTCAGAAGTCTTCAGGGATCCTTTGAACCGAGTCCTGACCCGGCACCGGAGTGGCGTCAGATGAGGCGGTGTCCCTTTGAACTGTCAGTACGTTTAATGCCCACGATGATGTGAGCAGACTCACTACGAGCTCTGATGACATTTTGCAACACAAGACAAAGAGTGTACATCAATTCTTTGGACATGGATCGTTTTCATCCATGGCTGCTCGTTAACTGGTGGCGCTTCAGGCTCAGCTCTTCAATCTTTGTTTAAACATGAAGTCGGTGTAAGAAAAAACAGTCTCGATATTTCAGAAAGCACTTTGAAGCAGAGAAAGGCACAATATTACAGAGGTTTGAGGAGCAAGCATTTGTCTAGAACATAGTACATATTAGATATTTCCATAACCAATATTATGCTTTTCTTTATTTGTTGATTTTAAGAGTAGAAGTATGTTTTTTTTAACTTCAGTGTTTCAAATGTTTGCCTTATGTTTGTTCTTACTCTACAATATCATTATCTCTTAAACGAGTACTGAAGGTTGACTTTTTATATTCTGCTTTTCTTATCTTATGTTCACAGCATTCCCAGTGTTATTGAAAAGTGTGATTTATTTTCTATCCAGATAAATAAATAATAAAAGCTTTCACAAAATCCAGTGAGATTCTGAAAGGAAAAGTCTGAAATTTGGTGAAGACTCGTGGCGTCTCGAGCACACGTTTTCTCGAGGGTCCTTTTCATAAAGATGTTATGAACTCTGACTGAACTTCCACTAACCTCGAAAATTCAAAACCTTTTACTTCTCCTTTGAGGAATCCTCAGGCATCTTGTTCAGTCACTTAGCAAGTTTAAAAAAGTCTTTGGAAATGTCAAATCGAGACATATTTGCGGTGATCATATCGACAAATGAAATGCAATAATTGTCCCACTGGCACGAGAATCATTATGGGGTTTAACTGTTCATAATTCACACAATATAATTGCATTTTGCAGGGGGGCTTTGCTTTCATTACTCCTGTTAAAGCCACATTCGACATGCCTCTGGAACAGAAGGGGATTTGTACAACTTCACAATGAAAAGGATATTAACCATTCAGTGAATTTGATGGCTGCTACGCTGTAATGAGCCCAATTTCAGTGGGCAAATTGATAGCAGAAGCATTACGTCTGCCCCAGTCCGGTGTAATTCATACTGACGCTTTGTAGAACATTCATAACATATTATTGCATAATGTGACACCTTGTTAAGCACTGAATTAGATGACTTTACAAGCGTCAGTTGCACAAATTCAAGAATAGAAAGAAAGATGTGTTCCTTTATTGAGACCTAAACAAATAAACCAAAATTATGATGTTTATTTGTTGTAATGCCCTGAAAGCAAAATCCCCAATCCCCATTTCTACCTTCAGGGCCCACTTGAAGTCTCTCTAATAGTGCTTTACTTCATGGCTAATCTAGGAAACAGCCTGTCTCTGACAGCTAACCAGAGCAGCAACCTCTCAGCAAAAAACTCCCGGTGCTGAGTCTGAAAAATGCTGACTTACAGTTCATTTAACTGTTATTTAGCACGGCACGTTGACTAAGAACACAGTCTAATTTACTGCATTATGGCCTGGGGGACAAACACACACACACAACACTGGGAGCTGCAAAGTATTACAAGCCGCCATCTTTATATGCTGGTATTGTACTGTCCAGCCCCAAACCGAGGCCAGGGTTTACTGTGGAGCTTATTTTGGTTGCAGATGTTTAAAAGGAGAACAACTGCTGAGTTTTTGTTATCACAAACCACTGGACTGCAGCAAGTTTTCAAAAAAAATCTAATGTGTGTTGTTGCAGAGATTTCTACCACAAAACAGAATGTATAAATCAATAAGACATCAAGATTTTTCAACTTAGTCTTTAGTTTACAGAGGCGGCAGGTGGAACTGAGAAAACCATTCAAGAAAGGACTGAAGTCATTCCAATAACAAGATCGTATGACGGATAGGAGTGTAGTTAAAGGGTTCGAAATCTGAATAAAACCCTCTCATAAATATACTTATGCTGCAGTATCAGAATATTTATATACACCAATCAGCCATAACATTCTGACACTGACAGGTGAAGTGGTGATAATGTTGATTACCTTGTTACCATGGCTGCTGTTAGTGGGATATATTTGGCAAGGAAGGAAAACCGGAGGCATGGACGCCCCACGTCGACACTTGCAGGACTTAAAGGATCTGCTGCTAACATCTCGGTGCCAGATAGCACAGCACACCTTCAGAGGTCTTGTGGAGTCCAGGCCTCAGGTCAGACCTGGACCTACACAATATTAGGCAGGTGTTGATAATGTACATATGTTCCCACAGATGCTCAATTGGATTGAGATCCGGTTGTCCTTCCTTAGACCACTTTTGGTAGGTACAAACCTCTGCAGACTGGGAACACCCACCAAGACCTGCAGTTTTGGAGATGCTCTGACCCAGTCGCTATCATCACAATTTGGCCCTTGTTAAAGTTACTCAGATCCTTGTGTTTGTCCATTTGGCTGCTTCCAACACATGAGCTTTGAGGATTAAATGTTCACTTGCTGCATAATATGTCCCGCCCACTGACAGGGACCATTGCAATGAGATGATCAGTTCTACGTCTATTCCCGGAGAAGTTGTGTTGTTTAGAGGCCTCACCTCTGATAAGCAGAGAAAACACAGACTATCGAGATAGGATTTACCGGGCAAACAGCTAATTACTACCCATGAAGACTGACGTTCTAAAAGAGTCTTGTCTTCGTCTTGTCACGAATCTTTTGTCTTAAATAGTTTGTTAAACTGAATGAAACCACAACTATACTATGTACAACTCTGCAGGAAGCAGCAGGTAGCGTCTTATAATTCTGACTCACAAACCCTAACCTTCAATTTGTCAGATTTATAGGCCAGGAAAAAGTGACAGCATCCAATCAAACAGGAGGCTCTGTGTTGTGTCTCATCTTCACTGCACATGACTTACCCAAAGTAACACAAGCGTACATACTAGAGCACACATAGGCTTTACATGAGCGCTCCAGATGAATCCATCATGTTTTCTGAAGAATGAGCTTGTGTGAATCTATCCAGACCAGTAGCAACTGTAGCAAATCTGCTTCGCTGCTGCTGCTGCTACGAGTAGTTTTGATGCAGGGGAGTATTTTGCATTTTTGTGTCATTTATTTGTCACGTCATCTTTCCCCTAGCGCAACTTCCTTCACCTCTCTTCACGCTGGTATTATCTCTCTCTCTCTTGGAGGCTACTGTACCCTGATAGATCGGTTTATATGGGATTATTTTTACTTACAAGGTGAAGTTAAAGTCAAAGACAAATATAGTGGACAGTAAAGCTGTGATGTACTGCAGATGAAAAGTTAGCCCGGACCGGCCCTGCGGTGGAGCCCAGCCGAGTTCAGCCTTCTAATGAAATAAGAGTCTTTACTGTTCAGACATATATTTCCTTCCTTTGTGCTAACAAAAGTGTAGCACAAATTCATAGCTAGAGCCTCTTGGGGGTTTTACTACTGTATCTGTATAATAAAAGAAAACTGTCACATTATAAAAGAGGATATTCACCATTTTGTCAGAGCTTTTTGAAGACATATAGGTTCAACCTCCTGGGTGAGGTTGATTCTCAATATATGTACACAAAAAGACATGTCATTTATTTGACCTCAGCTGAATTTTTGTGTTACTTTGCATGTTGTTACTGTAAATATTCTCTGTTATTTTAATGTTTGTCCCGAGTTTGTCCAAAACCTACATAACATTTTGCCAGAAAACATTTCTTTCACTTCATTCCAGTCACCTTTATCCCTGATTGCTGCTTTAATGTGTTATTTAACGCCATCAGAAGTTTAACACGTTGTTACTTCCAATACTTTACAGGGGTCATGAAAATGTTGTGTTAGCAAACTACAAAGCCTCACTGTTCTCAGATACATTAGACACATCATTAGGCACAAACAGCTGTGGGTCGCTTCAGCTTCTCAATGCTGCGGCGGCAAATTCATACATTTATAATAGTAAACAAGGACCTTTGAGTGAAACTATTGTTCAAGAAAATACTGTTATTGAATCAGGGGGTGTTGCCACTTTATCACAGTGGCAACTGGGCCGTCGCTCTGCACAAGCAACAAGATGACAAACCTTAAAGTGAAGACTCAAATACAGGCTCACATTAGCCCAAAACGTTGGAGTTATCAGTAAAGTTACAGTTCTTCTTGTGGAAACCAACAGTCAGCAGAACACAGCAGTTATTTTAACATGTCACACGTTTAAATGTATTGATTTCTAACTCGCAAACATTGATTCAATAAGGGATTTGGTGTTTTTAATTAGCCTTGATCTTAATTGTTCTGTTGTGGTAAAATCCCCAGTCCTGCTGCTCCTATCAAATTAAGTAACCATAAAGCACTTCAAACCTTCACCTTCAAACCTTCAAACACCTTCACCCAGGTCTGTTACTTCTATAGAAAGTCGGAAGTAACCCGAGCCGAACGCCTTGACTTGTTTTTTTCTTTGTTGTGTGTTAAGGAAGGCGATAGCCCAGATTTAGTGTGACATGGCTTGCCACCTTTTCAAGAAGCCTGATAAGAACGTCAGCGGCACCACTTCAAGCTGTGCCGTGCTCTCAGATGAAAACGTCCTTTAAGAAGGTCTACGTTCCAAGAATTCCAAGAATTCTAAGACACGTCCTTTAGGTTGACGTCTTTAAAAATGTACAAACAGGTCATGACACTTTCTTTTCTTACGTAACATTGAACAAAGCTTCACGTCCCGTATAAATGTGAACAGTTCTCGAGACATTCTCATTTATTTTCCCTCCTTTGAAACAGCAGCGGGGGTTCTCGTCAGAAAGCGGCACTGCATTCGTCATAGCGACCTCTGTCAGGATGCCACATCAGGACTGCAGTGTTCATAGTTGCTGGGCAAAGCGCAGCCAGGAAAGATGAATAAATCAATCAGGTGTCACAAGCATCAGTGGAACACCCACGCTTGCATCCAGCAGCAGTCAGCTCCATTTCCACACAGAACGCTAGCTTTGGAGATTTTGGAACAGAGAGGAGGCAGTAGGAGGATGCACAGTGCAGTAAGAATTTCAAAAGATTTAACACTCTGGTTTTGCAAGACATTCGGTGGTGTATGGCGTCCTTCAGGTGGTTTTCAAGAACATGTGATCTAAGATTCACCCTGTGGTTCTTTGCTTGAACTCTTAGCTTTAAAACGGTTCGCTATCTTTCAGACCGATAATGACACATCTCGTCACGTCAGTTCTTTAGTGTCTGCAACTTCAAACAATTTCTACTGGAAAAAGTGCCTCGCCGAACACGTGTACTTTGCCGACAGTGACACCATGTTTACATGCACGGTAATATTCCACTATTTTTTAATATTCTGAATTTTAAACGTAAAATCACTTCCTCCTCCTATGGAACAGGGTCATATAAACAGCACACATTCTCAGAATACAGCATTTCCTGATTAAGACGTGGGATGTGCCGTTATCATTCTGGTTTTAGTAGCCTTTGTTAGACATGCATACGGTGCGTTCAGTATTTAAAGGTTTGTGTTGTGTTGTACGCAAACCACGACGCGAAGGACTTCGGCTCCAGAATGAAGTCAGTGCAGAAGTATCTTAAAGTGTAATACCGCTAATGGCCACTAGATGCTGCTCAAAAAAGCCCTAGTTCCCATAGACACATTGAACATCCATCCTTTTCATGGAACCCTAACTCTAAGCAAAAGTTCATGGAATATTCACTTAGGCCAAAATACATGTATTAGATTTCATTTGAAAGGGAACATCTTCCAGTTTTTGTGTTTCACATGGGTCTAAAACGCAACCTGAACTACATCAGTTCAAACATGGCTCAAACGTAGCCCTAGCCCACCCCTCATTGGTCGCTGGTGACCTTGTGGACATTGACAAGTTCAGTTTTCAAACTGAACTGTTTTATACATTTTGCTGAAGGAGCCTTTTGATCCAACGTCTGACATCTGCAGCTAAAGTTTATGAACAGGGCAAAATTGTTTATAGTTGATAGAATTCAAACATGAAGGGTTATCTTGTGTACTTTCTCCTCCTACAAGGCTCTCAAAATGACTGAAAATTAAAACCGACCTCCTTCGAATGCTCCTCACACAAACAAACAGCAGATAAATGAAGCACTCAAGAGTTTTCTCCTGTCATTTACGATCCATTAGGCCATGTTTATGCAGTAACCGTGACTGTTATAGGAGCATCAGAATCATTTTTAGAAATGGGCACTATTTTCAAATTTCCTCAAAATTGCCTGTTTTCATATCCTCGTTTGCCCATCTTAGGCATCATTTTCATATTTTTCTGATGTATTATGTCTGAAGGTGATCTGACATTTCTGAGCTTCTTTCTGAGGTTTGGCGCTTTTCTAATATACATTAAATGTTAAATATTGTTTTGGTCAAATATTCAACTATGGAACTTTCAGATGGTTCACATTTACAAACATGTGTTCAATACGACAGAAACGTTTTCAATAAGGTGACTGAAGGAATGAAAGGCAGGTTGTGTTCACGTGGTCCGACAAGTCCACCACATTTAGTCAAAGCGGGTGTTTGACGTTGATTGGACTATGCACGGCTTCAAGTAAATGGGAGTATTAATGGAACAGTCATTTTCAATTTGAGCTTTTTCTAAATAAGGGCAAAAAGTGGTAGATTTTATGCATGGAAATGCAGTCCGTGAGCTGTCCACTAATTTTTGCAACGATTTAAGAAAAAATTAATTAAATCAATATGTTAGCAAAACTTCACACACCGCATTCTGTGTTATTGCTTTAAATGCCGGCACAGAGAAAAATCTTCGGTTATTACTGGGCCAATTCAATTAAATTCAATTAAACTACAACAGTCACGTTTGAGGGATGGTGGGAAATTATCTTTATCCTCAAAAGGGACGACG
Organism: Coranthus polyacanthus; assembly: GCA_037367275.1. Classification (NCBI taxonomy): domain Eukaryota; kingdom Metazoa; phylum Chordata; class Actinopteri; order Kurtiformes; family Apogonidae; genus Coranthus; species Coranthus polyacanthus. The sequence goes on along the minus strand of JAPQRN010000016.1, from coordinate 22,902,663 downwards.
CAGGCAAAAAGCTCTGAAAAACACAGAAGAACATTATCTGTCCACATGTGATTTCCTCAGATTATTTGACTTGTTTGAAGTGTGCAGAGCTTTGTTGGAAAAACACACACATATGAGGAACTGGTCTCAGTGTAAGACCTCTGTTGTTTAGTGCTCCTTAGACTCACATCTTCTTGGCTGTAAGTGGCAGAATGTGTTTGATTCAACAAGCTAGTGTCTCTACATGTTTTGTTTGTGTTTTTTTTTTTTGCATTTTGGTTCAGAAAAATAACATAAAAGCGTCTTTCAGGGTTTTTATCCACACAGTGTCTTCAAAAGCTTTTTATTCTTTCGTCTCCCCTCGCGCTGCTGTTAGCGGACAGACAATGAGCCTGATTACCAAGCGGCACGTGTCTTCTTGTCCTCCTCTTTTCCTCTCACACATAAACACAAACGATCACCTGCACCCACCGACCCACGAGGGCCGACTCTGATCCGACTCGCTCGAGGCTATAAACGATAAACCATCATTTAGTCATAAAGCTGTGACCCAGAGTAGCGGCCTGATTTGGGTTATTTTCAGCCTCTAAATGATGTTTTCCCACTTTTCACAAAGAGCTGCTGTGTTTACATAGCAAACATCCTGCGTCTTTAATATTTTAGTACTTCTGTTTTCTGAGAACACAGTAAAAGAAGAAGAAGTCACTCTTTCTGCGCATACTTTTCAATAAATACATTAAAAAAAAAGTAAGTGTGAATGCAGAGCGCCGGCGATCTACAAGAATAACTTCAAATTCACACGGTTCACACACAACCTCTCTCCTGCAACAGGGGATATTTCACCAAAACTGTACAACTCAGCAGCAGCATCACAACAATCTGGGATCGTGGATCTGATTCGACATGAAAAGCATTTAACTTGGTAGCTTCAAGGAGCATCAGACTGTTTTACAGCAGGATGCTGCCAGATGTGATGTGGAGCTGTGCTGTATTTAATACTTAAATCAAAACCAACATACAGCAAATGACTAATTATCACCATTAATTATGCGAATCTAATGCTTAATAATATGGCATATGCTTTTTATGGAAGTCGACTGAAGGTGCTTCTCTAAAGGGAGACAGAGTTTATGAAAAACATAAACCAAATCAGGAACTCTGGCAAAGACAACGTGTCACAAAGTGATTGTGCAGTTTCTGTCAGATCAGAACCACGAGACCAAACTTTTCAGTTACTTTTCAATAACAACTAATTGCAAATTTAATAATGTCAGAAAACTGCAAAGCATGGTGGTTCTAGTTTCTCAGTCAAAGATGAACTGTACTATGTATTTTTTAAACGGAAAAACACTAAAAATTCAAAAAACCTTAAAATATTATGGAAAAGCTTTTACACTGGGGAGAGGTGGAAAAGTCGGTGCATCGATAAAAGGAATGAATTCATATATTATAGCAGTGGAATGTATTTAACTCCTGAGTTTGTGCTAAATGGCCGTGGTTAGATCGCAATCAGAGGATCATCTAGTACTTCTGTCTGGGTTATTTACCGTGATGTTCAGCTTTGGATCAAATTTTAATTCAGTTTCAGTGTGTGGACTGAGCAGCAAAAAGCACCATTTTCAGTCTTAAGAAAAACAACAGAAAACAGAAAAAAACAGCAAGAAAAACACCTCCATTAGTCTAAATAATGTGGCCATTTGAAAGAAGGGCAAACAGTTTATCTTACCACCTGAGGTGACGTACTTGAGAAGGAATGTTTTCTCCATGTCTGTTTTATCTGGAGGTTTTACCATTGTAGACTATCACAGGAAAGTAAAAGTACATTTCCGAAGCTGACAGTTTGAATGATGCTATCTCTCTGGTCTTAACGCTGCAAACCACGCCCACTTGGAGATGTTAAAAACGGTTTGTCGCGACCCGAACTTCGCGCTCACATGTTCCTTTCCAATAAACTCTCAGATGGAGCAACAGCCCGGGTCACCGCTACTAATAATTTGGGATTAGAAAGTCCTTCAATAACTTTGTTCTGCAGATGTGGGTGGCATCAGGACACCACTCCTTCAACATCAACAACATCCTAAAAATAGCACTGATTTCCACCAAACATTTACTCACCATATGTGTGAATAATCTGAGGAGCTGCTGCGGGTGATAGTTGGAGATATAGAGGCAATTACACAGTAATAGATTCAATCTCAGGCCAAGAGAAACATAATTGGAGAGGGAGCTCTCGCCTACGGGCCAGAATATTGTATATTGTCACTGTGATTATAGACACTTGGCACAGCGTGGTGCTGTTAGCAATTTAAATCAGCCGATGAATGGCTGACATTAAATTGAACGCTTTAGATCACGGCTTTGATTGCGCTGTAATGTTTGTCTGTGTCAATTTCAAAGCAGCCTATTTGTTTTCCTGCCTGGCCAGTTGACTGATCAAAAGGAAATAACAATCTATACAATGGTGGTGTGTTTGTAGCAAATGCTAATGTGATAGATAGAGTGGATACCAAAAAGGAAATCAGCTATTCAACGAAAACTAAAGGCTGTGGCACATGTACCATCTCCATGCAACGCATTTAACTGATGCTCATGTCCAGAAGTCCTTAACTAACACACAAGATGAGACCCAAAAAAAGAGAGGAAGAAAACATTTACAGTTTTCTTTCTCAGCGAGGCTAGGGACAAGTAAAGCAGCTGCATCCAGGGAGAGGCTGGATGTGTGGGGAGTGACGCCACTAAGGAGGCCGAGGCGAAAAGGTCATTCTCACACTCGAGGTGGGGTCAGGAGGGGAAGAGGTCGAGGCACCGCCAAGTAATGAGCATGGATCCACAGGGAAGGAAGACAAAAGTGCACAATGTGACGAGATAGACGCGCTCGTTATGTTCAGTGTATCGTCTCTTCGAGCGGCGCGGGGTTTGTGCAACGCGAACGGCAGAGTAAAATGTTGCAGTTGTACGTTTCTGCACAACACAGATACGTATAATCTCAACGCTTCTGAAGCAAAAAAATTAAAATGTTTCATGTAAACATTTCTAGGGAAAGGGGAAGATAGTGAAATACAGAAAAAGTCTGCAAAGACGTGATTAAAAAAAGACTCACAATGTATTTGTTGATATTTAAAAAGAACCACAATCTTTTCCAAACCAAAAACCTCCAGGCTGTTGAGGGAGAAAAAAGTACACTGAGACCATTATCGTGATATCATTTTATATCATCTCATGATATAATTGTTATATTATATTGTGAAAAT
>JAPQRN010000016.1:22864998-22887244 GCA_037367275.1 Coranthus polyacanthus | reverse complement strand
TGTAAATTAGAAAAGTAACTGAAGCTGTCAAAGTAGTGGAGTAAATAGTACAACATTTGCATCTGAGATACTACAGTACTTGAGTAAAAGTATAGTTCCATTCCATCAACTCAGACGTCATGTCCACAGAGATACTAGGATAACCAGAAACTGCCTGCAGGCTTTTTAAATCGGGTAGAAGTAATGGTCTGGATGTTAACATGTGGCTCCAGTCTGAAACACCTACAGTATGTTCTTAACATATTCACGCTCATAAAAAATGTTACCTAATAAGGACAGAGCTTCAAACGCTGCACCATAAACAGGCATTTACGAGAGACACAAAAAGATCCGCTGGGTGCCCAGAGGCAAGCGAGAGGAATCAAGGGTTGAAGCCAGTGTGTGAGACGAAGAAGAGAAATGAGAGAGTGAAAAGGGAAGGATGGCTAAAGCACCCGCAGGTCAACAACAAAAGCTTGACAAGCAAAAATAGAGACAGCTGTGCCTCAGGACACCGGCTAATGAGCAGGGAATGTCTGTCTTTTCAAGAAACCAAGAGCACACGATATGACGATAAAGCTGTAGGAACTCACGGCTGATGGTCTGTGTCAAATGATCCTTCGTTATCAGAAATGGAAGAAGAAGAAAGAAACAACATGAAGGAAAATCAAGTTATGTAAAAGACGAGTGTCATGCCAAAGGTCTGTGAGTACCGTGGACATGATTTGTTTCCTAAAATCCATCAATTATTGCCTTCAAAAGCGCAGATGTTTTTTAATAGTTTGGTTTGTTTTTGTTTCTTTCATCTCGGTGCCGTGCAGGATTTTACAAGAACATTATGCAAAGAGTAGGCGGTTGTTTCAACTCCTCTGAATTAGAAATGTGTTATAATACGATGACAGTGTTACAATACAGTAAAATCACTAAATATTCTTGACACAACACTTTAAACAGTTCATTAAAGCGGCCCATGTTGCTTCAGACCAGTGGTTTCCAGGCGTTTTGAGCTCGAGACTCAAATGATCAGTTTTGCGTCTCCTCAGGACCCACATTTACAAAAATACATCATAAACTGCCATAATGTCTACATTTTTCGCTGTCATTTCTCTGTTCAAGTCACGGTCTTCTTTGCATCATTTTTGTCTCCTTATATCTTGTTTTCATCTTTTACGCTTTCGTCTTCTTTCGTCATTTTTGTCCTGTTTCGTCTTTCACATCGTTCTCATCTTTCGACGTCTTTTCATGTTGTTTTCATCTTTTACGTTTTTTTTGGCGTCTTTACGATTGAGGCCTCTCCTCCCTGTTGGCTTTGTGTTCCAGACTGTTCCAGAGAACTTCTGTTTTACTTCAAATGAATTCAGATATCATATATTCTTCCATTACTAATATTTGGCGACCCAATAAAAACAATAATGAATCTGTAAATAACTTTCTTTTTAGTTTTAATTCCCTTGTCTAATTAAAGAAGAAAAACTAAACAGTCCTATACTTTGCCATTGTAGACAGGACTAGGCTGCTGTCTGCCGTAGTTACACCAGGAGAAAATGAATTTCCAATCTTCTGTAAATACATGGTTAATGCTTAACATGCTCAGGCAGGAGCTTGATGCTTATAAGGAGCAATAATAATGTTAGCATAGGTTAATTTTGTTGGGTGAACAACTATAATTAGATAATTAGACAGTATAGAAATGGCGTTTATTTACTCTGCTGATGAACTCAGGAGAACATTGAGAGAATGTCTCCATATGAAGCACAAACATTCACTGAACTGATCAGATGTTGGTGTTTAAATGTCATAGCCATGACAGAAGTCATACTCTAATTATGACAGAATTTCATGCAAATGTGTAATTAGGATAAAATACTGAAGCGATGACATTTTACAGTCAAATGTCAAAGGTGAGCCTCACTTTAACATCATAATGTTCTGCATAAACACAGTTCTGGTCATTATTCAACACCATAACTCAGGAACAGAAGGGCAGATTGTGACCATATGTCACTTTTGGTCAGATGCCGAATTAGTGATACGAATCTTCCTGAGCTGATTGTTTAGTAAAGCTGCACAACGTGGAGGAAAACTGAGCCGCGATTTATACGTCAACATGACACGTTTTCATCAGATGACGTTAATAGGTCTAATTGGAAACAAGTACTCATTTTAGATTGACTGGGGTGATTCTGAAAAATAAAATAATAATATTAAAAGAGACTTTTTATTCATCATATCACTCACTAAAAATATACTCATCCAAGAACCTTTAAATCAGACCAGATTATGTGACACGAGACAGACTTGTCTTGTGGATTAGTCATAGAAAGTGAGAACCGAGCGAGTTTTCCTTCTGGATCAAGCAGCAAAGACAATTAATTGCCATACAAATTATTATGATTAAAGACTTTATTGTCTATTCTGTTAATTTAATGCCACCAATGTAGTATAAGTCTATTAATAGTTAAATTATACACATAGTCCTTATGAAGAAGAAAAGTCATTTTTAAACATATGAAATACAAATTGAACATGACAGATATGACATGACTTAGATATACAGTACAAAGCCTGTTCCAGAAATATTCAACCAAGGTACAAATTAAAATAAACCATGTACTATGGCCACAAAAGGTCAGAATTATAAAAGTGAATTGGGCAGATATTATATAATTTAAACCCTTAAAGCTGCAGGAGCTGAAATCCACACCTTCCTTCTGCAGCTTCTCCTCTCAAATCAAAAGACTGATACATATATAGATGAACCTGATGCTGTTGTGAAAAATAGAAGACACTTTTCCAAAGAGGAGAGCAGTGGAGTCACGACTGACACTGATCAGCTGTCAATCCTGGATTTAACTCCCTACGTGTCTGAAAACGTCTGTGATTAGATAAAGTCTGCACTGGATCAAGGTACAATCAAATGAAAATAAACCACCATGGCATTAGCTCTACATTGAACTCATAACAGGAGACAAAATGAGACGCAATGAGGTAATGTGTGGAAAGGATGACAACATGGTATTTCTGTTCATTTCACACGTTTTGTGCAGGTGAATTCAATGACTATTGCAGTGACCATGTTGAAACAATACCTTGTGCAGCCCCGTTGTCTAGATGTTCTGTGCTGATGACCACGGTTCAGAATCTGTAGCTTCTTTGCAGCAACATCTGTATTTGAAGCATCATCTACTGTCATCAGAATCAGATTTATTTGCCACAGGCTTGAGGTGGTAATTCTAGTTTAAAATGTTTATTGTGTGTTATTTCTATCCAGATTTGAAACTGCAGATGTTTTGTGGAGGGAAGGTCCAGTTCATGTCTCTCGATTCTTTTAAACTTTGCAAACAACTGTGTGCATCACATTTGTCAAGTGTTTGAATGACATAACCAAATACAGAAACGATTAGAATGAACACAATGAAATGTCTTGTTGTGGAGCCCTTTGCTCTCTGTTGTGTAACCAGGTTGGCTGCACACAATGCCACCGGTCCTCATAAATATCCAGCCGAGGGTGAAAGTGAACGTTGACGAGGACCAAGCCTTTATCTGAGAATGATAAATCCCCCTCCACTGCCACACAGAGGATCACTGAGGAACCTTGAGCTGATTTATCGAGCTCAGAAAAACAGGCAGAGTGAGGAAGCTGTCCTCAGGCTGGATATCACTGCCATTCTTCATTTGGGTGACGTTTCACTCAACCCTTGAAGAAGGTCCCAGGGAATACTGCTCTTTCTGTTTTTAAGACAATTTTTTATGGCATTTCTGCTTTATAAGGTGGTGTTTAGAGACAAAACAGGAAGGAAAAGAGATGACACAGGATCGTGAGGTGAATTCAAACTCATGACACTGCAAATACATGTAGACAATATATACAAGAGCAGTGCGGAACAAGTATATTTTTGAGGTAAACTTTGACTCATAAATTTATGCTGATAACAAATATCAAACCATGAATATCAGTCATGGATGGATGGATGAACTTTAGACTTCCTGGCTCCATGAAAGATGTTTTTTTGAGTGTTGGAGAGAAAAGTAACTCACCACCATCGTAACCCTTCTCCACCACCATGGAACAAAAAGTTCATGGTGGTTTTCTTTGGAACAAGAGACATTTCTAACCAGAACTTTATTATATCCTGAAATAGATTTATAATTGAGAGGGTTGCCCAGTAGAAGTACCTTGGCATCTGAAGAAACAGTTACATCTATTTTTGATTAAGGTGATGTGATCTATGGTCATGTTTCTGCTTCTATTCTTAAGTCCTTGGATGTGGTTTTTTCACTTCACACTCTGGTTCATTACTGGGGATGTCTATGATACTCATCATTGAATTTTGTACCAGAAAGTTGGTTGGTCTTCTTTGTATGAGAGACGAGATTTGCGTATGTACTTGTTCGTTTATAAAGCCCTTCTTGGGAAACCGCCTTCCTATATGACATCCTTGTTACAATGGTCTTCTGGAAAACACCAAACTCGATCCAAAGACTGGCTTTCACTACACGTCCCTGGTGTTTTCAACCAACTTGGATGAACTGCTTTTAGTTTCTGTGCCTTAAAACTGAACATTCTGGTCCCACTTGGTGAATTTAAATAAATCAAAAATGACTCATCTTCTATCTGCACCAGTTTCAAATGACTGCTGTATTTTTGTCCTTTATCGTCAACTGCATGTATTTTTTTTACTTGGTATCTTTAACTTGTTTAATATCTGTCCTCGGTGATCTTCAAGATTAAGTAAAGAAAATAAGTTTGTGTTCCTGATCATGGAATTAGAGATTAACACACAGGGTTTGCATTCCCTCTCGAACTCGTTTCATTCCACACAGTTATGAGAATGGATGATACAAACGTCACACATCAAGCCCCACCACAGTCACTTTCAAGACCCACCATGTCCTGAAGCCCAGCAGTCATACAGGGAGAAATCAGCCCAGTTTCATCTTGTACTACTGTCTCAGTAAGCCATGATGCAAAGCAACCACAAGATATGGTTTCGGTTGTTGCTATCTCCACCTCCTCACGTAACTCACAGCAAAGCGAAACAAATGCACAACTGTTCTCAGGAGGCTGGCAGACCAAAGCAGGTGAAGCAGGTTGAAGGACACTGGGTACTCTGCAAATCTCAACTACAACACTTCATCACAAAACCACGGTCTCCCAGAAGGCACTGAGCATCACAGATCTAACAATGTAAGAGCACTCGAGGTCAGATATTTCTTTTAAAGGCAGTGAAGTTTTGCAAAACCCTGTCCTGCCTGCATTGAAACCTGGCAGCTGCCCAGCACAGCTGGTCTGCTCCCAACCACCTCTCAGCAAAACACTTCATTTTTCAGCTGTTAGTCTTTTTCGCGTGACTCAAAGATGTGCATTAAAAACATCTTTATCAAGGCTCCAGATTGGTATTCTCTATACATTGTTGCTTAGTGCAAGTCCTCTGCTTTTGCTTATGCTTTTCAAAATGTAACAAAGATCTTCTGGAAGCAAACTTTTCTTTCATTAGATAATCTTATATGTTGAATGTTGCCATGTGGTCATTGTATAGGCTCAGACTAATCCATGTGAGACTTTTGCTTTAGTTGAATCACTATTTGAACTGATGTTTGACTAAATGTTGCTAAGAAACCTGTGTAACCATAACAACATGTTGCAATATTAGAAGCTCTAGTATATAAGAACCATAGATATAGACATTTGTTCTATCTGTGATAGGGACAGTATATGATGTTGAAGATGATGTAATTCAAGATGGAAGATTGCAATCTCCATGTGTAAAGACCCTTGACGTCCTCAAAGGAAGTCCAGACGCTGCTCTGTCTGACGCTGACCTCTGTGATGATCTTTAACATCTTATCCATATGCAAACAAATTATGACTCCATCAACAAAATGATGGTTTTGTTAGACAGTGACAGTTTGAGGCGTTGCAGCAGATCTACAGTCGTGTAGCCGAACACACATGACCTTTTGTGTCTCTTTGTGTTTTTATTTCATCGAAACCAAAGTAAAAAGTAGCCAAATTCAGTAAACATGTCACATTTCCATTCCTACAGCTGAGAATCCACTCTGCTGAACCACAAGACTGTCAAACACATTAGGAAAACTCTCAGTGACGTCAGAACTGATACCATTGGCTCACAGTGATACATGTGATCAAAGTTTAAGTAAATGAGCTGCAGCTAGCGGCTGTGTTTTTATCAGGAGTGAAATGGACAAAATTAGAATCCTCCTCCTTTAGTTTGATCGACGTCTAACTTCTGCTCAAAGCCTCCCACGCTATGAATATGCAGAACATTTCTATATATTATGTGTAGTGATCTAGTTCAAACACTTTGTGTCAATATTTAATAAAATACTGTTGGAAGGTTTTATGTTTTTTAATCACAACCACAGAAACCACATAATGTGTTAATATTAGACATGTTCACACATCTTGTATTAACTTTCCTGACACATGCGCTGTTAACACAGTGACACAGATGTGTAGAAATTTACATGTTTTTTTTTGGTTTTTTTTACAAAAAAAGGACATTCTCCTCTTTATGCCTTCACACCAACAACAGCTGAGGCTGGAAATATTGTGTTCAGGAGTTCACATCCATCTGTGTGTGTGACGCGTGAGATGGAAACAAGCAATTGATGGCCTGTCCTGTCCTGTCCTGGAGTGAAAGGGCGATGATGGAGTTACCCGTCTCTCCAGGCGCAACTCAAGAATTCATATGTTAACTAGAAGAGCCCTCAGAGCATAGACCTTCACCAAGGCCAGAAGTCCACTCCTCTTCTTGTACTACAACATTACTAAACCACAAACAAACCACAATGTATGACAGAGTTCTCCTATTTTTTTCCAGTTGATGAATTTGATGAATCCACTCAGGGAAATTCAACGGACCTATAGCTCAAGTTGCAGAAATCATAGTATTAGTAAAGTATTCTATTAATAACTATTAATTTGAGTTTCAGTCTAAACATCTGCCACTGGCTGAAGTGTTTCCCAACCCGATGGCATTCGAGACGACTAACTGTTAGTGAATGCTTAGGTTTTGTTTTTTTCCTCAGTTAACGATACCACTCTAAGTTCTAGCGGTTCTCCATTGTTAATGAAAGTGAAAAACACTTCCAGCCTCCGGCCTCTTAGTTTTTCCTTGGCTCATGGCCTAACCTTCTACCAAGTTTCATGACAATCACTGCTGTAGTTTTAAGGTGACCTCGCTGGCATCCTCGACAACATAGACACTATATAATGTTACTTATTCTCTAACAGCCGTGGTCAAAATGTGCTGTAGGCCTATTCCAGTTCACAGTCTGCTTCAATATCCTTAAAATCATCCCAAAACACTGATATGTGAGGTATGCTTTGAACGTTCAGAAAGTGCGAGCATGAACAGAAACCTGCGGAAACATTCATGAGCTACTGAAGTCCAGGAGTTTGTAAATTAATTAAAATGAATGAATGTATCATTGATGTGAACAGGTGCCACATGCACATTTAAAGAGGTCACTTCCCCAAACAACAAACACCAGTGATGAACACAGGCCTGTACATGGGTGGATAAAATGAGAACGGTTGATCTACAGAAATATTTGACAGCCTTACTGCGTTATACTCTGTTATATTTTGTGTTTTCCTTCACATATTTAAAGACATTTTCACCCTAAACTGGAGGAGAAAAGGCACAAACTCCTCTGCCTTAATTTGTCCCGCCTGGTGTTCAAATGAAGCCTCGCGCTATGCAGAGGTAATTATGACAAATTTTCACATGAATGTGTAATGGGATAAAATGGTGACGTGAGGACATTTTATATCTAAAAGGTCAACTACACTGTGACCTTCTGATGTTTTGCAAAAAACCCTAAGTATTTGCCATTATTCCACATTATGCTCCTCCTGTAAAAACAGTCTCTAAGTGAGGACAGCAGTGGTGGTCGCATTAGCAACTTGACTTACTGTCATCTTTACTTTATTTAGAGCAGCGGTTCCTAAACTTCACCTCGAGACTCACAACTTAAATGTTGTGTCTCCTTGGGATCCAAATTCACAAAATTTCGCCTTAATATCTACATTTTTAGAGTCTCCAACCATCCAAACAACATGGAATTAAAACGCACTTTGCTGGAACGTCGGAACATTAATCACAGATAGAAAGATAATGTGAACAATCGCTTGTAACGAGTAATGTTAGCTATAGGCAGCAACAAACCGAGACACTCTGCCACACATTTTGGGTGTGGGATTTTTTGAGAATTTCCCTGGCTCTCACCGTGGCTGCCTTCTGGGTCACTTCACTCCGTTAGGGACCTGACTGCAACCTGACTGCATTTTTGTTTTTGGAATGTATTCCCTGGAATCACATGTAAATGCAGTGATAACGTCCTAAAGTCCCACTAATAAATTTCTTCACTCCATAATATTATGAGTCTGGCCAGACATGGACGCAAACTGAACTGCACTTCATCTCCATTTATTGTAATTTACAGGTCATATAAAAATCCACTAATTAATAATAAGAAAAAGAAGAATGAATAAGAAAAACATAAAGATGCACAATGACCGAAGGAAGCAGATGTGATAAGGACAGCTCCGTGAACTACATGACAGTATTTCTGATGTTTTGTTGTCTCCCTGTACATACACAGTATACATTGTCAAATCCATCACGTTATGAGGTTAACACCACATCGGCGTCTCTCGGGCATCGCTGACCTTGACACGTCCAATCAGACGGAAGGACCAGTCAGACGTTTCCTTTCAAACAGAGGGCGTTACCTCGTTCCCTTCAGACGACCGTGTTGTTCCATATTGACTTGCTTTCTTCCACATACATACATCACCCATTTGCCACTGGCTACATCAGCCGTCAGTCATCGAACAGCGTTGTTATTTGTCCTGTCAATCACAGCAAGACCAGTGGTAGAACAACTAGCTATCATCTGTCTCAAAGTGGCCTTTGGACAGTAGCAGAATGATGTGGTTACAAGCAGTGTGAAGGCAATGAACAGGTCAAACTGATGGATAGATGGATAGGTTTCATTTCATCATCCAGTTCAGTCATTCAGCTGTTGTTTTTCACCCATCTTTGTAATATCTAGGCATGACAAACGTTCAGTAATTTGCATAGATTCTATTAAGTATCAATAAGTTACTTGTTATTTAGTGCCACTGTTCGATATGTCAGGAGTAAATGTAGTCGGTGTCAGTGCAGTGTCTAGTCACACTGGCCGGTTAACACTTAATTACCTCCACAGTTTCACAACAAACCAAAGATATTTTTATGCTTTTCATGATAAATAAAAGATCTCTATGTTGTGCTTTGCTCTGTTGCTTCGACAAAGCAGTAACTAAACCAGGATTACTGCATGATCGTTCCGTTTTCATTGTCTTGACTTTATTCACACTTTTACTGTTTGGTTCGTCCATTAAAAAACACTATAAACATATTTTAATACACTCACTAACCTCACTACTAAAGCTACCCACGATGCAACAGTCTTTGTAAATTACTGTATTTACTGTATCATGGTAACGGACGACCTCAAGTTGTGGAAAACTACTAGAGGTGAAAGAGAGACGTTAAACCACACAGCGTAACTGCTGTGAGTGTGTAAACATGTAGCAGAGCAGAAAACCTAAGATTTGTACCATTTGTACCACCGTTTGTTGAAATGGATTTTCTAAAATTGTTATTGGAACAAGAGCCGTAAGTTTGACCTGATGCTTCGATCTCCCTGGATCAACATACAAATAGTAACAGACTTTTTTTGTTTGGTGACCTTTAGTTTATTTAATTAGGAACCTTGAATATTATTTTTTTGGCCACCAAAATCTAATCAATCACCCTTGAATCCAAGCGAACATTTGATGTCAAATTTGAAGAAACTCCCTCAAGGTGTTCCTGAGATATGACATCTTGAATGGACAGATGTAAGGGCACCTTGACCTTTGACAATCTTTTTACTTCATCCTTGCATCCAAGTGAACGTTTGTTCCAAATTTTGCGTTATTCCGTCAGACGATATTACGAAGACCGACCAACAGACCAGCCGTCCATCTTGTAGAGACGAGCCGTGGATGTTCAAAAATGTTCAGGAAGCAGAATCGAAGCCCGGGAATCAGCATCAAAATTTCTTCAGTGATACCAAGTCTTTTGTAGGTTAATTCATTATTCATTTATTCATTGAGGGTAAGAACAACTCTGCTATTTTTAATGCAAAGCCAGTCTTACGTGTTCGAATTCCCTCCTCACTTGCGTCCCTGAAACATCTAGGTTATACCCCTGGGTGGTCTGCATCGAGCCAAGGTAGTGATGTCGACTCTGAAGTTAGGAAAGGATACATTGATTAATTTGGCCTTACATGCTTGTTCCTGTTCTCTGTACTGTAGATCTGTCTCATTTCTTTAGGATAAGGTGTTGGTGGGTAGGTGAGATGGTGAACTGTATGAGTCACATACAATTTTCCTTCTGTCATAAAAGGAACTACAAAGCAGCAGTTTTTTTGCACAGTAAATTAAGTGTTGAGAGAGATTCTTGGCTCAGGGACCTGTTATAAAATCTGTTGGGTAATCTAAATATAGTTCATGCAGAAGGTGCCAGTAGAAAAATGGCACCTTTTTTTTTTTTTTTAACAGCATACTTTTTGTAGATGTCTGTTTTTTGCCTGAGATTTACCCCCACACACTTTTTTTTTTTTTATTCTGATGCCAGTGTGTGAGCGAGATGAGGAATGAGGAGAAACAGCCAACACGAGGCCCCTCATGAGCTTTATTTGTGGTGTTTCAATTGAATCAAGCTGCATCACTGGGTCAAGCCAGGTATGGCTCAGGATGACCTTCAGCACTAAACAGATCTGACACCGTAATGGTCGAGGCAGACAGAGATGTTAGTTTAGCCTCCGTGTGTGTGAGAGACAACAGTTTCCGAATTAGCCCTCCACCTGCTGCATTGCTCCAGTCGGCTGATGGCTCGATCTGCTCTTCTCTGGGGAAGCTGCAGGTGTGATCACTCCCAGTGCAGCTCCATCACGCTGTGGTCAGACCTTCCATCTGTAGTTGCTGTTATTACTGGCGTAGGAGCTCAAACCGGTTGGATTTACGCAAACCGGCTGAACCCACACAGGTTATATTCAAAGTACATCACCAACCTGTGCTGACGGCATCACGGCACTAAATCCAGCCTCGGTTCTTATTAGTAATAAGTGATAGGACAATGTGATGGACATAATATTATGTTTGTTTATGAACAGACAATGCATCGTTTCCATCCAGCTGTTTTTAATCACAGGAAAAATAACCCAGAGTAGATACGCTGGAAATGTGAAAAAACGTGACGTATCGCAAAAAGAAGAGGAAGAGCTGGAAAAGATGTGGATCAATAAAAGGTAAATACGAATAAGTGCAGTGGAAACAGATGTAGTGAATAATTGTGTGTGGATGTATGTGTGGAGCAAAAAGGAAATGGAAACCGATGCTTGAATGAAAGAAATGCCACATTAGACTAGTCTAGAAAACATAATGCCATGGTTTCCTTCTTGTTCTGTTTAGACATAAAAACTACTTGGTTAGAGTTTGGGGGGAAAGGGGGAGGGGCTAAATGTATTCGTTCCATCCTAATTTGCTTTTTTTTCCCCTTTTTCTCAACATTTCACAAGTTTACCTCAGACTTGCCTGACAGTTGTAAGGAACATATGGAGGGATGGAACGTCGCTCTTCCATTTCATTTCCATTTTCATTTTCATACATCTGGGTGTAGATTATCATAACTGTTCCAAAATGGGAATTGTCAAAAGTGTGGTCAGTGAGAGCAGAATCTAAGAAAAGTGAAAACACCAACACTGGCAGCAGCGTGATGAAACACCAATTACAGAGAGCTGCTGTCAAAAAGGGCATCAGTCAGTTTCATTTCACACTCTCCACCGCGACTCGATTATACCACCATGTGATTAGAGACGATGGCGGGTCCACACAGGGACTGGAGACCTATGGTTACACAGTAGTACCTTACTCCACACAGCCATTTAATACCATCTTAATTCTCAGTTTTGAAATGTGCTGTAGAGTACATAATGATTGACTGATTAATCTAGAAACAGCCAATGGATGTCTGTATCCGCACAATTAAACTGCAACAGAACATTAAAGATGGCGATATTTCCACTGCAAATCGTTATTTTTGTATTAAAATAAGAATTAATACAGTATTCTTCATTTAAAGGAGGTTTTAAAATGACATTCCAGAATTCACTTCTCACATTCTGACGCTTACTCAGTCTTGTGCCGACACTCGGCATAAAGGTGATTAATGTCAGAAAAACATTTTTGCAGCTTGGCAGGTCATATTGTGGCTCTACAGTCTACATTTTCAAACCCCTCATTCTGTACTGCTTTAAACACTACAGTGTCTTAAAAGGTCAGCGCTTCAGTCTCTCCTGCATTTACTATCTCGGTCATACTTTGGCAGTGACTGTTTTAGTTTTGCAAGTAAAATAAAGTCAAAAATAGTACATTTCCAACAGTGTTGGAGGTGATATCGGGCGATTAATCGACTATCGAGTTTTCCCTCTTAGAAACGATCATTATATTGACCTTTGAAAATCCATTATCCTTCCACCTCTAGTTGGAGATGGTTATGGTGGAACAACAACGTTTGAGGACTTAAACACAGGAGACCAAGGCTCTCGTGGCGTTTACTTGAGACTTTTCTCTCTTGTCTTTCCTGTTGCAGCCTTTCCCCTAACCTTTTCTTGCTTGGTGAAAAATGATGCTACTAGCACACCGTGTGCATCGAAAAAACGCCCTGACCAACTGTCAGAATGTACGAGGTGGGAGTGAGGATGTGTATGGAGGAGGATGAGGATGGAGATAGACATCGCCAAAGCAGCTGTTGTGTTGTATTCTATGCTTACGGAATAGAGGTCTAGAGATCTAATCTTTATGAGGTCTAATTATTTTAAAAATACATTTTATACTTATCGCAGCTACTAAATGGTCATGTCTTATGTCATGCCTTATTTACACTGACTCTCAGTATGTTGCTGCTCTGAAGCGTTTCTCTCACTGTATGTGTTTTTCTAATCAATCATATGTGCCATTTATACATCCATGTGACCTCTAGGTGACTGATTAAATTATATAGATGAATAAACCTTATCAGCCACCCACTGGTAGACTGAGCTTTGTGCTACAGGCAGTGTGTGAAAAAGATAGGCAGCGTTTAGCTTTTATTCTCTAGTTATTCAGTGACATCGATCAGAGACTCAGACTCTGCCCAGTGACGGGACGCCTGCACCAGATTTAGCCAAAATTCACTTCACTTCACTTTTATTTCGACTGAAAAACATGCAGCGGATGAATTCAATAATCCACATTTCAGTTTGGTGAGACGTAATCATGTCAAAACTATATTTTGTTGCTCATTGACCACACAAGTACACGACAGTGTTACATATAACTTTAAATATTCTGCCTTTTTTAATTTGTTCTGTTGAGAAACATCTTAACAACCTTTAACCTTGAAGACTTTTTTCTTCTTTTTCTTTTGCATTGTAGGAATAAAAGCACTGTGTGTTTATTTATGTAACTTCAGAAGTCCGTGACATGGAGCCCTTTGTCTTGTAATCTGCTGTTCCTTTAATCTGCAAATGTCTTCAATGCAGCAACATCATGATAACGTAATATGTCCATGAGAAAGAGTCAACCTTTCGATCCCGTTCTAGTTACGTCCGGTGCCGTTGTTGGCCAGCTGTACTTGGGGTGGGAAAAAATCATACAAGAATATATGATATTACTACTTCTTGCAATATTTTATTGACACAATGGTGCTAAATATTGAATTTTTGATTAAACACCCATGGCACGCGTCGATATGGAAGTTGCAGTGTGCATTAGAGGCACTAAGCTCAGACTCAGATTCTGTGAAACTGAAAACTCAATGCAGTGAATAAATACATAATTATTTCTTTCTTCCAGTTACACAGACCGTATGATCTTAATGTGACTTTGTGATCTTTTGAAGTGATTTGGGCAGCAGGACCACTTCGCATATTAGACCCGGACCTGGATAAGCGGAGGATGATGGATGGAGTCTTTTGTTTTTTAACAAGTCTTGTCTCATGTGAAAAAGAAGAAAATGATCAAATGTTGAGTTTACAGAGCAGTTACTCTGTCATGATATCTTATGTACAATTACTGTGATATAAAATGTATAGTGTGTGTACACGCCAAAAAAATGGCCATATCACACCCACCCATATGCTCATCGATATGTATGAATCAATGTGAGGATAAAATGAATGCTATTGCCGTTGCTGTCTTTAAGGCTGCGACGATGCAACGCCTTCATTTTCCTTAATCTAATCTTCAAATATAGTTTGACAGTTGACTGTTTGATTGTCTCACTAAATCGTCCTCTGCTCCTGTTTCGGAGTTGCTGTTTCAAAGCAGCCCCATCTGGCAAGAAGTCGCAGACTGTCACTAAATGAACAGACGTCAAGCCACAGTGTCTACAAAGATATTTGCTCGCAGCGCTGTGTTTGGAACCAGTTCAACAACACTTTAATTTTGTGCAAGCTTGATTTCGTTTCTAGTGTATTACTGCCTTCAGGAGAGTTTCGGTTTTGTAAAAATGGCCATGAATATCTTATGATGTCCCATATATTTGCGTTTAAACAGTTTAATAGTAGTTTGTGATGTTTCAGCAACTGGCATTTGAGAACATTTAACATATAATGAAAAAATACAGCTTTTTTTTTCTCTGATTCTTTTTCCCAGTATTTCATCTCCATGACGTCTTCACTACACATCGTGAGTCACATTCAATCTCTAGACATGAACTCATAAGCCTGTTATGCACCGCCGCCCGCTGAGCCCTTCAATTAATTTTGGCATCTTTTGCAAAATCACATCACTAAAATTAAATGTGAGCAGATATAAAGCGAAAGTGATGAACACAGTGTTGAGCCGGCCCCCATTTCCTTCATGATAACACCACAATTTCCTCTCCAAATGAATCCAGCACAGAGAATTACCTACAGTGTCATTTTCTCTGCATGATCACACAGATTTTCCTATCGCAGGTTCTGCAGAAAATGTATCATTTTATCTTTGCCATGTAGTGGAACTTCTTCACCACTGATGCCGCTGTCAGCGGTGCAAACAAAAAAGCTGATTACAGGGCAGAATTATCTAGATTGCCTGTCTCTCTTTGCATCCAGCGATATCATAGCACCAAAGAACAGAGAGAGGTACTTGCCTTGCACACACACTTGTTTATAAGATAATATCTTCTCCGATAAGTCCCCATTCCCAAGCCCCACCCCAAACAATATAAATGTATATGAGGGAAAACTAGGGCAAGCCTGAATCAGAATTTCAATAGACCCCATTTTTGTTTAGACTTGCAATTTTGGCAGTAAGCACCACCACACCCAGAATATCAATCAAAAGTTGTTATTCTTATGTCTCTGAGATGTGTTTTGAGAGACACTACTCCGCTCAGTGGAAGTGGCAACGGTGAAAATATCTACAATAATCACTACCAGAGGCAGATGTCACAGATTGCTATTTTTTTTTCTCTCCTCTACATGAATTATTCCTGTGATATGAGGCGCCGGCAACTCCGTCACCTTTCTCTCCCCCACATTACTATCAGCACCTCGACATTTCTGAGACCCGTGCGACCTCTCCGTACATTAGCTGCTGTTCTGCCTGCTGATTCCCCTGCATGGTTTTATTAGAATGATGTTTGGAGTTATTTGACTGCGGAGGCCGAAAATAGAAAGAGGGTGATGATGGATCGTAAAGTATTTTATTTATTGGACTTAATGGAGCTAAGTTTATAGAGCAGTGAATGATAGAAATAGAGGATATGAGTCCGGCTTGGAACGGCCTCAAAGGTAAGCAAAATGACTCCCTAAAAAATCAGTAAAAGACTGCATTATGTTAATGATTCTCAAGCAAATAATTACAGTCTGTACTGCTGTTTAATTGGATTCCAACAGAATGGAATGGCAGCACGGGAAGATTATAAGACACAGTGTTATTTTGACACATTGAGTTTTTGCCTGTGTCTTGATACCATGATACAGATGTATGTAAACAGAGTTTCAGGCTTTATTCGGCGAGTTACACAGTCTGTGGAGACGTAGCGTTAACTCATTGGTGGTTTCGGTAACCGTGGCTGCGTTCTTGTACATGACCTCCCCCTGCTGTTGGTAGTTTAGAATATCAATACTACATAAAACCCCTTTAAGGACGCACTATGTTCCCAATGTTTTCACCATTTTACTTGCTACCAGACAGCAGAAAAAGATTTTCACCGAGTATGTTAACTGTACCAGTATTCTTTTCATCATGACCTCAACAGATTGACAGCTGTGAAAAAACAACAAGAACCTCGCATTTTCACTCGCATTTTCTAAAGGAAACTTGGTTTTTGAAACGACACAGGCAGATAATTTAACATAATTTGGACCCATGTGTTTCGTGTTTCAATTCAATTTTCCAACATGTGTCCCTTGGTTTCCTTTAGAACATTGCATAAAAGGAAACTGATTTAGTCATACGCTGGAAAGGAATAATAAATGCTGTGAAACAAAGAAGCTAGAAATGAGGGGTCATCAGCGTAATGAGTTTAAAGTATTCATTTTATTCAAAGTCAGAATCCAGTGGCCCATTGTGCAAAAGCCACATATTGTCATGTAATTGCTGTGGTTTTACTTGCAAAAGTAGCAGTGTCTTTTTTTTAAAAAACATGTCAAGAAATTATTTCCATGGTTTAAGAGCTACCTGCTGTGAACGGTCGCTCTTTTTTGGGGTGGCAGCCTGAACTTGACAGACAGAGCCACCACTTACAGCACAGTGCCCTCAGCCTGGACGAAATGAATGGGGAAACTGATGGGTGCACAAAGAAGTGAGAATGTTAAATTGGTGAGCTACAGAGGTTTGCCTGCACCCCTCAGAAGCACATTTAGCCCTTACAGCTGATTGACTCCTAGCTCTGCCTCATTAGTGAGTTTGGAGAGGAAAGTTTGATGCAGGTGGGATGGGGGAGGGAGTTTCACAGAGCATGAAGGCCAAATACCCCGCCTCCCATGACAATACCAAGGACAATGTTCTGCCGACCGCAGAACCATGGCACAGACCTTGGCTCATCTAAAATGCTGTTTCACATAATGGGAGGGAGCTGAAAACAAATAAACCAACCTGATAATGAGGCTTTCCCTCAATTTCTGCGACGTTTTTCCAATAAGAGTCATCTGGGCTTTTAATAGACGATGAACAGTGGTCCCGCTCACAATCACAGAGTCTAATTTGTTTGGTAATTGTAGGCTGCACGCAGAGTGGGCTAACCCGAGTTTTTGTCAATAGTTATTAAAGTTCTTAGAGACATAATGAAATGGTTATTCATTACACTATGCACTGCTCTCATAATTCAACTGCTGATGTAAGAGGCATGTTGCATTGCTCAGTCGCAAATGTTTTCCAGTGAGTCTATGCAAAATTTGATCTCCATTAAAGCTGCAGGAGCCCAAATCAGAGGATGAAACAAAGCGCAAGAATTAGAAAATACACACTGGCGTTTGGAGATGTCTACCAAACTGGCATGTGACGATGTCTTCAGTGAAACGTCGGGACGAACAATGAAATGCAAATAGGAGCAGAACACGTGTACAGCTTTAGCTTCTGTTCAGTCACTTCACGTCACACAGCCTTCTGCCGTTACATTAATGTAGCCTACATCAAAAACTGTGTTATTCTATTATTCCATCACTGGCAAAAATAGTCATAGCCAACGGACCCCAACAGAAACGGATCTTAATTTAACGTTAACGCTGCCTCGATAAGGCGTGCAACCGGAGGTGATCGAGAGAGAAGAAAGGAGAGCCAGACCTGCAGTGGCGACACTTTTCCGAGCTTCTGTGTGGAGACGTGGAGGAGAGCGACTGAATCTTAAGTGATTGGAAATTACAGCTGTCAATCACGTGCTTAAGCCTCTACCGGCCTGAAAACACCTATGATCAGCCCAAAACATTTATGTCCTTAGACGCTGGAAATTGACGACATTTGTGACACTAAAATATAACCGCTGTTGCAGAATCAGGAAATATCATTTTATTTTTGTAATTCACAGGTTTTTGTCTCTTCATTCAGTCTATTTCTCGCTCAACCACCGCTCTCTCATGCTTTGCCTTTAAACCCACAAACTAGTCATGTTCGTACTTATTATTATTATTATTATGTATATATTTATTTTTGCATTTTCTCTCTGTCTTTTTTTTTTTTTTTTTTAGCTGTTATCTTCCCATTTCTAACCCTCACCAACTTGTTTTCACGCCTGAACCGAACCAATCCGTAACCATTACACTATCTGGACGTTTATTGGACTACCCCGTAGTCATTAGGGTCACCCTGTGCTTCGTAATGCCACGCTGGCCAAGCGTCAGTATGTGACCAGTTGGATGTGAGAATGTATGGAAGCTGTGAAGGTTGTTGTGTGAAAGGCTTATCTTTTCCAGATACCTTGTTTTCACTTGACAACAGTGAAGTACAGTGTTTGATTGAGTAAAGGTGAGCTGTCTGAAGTACACGCTAAGAGCTGTCTCAAGTGAGCAGCAAAATATACAACAAAGTGCAAACCCAATTTTTGATGTGACAGGACTTTCACTACGACTAGATGTAGCTGGATTATGCAGCTGTAATGTATTAAAAACACTCTGGCAGTACAGAGGTTTATTCAATTAGTTGCAACTCTGATGCTTTTCTAATTAGCAAGCAAAAATAATTATATTCGGATGAGGACACCTTTCCAGTCAGCTTGATGGCAGATGTGCAAATTTAAAAAGATCGACCTCGGATGCAAATAAAAACTCAATCATCTCCCATGAGCCAGTGGCAGCAAACAGGTGGACACGAGTAAATTATATCATGTACCTTTCCACTGTAGTTAGTCTGTCTCTGAAGGGTAAGACCTCTGATGTTTCACCTCTTTTCAGCTGCTTACATTTTAAAAGCTTCCTTTTAAGCCTCTATTTGGAAATTATGACGCTTTTTTTTTCCCACAAAATGACTGATAGTAGAAAATGAGGTGAACTTACTGTGCTTTTTAGAAGATAGCAGGAAACTGATGAACTTGCCCGACAAAAGCTTCTGAAAAATGAATAATGTGTCTTTTCGAGGTGGTAAATGGTCGGCCGAGTGGCGTGGTGTTGTCTTGTTAAATGCGTGGCAGCCCTCGGGGAAGGAACTTCGACAGAAACACTCAAATTTGTTATCACCTGCAAAGGAAGGAAAAGAAAAAAATGACGGTGGTTAATGCTGACATTTTTGAAGATAACGCTGAATCACTGAGTTCTGACAGAGACGTTGACAGTCACATAAATGATGAACTTCTGTTAAAAATGAGATATGGACTGTTTGGAAATAAAGGGGCTTCTTAACGCTTATTTAAAGCCAGTGTTTAATTAGTTTGCTTATAAATTGTACTGTTACACCTGCAGAAATAACAGCATCTAATCACATGTATCTCAGCTGTAATAGTAGAGTGCATGATGAGCTGGTGGTGATGTTTTTAACGGTCAGATTTCTTCATCGTCCACCGCTCAGGTTGTAAAATTGGGGCTTAATTGAGAGGCTGCGGTGAGCGGAATAAAAGCAGAGGTGCTGAAAGAGGTAGGAGGTAAAGCGGAGGATAGATTGGACTCTGCTGTGTCCAGGCTCCCACTGCTGAGAAGAAAATAGAGGTCTCTCTTAGTGACAGTGGCTGAGAAAGAGACGGTGATGTCTGTGTGCTTTCTACAGCATCGAGCCACGTTCCGTCTGTCATTTCACAGTCAGACTTACATCTCTTTCATGTTCCTCCCACAGGTAGAATTGTTTTCCCCATATATGACAGCTGCATGATAGAATTGTGTTTTTAAATCCTGTCAATAAATGAAGACGTACTCAATAAAAAGACAGAATTACAACAAGCACTGAAGTTAAATGATCACATTTCTGTCTCGCTTCACAATTTACATTGAAATATGTGCATTTTGCTCATTTACTAAGTCACGCATTATGTAAAAAAAATACATACATATATATATAGTATATGTGTGTGTATATACATATGTATGTGTGTGTGTGTATACGTATATCAGCAGGTTTGTGCAGAGTTGTAATGTGACAGTTACACATTGCAATAAACCGATCTTAGTTGTATAACGCTGAAAATAAAAGCACATAAGTAGTTTTATTTTGAGGAATTGACAACTTTTAATTTAGTTTTTAAAGTATTATGAGAAAAGCCTTGATTTACAGAAGATAAAGGTTTTATGAAAGAATGTACGACATCAATTATGGCTTACAATACTGTTTTATTTGTATACACCTGCAAATATTCTATATATTAATTTAATTGCATTGTTGATGCATTGTTCGCTGCAGCATCTATTTATTGAATGTTGTTTTTGTTTTGTCTGTTTTTATCTCACCTAGTTGTAGTTTCAGACGTAGTTTGCGATAATAACCCTGCTTTTTAGTGTGATTGTTATTTTTTCAAGTGGCTGAGGCAGAAAATAAACACGTTAACTTTAACCATTAAAAGTTCCAATAAGATGAAAGTGCATAAATCAACCCGGCTGATCTGTTTTCTGTGATTTCTGTTTTTAAAGTGCAGTAGTTCAGTTCTCTTTGAGCATCTCTTCTGGCATCGCATGTAGCCTGTTTTTTCCGCTGCTGTCATTAAAGTTTTTCCTTTTTTGTTCAATGTGCCCGACTTCAGCTCTAGTTGTTGTCTGTATAGTTTGGCATTATTTTGAAGCATTTGTGGTACAGTTAAAGCCGATATAGTTCTGTTGCAACGTGATGTGGATTACAGTGTCTGTGCTTAATGAACTAGATTGAAATGTAAATGTGACTCACTTGAAAGCAGCTGTTTAATGATGAGTCTGTTTGTACTTCTGCTTTAACAAGGACATGAAGTTAAGTGACCTTGTGTTGAGGCGATGTGGTAGAAACTAGCATTGGACGTAGAAAATAGCCAGCGTTTCATGTTCAACGCTGGCTATTTTGAACCTTAATCAACACATTTATTTCCCGATCCTTGAAAAAAAAAAAAGTATTCCAGCAGCTGTGTGACATTTAACGGCTTTACAGTCGAGACACAAAAAGCAACTGTGTCAGCTATGTCAATTATGAGCAAAACAGAGAGATGTCTTTTATTACAAGCAGAACTACAATCTTGAAGGTGGCTCTCGGTGAAAATAAAAGAGCAAGCGCGTGGGTTGTTTGACTCACTAATGTCACTCATTTTACTTTTAAAGCAGATGCATTTTGGAAAATGTGCTCTTGAACTGAACCTGTCGTGTGTTAATGGAAGCTGTGCTGTTGGAGGTATCCTTGATAAAAAGCCATTAGTCTCCTGTGGGCAATACCTAGTACTTTACAGTATATAATAGACTTAACATGCCGGTCATGTAGCTTTGTGTTCTGTATTTTTTTCCATCGTACTGGGATTAATCCCTAAAGGCTGATAGATGCTAAATGAATATTTATGACCCCAAACATTGAGGGTGAGTATTGTAGACACAAACACAAACACACACACTGTAATCTCTTGTTTTCTACAGGTGTGTGTACGTGTGCACCATCCAACTGGCCAACATAATCAAATCCTCATAACATACTTTTAACCGAAGCTCTTTATTATAACATGAGTTCATAGATTTCTTTTCCTGTGGTGGTCCCCAGCAGAAATCCTTTCCTCTGGCAGTGTGGCATCACATTCACATTACAAATACACCGTGTTGAGTCAGTCTGAGAGAGCATACAGGAGGTTTATCATGTGTGTTTCTTTACTGTCTGGTGCTTGTCATTTTTTTTGTCTGCATGTTTTTTGGAAGTTATTGTTTTCAGTCCTCACGGCCTTTGGTCCATTGTGATAGACTGTACGAAATAATTGAAATGTAGAGGAAGCAGAAAGTTAAAGTTACACATCACGGACCTCGTTCAGTCTCAATTCTTTCAGTTGAGAAACATCGCAGAGAAAAATCATTATACACTTACTTCAGGGCTGTGATTATTGTGGGTAAGATTGTCTACTTGCTTGGTTATCAAGAAAAATGCACAGATTAGAAATGTCAAATCAAACATATAAACTTAAACTAGAATAAAAAATACAAAAGCATCCAGACTATCACCGTACAACAGACGCTGTGTTTATTCTTCCTGTTTCTTCAATCAGATCATCCTAAACCCTCCTACATTAAATTGCAACCTTTTTAAATTATACAATTGCAG
>JAPQRN010000016.1:22830958-22841626 GCA_037367275.1 Coranthus polyacanthus | reverse complement strand
TGTCGCTGCTGACCGTGATCTAGCGCAGGTCATACGCTGACTTATACAGACCTACGGATCTGCCACGGTTGTTGTTGTTTCATATCTATCATTACACAAAGCAACAATAGACATGCGCGAATTGTGGTGTGACGCTGTTGTTTCCATTTCCCTTTCTACACACAAACTCAAGGTTTTTATCTTTTTTTTTTTTTAAATCTCTGTGGTGACTTAAAACACTGTTCACATGTGGACGAGAAGCCCAAACGTGAGATAAATGTTTGTTTTGCAAAACATCCGTATTAGCACGGGCAGGGCATTAATCCTCCTACATGACATGAAAAGATACCAAATAATGCACTCCATAGACCAAGCAACACTAGAAAACTAGTAGTAAAACGTTCCTGACATACATTCAACATATGGAGTCAATAAGAAGCTCTACACGACTGAGGACTGCACAGTATGAGTGAAACATAATACGACAAGCTGATTGGAACCATTATAATATTCATCATAATATAAATTATAGCAGTTTCGATATGAATATTAATGAAGCAGATGAATATTAATGAAGAACAGTATGAGTACAGTTTGTCATGGGAGAAATGTCCATGCATTCATTCATTAAACCTATTAAATCTTAAAGAATCACTGAGGGAATGTGTTCATTTCCACAGTTACAACAGTAGTTTGTAGTCGTAGTTTTAAACTGACCTATAGGTAGAATTGTGTTATGTTTTAATGTATGTTGTAACATGTTCTGAATGTGTGCAGCACACAAATTTAAAGCAGTCTCCCTAAATTTAGTGTTTGCACGAGGGACTTCGAGCGTTAGCCAAATAATGACTATGGACCACTTTAACAAGGAAGTGGAGTGCAATGCAATGAGGACTAGAATAACTGTCAGCAGTAATGAATCTAAGGACGAAGTGATAAACTGAATCTAGTGGTTTAATAGTGGAGACAGAAGCGTGTCTGTAGATAACGTCACCATAATCCAGGACAGACAAGAAAGTCTGCCTCAATTATCCGGAAAATTAGCTCTCTTTCTATATAAATACACAATTTTTTGTCGTAGCTTGCTGACAAGTGTGTCGATACAAAGATATTTATACTCGGAGACCCTCTCAATACTGTGTCTGTTCAGAGGGGTAATATGCAAAACACTGTCCTAAATATCTGTGGCTCTAGAGATGTTTGCATTCAGGCCTCATTTCAAATGAAAAGCATATTTTGTGGGTTTTTTTTCCCCGCAGTGTACAGTAGTGCATCTATATACAGTACATTTATCTGGTGTGTGACTTAAACCACGTCTTTCTGCAGAGCTCGCTTTGCCGTGTTCAGAAATGACAGATGCAGCGTTTATCAAGCAGTTGGTTTAGCTTTTATGTTTCGTTATTCTCATTATTAATAAGAATATGAACAATAAAGCGGATGAAAAGTATCCGCTGCTGCCTGCTGTGACTTTCAGGTCCACGGAGGCGACAGCGGCGAGAGAGACGGACGCTGTTTATTACTGATAGAAAGTATGTTCAGTTCAAATGTAGTAGATGAGAAGGAAAATCAAATCCTTTAGAAATGTTTTACCTGTCGCATCTGACCTGGAAAAGGAAAAATGACAGTAGCACTTTACAGCTCGGTAATAACATGGTAATAATGTAGCCAGACTGTAGTAAATACCAAAGTAATAACCGGGTAACAACTCCATTAAAAACCAATGGAGGTAAAAAGGGTAATTACCATCTTATAATGCTGAAATTCATCTCTCCTTATGTTCCAAACATTCCCTTTTGTTTCAAGCTAAATCAGTACTAATACCATGTTTAATGCTGTGACGTGTTGCCTGGAAACAACCATGAATCAGGGCTGCGATATTCCAGTCTGTTTGTTTTCTACTTATTGCCTTTTTAATTGTGGGGTGAGTTTGATATAGAAATCAATTCACTCTTCTGTTTCCATGTCTTTACCTTCTGTTTCTGAAAACACGACATAGTCATATTAATAGTCATATTCCTGGTCATATTCATAGTCATATTCCTAAGAATCGTGCATGAACGTCAAAAATATCCCAATTCATCAATAACAGCCACGTTTTACGCGTGATCCATGACGATGAAGATACGGAAAAACAGGGAAAAATAGAATACTGTAAATGTTTTAGAGACACAAACACAAATTCTGCCTTGCAGTTCACACCTTGCATATATCCGGTTGTTCCATGGGGCAGATAGTGCAGTGCAGAGGGACATTAAAAGACACAAGAGGCTCATAAATAGTTACTCAATTTAAAAATCCCCCCGCACACATATGCACACATGAGCACACACATGCACAGAGTTCCCCAGAGAATCCAAACCAAACTAGCTCTCAGCATTTATTCAGCCTCATTGCTATGCTTTGTATGGGAATGAATAATTTGCTCCTTGCATGTTTGGTAACCTTGAATTGTGACAGATAATATTATGGCTCTTTGCGCTTTATGCATTTATTCTGACAAATCTCAAGCCCGTCCCCTCATCCCCTCACCACCACCACCACCACCACCACCGACACATGTATAATTCATACTCACCCTTCTCTCTCACTGGATCCCCAAAGCTACTACAGCATTGCACAGTTTCTTCTTCTCTTATAGTGGATACTTCTCTGTGCGTTTAAGTTCCAACTGACAGAAAGAAGCAGGAGAATATTGTCAGAGAATTACAGGAGCAAACATAGCAGGAAAAGGAGGATGTGAATGTGAATAAGCTGTGTATGACAGCAAGCGAGGGGATTTATTTTTCCATGAGGTTGGAGCTGTCAGTGGGCATCTAACAGAGCAGAGATACGTATCCTCTATAGAGCTGAGCTGCTCTTTACATCCCTGGTGCTTCGGCTCGATTAGGAGCCTGAAATTTACTGCGCTGCCCCTTTCATTTATAGTCTCCTGATTGTTGTTTATGCATAACACCTGTTGCACTAAAGGGCTTCTACTCATCCCTAAAGTAGACACTGACTGGAGCGTTTCCTCCCATCTGCACAAGGGATCTTCACATTTGCAGATATCATTTTTGACACTCAATCCATCTTGTGTGATTGATTTATTGATATAATTTGTCAACTGTCTCCTCGCTGAGATAATACTCTGACAGGGAAAAAAAAAAGTAACTTTTTTTTTTGAAAACACTGCCTTTCTAACTGTCATAATGACTCAACAAAATAGTTGAAGTATAAAGTCAGATAGCTGCCTGCGAGTTTCATCAGTGACTAGTTGACATTTATAGTCGCTTATTCTTTGCTGTCTTAGTGGTTTTTCGCGCTGTAATGTGTTATCTCTGCCAGGCCAAGTAATACTGTATGTAAAAAGAGCAGATGGAAGCAATTACAGGCCATCGACGCTGAAGAAAAGAGCAAAAAGGAGGCCTAAGATGGAGATAAACATTCCCTGGAACAGAGGGAGTCAAACTGCAGCAGTGATGCTGGTAGCGAGGATTTTTCTGGGGTGAAACCAAAATGACAGTACTCCTTATTATGTTAAAACCCTGTCATTTCCACTGGCTTTTGTTGAGGGACGATTATGCCACAGAGACAATTACCCTGCCCTTGCTGTGCTGAAAGGATATGGCATTTACTGCCACTGTATTCCATAGCGAGACATTTAACTTTGTAATGAAAAGGCTGCAAAATGGCCCAAGCTGATTGTGAGAAAGCCTAAAAGGCTGCAATTAATCAGAAGAAAAAGTTTTGTGGGTGGGGGAAAAGGTAGGATATTGGCTCTGAAGAGAGAATGACAAGTGGTAATGAAACAAGCTAGCAAGGCTTCAAGGCCCTTCATCAAACGTTCACAGTACTTAATGCCTGCAAGTGTGTCTGTCAATGTGTATTTTAGTATAAGGAACTTTCAGTGTCTCATTGGAAGTGGTGCACACCATTATCCAGTCTCATACAGTAAAGGTTCTTATTACGCCACCATTTTATTGAGCACTGTTGGAGGTAACAATCATATTCTCATCTCACATCGATGAAATGACATAAAAAAAAAAAAAACTCTCTTCATATGATCCTATGCATTAATAACACTGCTGCCTCAGTACCGCACGCCTATATTGTATTCCAGCCCTGCTTTTATCACGGACGTATCGAAGCCCGTTTGTGCTGCTCAGGTATAATCGTCATTTTTACGTTCAAGACTTTTCAGGGACATTTATTATATTTCAGTCATCGATGTAAACCGCAGTTTTGTGTCTAAGTCTTACTGTGTCAAAACTTACAAGATATACAGTACGCCACGCAGGGTGTGATTGGTTGTATTGTATTAACAGTGCTCTAATAGAGGTTGTTCGTAGCAGTGCGTGCAGTCTATACTGTGCTGTAGGTGTTTTTTTTTTGTCCTCCTGCCAGGTTCCAGCCCGACCCCTCCCTTCAGGAGAGCAGCTGTGTTCACACCACAGACTGTACGTAAAGGCGGACACAGTATCTTTAAGTTAAGGATCCTTCCTTGGTAGTCGTGTCCTTCCGAGTCGGCTCCATTATAACCCAGGCAAAAGTCCTTCGTACCGATCGTTCCATCCATGAACGGAACATTCTAGTGAGTGTGGAGTCTGCGTCAGTGAAAAGGTCCCGTCCCCACTTTTGTGGTTCACATATATTTGACACGGTTATTAATAGATGGAAATGAAAACATATATGAAGGTGGTAACAACAGTCAGCAAACCTTACTAACTGACGCTGGTACCTGACCAAATAAAGGGCAATAATAAAGGTGAAGCTGCGTTTAGCAAATGTAACAAATGTAGCTTAGATTTACTTGAAATCTAGACATTCTTTATTTTTCAGGCACTTATGATTGAAATCTATAACTTACACATATAGCACTGCAAGACTCATTGTACTGTATGACTTATTACTTTTAATATTTTTCATAATTCTTTATTTATATTCTCTTTTATTTGGATTTGATGTACTCTATACTTTCTTTTCTTTTCTTTAACTGTTTAAGCATTTAGTTTTCGTCTTCCTCCGGATGTTACATTTATTGAATTTGCTGTGTGTGTGAAATATTCTACATATCTCAAATGAAGTCGCCTTGCTGTGCCTTATAAGATGTCCTATTTATATTTAAATGCACTGGCAAAGTGCATTTCATTTAGCTGCATTTTTTAAAGACTCGCTCATAGGACTGTGGGTGCTTAAAGAGCACAGCGGAGCCGCAGAAGCATCTTCGAAAATTCTCTGAAGGAAGGACTCGGTCCTCGGTCGGATCCTGATCCTGGACATTGGAACAGTCCTGACGGAAAATTATGTAAATGAAGGCTTCAGAGGTCCTTCCTCCCAGTGACTAGTCTTCAAAACTAAACACCCCGATCTCCCCCTGGTGGCTGGTCACAGTATAGGTCATGAATCCCACCTCCTCCATGTTTCTCAGTGGGACTAAACCAAACTAAATGAGACATTTTTGTTCTGCTTTATTTTATTTGAGCCACAGAACAAATGAATTCTCCATAGGGAATGAATAAAGTTCATTTCAATATCCAGTTCTCTTAACACATCCATGGTCCTGCTGCCCAAATCACGTTACCCTAATTAGTCTGAAAAATAGTCAGAGAGCTGTTGGAGTGTGTAAGGGCTGGAACGGAGTCTCAGCTTGAAGCTTAAATAACTAAATCTTGCTGAGTTGCCATTTTTCAGATCATTTTCTAAAAAATACTAAGAAAAAAATACTTCACTGTACATCATATCCCATCATTTAGATTACTGGTGTCTTTGTCAATTTGTTCTCAACATTGTTTTTATATATTAGCTTACTTGCAAGTAATCAGCAATATAAAAAAAGATAATTACATGGGAGACACTAAGTGGGGCCAACGCTATCCATCTCTGCCACCACATTTAGGTCAGGTCATATTAAGAGTTCCTGAGAACACACCAGCACGAGGCAGCAGGAGCGCAGAGATCCCCGTCTGCACCGAGAGCCGAATCAAGATGACATCCTGCAGCCTCTCCTGCAGGGGCCCCAGGATCTGGGGAGCTAATTGTTTTCTAATCAGAGCTGCAGTTTCTGCTGTGGCGTTGTGCTCAGTCTGTTGAGATAGAAATAGAGGAAGAGTGTGAAATCAGGACTCGGGAGTGAGGTTCAGTGCCAGGCTGTCAACTGACGAAGCCAATGGGAGGCTGAGGAAGATGGGGATGTGTAGAACGGGCCAAAACGCAGCAGGCGATCCCGACAGCCTGTCTCAGATATGTGCCAGATAACATTTATGAGGGCTAATGAAAAGAGTTTTCAGCTCAACACTCATACATGCTTTCTAGTCTGTAATGTGTCGTGGGCTGCTCCACTGATTATATCTCTTTGTCTACCACGTTCCATATCATCACCCAGGCAGGCGGAGAAACCTCCAAACACAAAGAAAAAAAGCAACAAAAATTGGAAAAGGCTCAAGATTTCATAAAGATAGAAGAGGTAATAAAAGAAGTTATGCCTGTAATGATCGGGCAGTTTGTGTCTCTCTTTGCAGAATATTCACCTCACAGAATCTGATTTTACCACTTAACCACAGTCTACAATGTATGCATATTGATTTATAATAAAAAGTAGCATCATATGTTTTACACGTTTTCTGCGATCCTGCTAAAAACAGCCTGTAGGCAATGCTTGGCACATTATAAGCAACATGGAGAAGTGAAATGGAAAGTTATTTTTAGGGGACCGAGGTTTCAGAAATAAAAGGGATTTTGATTTACAAAAAGACTTTGGTGATTTATAGCTGTAGCGGCTGAATCATCAGGACAAAAATGAACTGTTGGGAGAAAATGTCAGCCTACATGTCACCTATGAATCCCTTCGTCACAACACTGTGTGGTGTTTCTTCCTGATGTCTTCTCAAAAGCAAAGGCCACTGATGAAGGTTGTGGGTACTGTAATATTTACAGTAGTGATCAGAAGTTTGCATGCGCTCATCATGGACATGAATACCACGGCAGTATGGTTGTTTAATCAAATGAAAGCGTCTGGTGAAAGGGACATTTAACCAAATATTAGGTTTGCTGTATATGTAACTCTAACCCTGTGTTGATTTCAGAAAACCCCAAATAAATTACAACTTATGTACAAACTTAAAAGGTCCTTCAGGTCCAGTGAGTTCAAGAGGAATGCTGAACTGTGTATCTGTTGAAAGTCATTAAAATCCAGGCTTATCTTCGATGTTCAGTGAGGAACCTTTTTAAAATATCAAGAAACAAACAGTTCGACATGTTTGACAAAGGGACAACACTCAAAACGCATTTCTGTTTTATGTTTCAAAGGAAAAGTGTTATTAAGAAATGAAGGAGTTCCAAAAGAGTCAAAAGTATTTCTACGTCTCTAGCGGCTATTTCTGTGCAAAGCTATCGTCGCATTAGTTCTCCTGGTCTCTGACGTCTCATTAAATAGACGACACCTTTTCTCCAGTCTCCCTCCATTGTCTGTTTAGTCTTGTTCCGTCTTGTTCCGTCTTGTTCCGTCTTGTTCCGTCTTGTTCCGTCGCTACGTCTCTCATGCGTGATATGCACTGCTCTGTTCACTAAAGGGACGTCTTTTCCATGTGCTGCTGTTCCGTTCGTGCAGGTTGAAATCTGTCTTCAGGGAAGGTGCTAAAATGCAAATAAAAATAATCGATAATCCCCTTCGAATGCATTAAAAACAAAGCAACAAGCTTGTTTTGAAAATGTACGGAGCAGAAAATACAGAAAAATAAGTTCTCAAGTAAAGTAAAGGTATGTGAAAGCTCTACCTAAGTACAGTAACCAAGTATTTGTACTTTAATTCCCACCTAATCAAGATGAGTGGCATTTGCAGTGATACAAACTACAACAGCTGAGCTTGGACCGACAGCAAAACCCTCGTGTCTCAGGAGTAAAAGTGGCTCATTGTGTTTTTAAAAGTCAAAGACAGGAAATTAACGCACGCCTCGGCAGGAAAATAACTGGATGAAGCAGGTTTAATGTTTGTTTAATCAAATGAAACTGCAGTTTATAAACTGTCAATACATTTATGTCCTACAGGCCTTGAGATGGATTCCATGTGAATATCATACACCGATTTGGCGGGTCTCTATTTAAGCTCAGAATAAGACGGGGCAACCCCTTGCTATCTCTGCTCAGTGGATCATCTCCCCACAGCTAAGCGATAAATCCTGCCTTCAAGGTCTTTTTGTTCCAGCACATCTAAATACAGTTCTTTTTTTAAGATTCATTTCAAAGGGGATTTGAGAGTAGTGTGATTGACATGCTGCTCACAATGTAATAAGGAATTAGTTGCTTTTCTTCCCATTTCCTCTGGTATATGTACACATTTCACCAGAGGGATCGCAGATTTGGGTCACAGCATCTCCCTTGTGGACACAGGAACGGAGACATTAGATGTGAACCTGTTACGTTGCTTTGTTTGCCAGCGCGTGACCAGACACTTGTGCTTCTTTCTATATGATACATGTAGTTAAGGATTAAATCAATCCCACAAGAGATTAAATAGATGAAACTCTATAGTCTCACTGCTTTCAGCAAGTCGTATACTCATTTTTTTTTTTTTTTTTTTTTAAAAAGACATGACGTCCTGAAGATTAGTTGAGCCAATATAACTAAGGTAAGGGAGCTTAGTAACACAAGAATGAAAGTAAATAGGATCCACCAGCAATGAAAGGTACAAAGTGGTCTAATTAAATCCCTCTCGATGTGAATTCAATTTCCCCAGGCCTCACGGCATCCTGTCAGTGACAAAGAGAGCCGCCTCTCTTTGTCTTCTTCAGAGCAGATTCCAATTAGGCCGTGGGTGTATGTTGGCGTGCCAGTCAATCACAGTCCCAGCCTGCGTTTTAAAGATGATGACAGTGGCGATATATTGACTGCAGCCCTTTACGTGCCTCTCATTTGGAACAATAGACAGTTAACAAAGATATTGATTTTTTCTTTATGTGCTCGTTGCGTAGGGCAGCTGGTTCATTTAGAAACTAGCCACTTGCAACCACACGGCATTCATCGCTCCGAGGGGTTTTCTTGAAAATATTGATAACACTCACGCAGCCCTTTGTGCTGTAGCAGCTTCTCCAGCCAATTAACACTGGCATTCACTGCTAAAGTGATTTTCATCTCTTTTTGGAAATTGAAAATATTTTCCCTCGGTGTTATCCATTACAGATCACTGTGGTATTAAAGCCTGCCAAACAGGCGCATTTCTTTTTTAGTAGCACTTGTAAGCAGTGTGAAAATAACAAAAGAGAGCAGCAACAAAAGCAAACACCCGCATGGAGGAGGACAGTCAACACCTACACCTGTCTTAATCCGATTGGGCCTTTGAAATAGAAATAAGAGAAGACAGACTGAGGTTGCACACCCCTTAAACTACAAATTCACACACACACACACGCGTAGATATTTTCTTCAAATCGAATTACTGATGCCTGTTGCGATGGCCAGAGTCAGCACAGCCCCTGTCATCGTCTGCGTTTGCCTTCAGAGGGCCTCATTTATTTTGAGAACACTGTGGGTTTTTCTTTTTTCTTTTATAGACTCACTCCCTCATGTGGAACAGTGAATATAAGATATAAAAACCCGTCTGCCTACTGACTATAAGCCGCAGACGGATCAAACGACAGAGGGAAGGTGAGAAGAGATAGATTAGAGGCGAGAAAGAAAACCAAAGGAGGAGAGAGGGAAATATTGGAAGTCTTTCCCAGACGACTGCTGGCTCGCTTTTCGTCCCCGCGGTCACTGCTTGTCTCATTTTTACGTCTAATTAGCTGCTTGGCTTTAGGCCTTGCTACTGAAATGTGACCCAAACCTCTGCCATTGATCTAAGGTCACTCGCCATCATGCCGGTAACCTTTGTCAGATTTCAATTATTTGATAATCCACTGCATTAGTTATCCCCCTGATGGTCAGGTCTTACATTTTTTACCAGTGCCAGACATGATACGCAGCTTTTAGGTTTCATGGCTCTTCAGGCTCCATCAAAGCTCCTGCACTTTTTTTTTTAGGCTTTCTCGCCGCTCCTTAATAGTGCTGCTGTCGTGGAGATGAAGGATTATGGGAAGATAGCCTCTGAGGTCAGAGCAACTTGACTTACTTGGATAGTACTCGATGGTATCTGAGCAAGGTAATGGACATGGTATCCAACCCGATTGCCGAAAAAAAATGTTGCCATTGTATGTGTCTGCACATCATGGATCTGTGTAATCTCAATGTAATTTGTCACTGAAGTTCTTTGTTTGCCTTTTACCTCCATCGGCAGCAGGTGGTTGATGGCAGATATAAAAAAAAAATCCAGACTTTGGCACCAGAGAGTGGAGTTCACATCCTGACTCCTAAGTTTTTAGGTTTAGACAATAAAGGCGATTTGTTTAGGGTTAGGAAAAGATGTTGGTTTGCTGATTATTACATTGGAATCATTACAAAACTTAAACTTGAAGTTGTCTGTTAATCTAATATAATTTATAAACATGTATGAAAGCCACTGATGGCATTTACTTTTTGCATCACACGATACCAATCGATACCAGCCATTTTTCAATACTCGATAGTAAGTAGTAGTATTATTAGTAGTAGTATTATCAGTCTTTTTCTGTATTAAACCAAGCCCTGGTGTATTTCCTAACCATATCCAACTGCACCTCAACATAATCATAAACATTGTTAAATATACATATGAACATAATTTGGGTTGAAAAGCACAGT
>JAPQRN010000016.1:22815837-22830858 GCA_037367275.1 Coranthus polyacanthus | reverse complement strand
TATCCAACTGCACCTCAACATAATCATAAACATTGTTAAATATACATATGAACATAATTTGGGTTGAAAAGCACAGTAACAATGATAGACACGTGTCGAGAAATGTTGATTTGAAACACGTTTTTGGTTCAAAGCTGCTCAAGTTATACATCCATGGTTCGCAGAATCGTACAATGGCAACATTTTGGTCGACATGAAACCCAGCTTTTAGAATTTCACGGCTCTTCGAGCTTTATCGACGCTCCGGCACCTTAATGACGCTGCTGTCGTGGAGATGAAGGGTTATAATACAGCTTCTGAGGTCAGTAATTTGACGGATACTGCTCGATGGTATTTGACTAAGGTAATGGACACAGATCCCCTAAAGGACAGGACAGCAACTAAAGCCCGGTTGCAGAGTTATTTCAAATTTTGTTTTTCAGGTATTAGGAGAAAAGCCTCGATTTAAAGAAGCACGAAAGAATGCATGATACCGAATATGATTTACAAAACCATTGTTGATTAAAAATGTTCATGCTAGATCCTTTTTAATAGGACAAAGTGGTGTAACAATTACAGCTCAAATCAAGGGGAAAACCTGCGATTCTATTCTATTTCATTTCATTGTAGTTTTTGAGTTCAGGTAACAAAATAGTTGTTTTCACTGCTACTTTTGGTCTTAGTTATTTTTGACTAGAACAACCCTGTCTGGTTAGCACTACAGTCATTGTTTCTTCCTATAAGGCCACAGATGAAGTGAACCCCTCCCCCCATCTTCCCTCATCAGTCGCCGTGACCTCTTGTCTGACCAACAACCTGAACAAACCCAGGGTTACGTGTTCACAGAGCAGAACATGACGCCGTCCAATCATGATAAGCGTTAGGTTGAATGGAAGCCACTGAGTCACAGCAGAATGGTCTGAGTGTACCCCAGCCTTCACGGGGGTTCACAAGGTTTCAGACCCCATCAATATCATTTAAGGACTTATACAGTGTACAGTAGGCCGGTGCTCTCAGAGCCGTATTGTAGTACACTCCTGAGACGAGGGGGGTTAAGAGCCCAAAACGCATTATAAGACCAAGAGCCTGGCCTTAGACAGCAAGCCAAGAATCTGCCAGGGCCAGAGCCATGATAGATGATGAGGCGCGGCGAAGGTTTTATTGAGCCTGTACCACAGCTTGTCGTGACAACAGGAATGAATGAGATCCTTGGCATCAGTGGGCACTGTCAACCCTCTAGCTCCGTTTTTATTATTACTTATTCTCGCACAGCAATAATGTTGGTTCAATTTCCTCCGCTATCAATTTGCAAACCTGGCTGTTAAACTGTGAATTATGCAACACTTGGACAAAAAAAAAGGAATGGCAGCTAATCAACATGTCTATGCTGAAGATATTTATAACCTTCCTTCGCTCCCTGGAAGAGTTTTGTACTTTTTAGAGGAAGGAAGCATATGGAAATATCTGAACACACATCTTGCAGTTCTGCGCTACGTCCTTTTGATTTGCAAACTGGTCAATCCATTCTCCTGCTATTCAAAATTCTATCATTTTTATTTAATCATGATGACCATAGTAAAGTAAGAGCCAGTGATGGAACAAGTATTCACATCCTTTACTTAACTAAAACTACCAATACAGCAACGCAAGTATTAGCAACAAAATGTAGTTAAAAGTATTGCTGCCTTGTGTTATATTTTAAAATCGTGTTATTTTATCCATTGTGTAAAATCAAAATCTGAAAAACTGTCAGACAGAAATAGTGAGGTAGAAGTATGAATTACCTTGAAATAGTACTTTCTTTCCACCTCCGGTAATTTGTACCTGTGTGCATGATGCCAGGTTGTTCAGCTCTGTGTATTATATAGAGAATAGACATTTTACCAGTAATGCATTATACAGCTTGTCTTTTTTTCCAGTGGTTATTTATAGTGAGACCAGCCAACATAATGTAATCTAATGTAATTTTACACTAAAGAAATAACAGCATTCATTTGCATGGACAAGGTGGAACCGCTACCTTTAATGTCTCATCACGTAAAATTGCAGCAAATTGATGAATTAACTGAAAAACATCATAGAATAATGAAGGCAGGGAGAAAGATATTTTGTCATATTTGGTCATTAATAGTCACTGCGATAGTGTTTCCGTACTAATTCCCATTGATTACCTGTCATTAGAGTGTACGAGGACTGTTTTTTTTCTATTTTAGCAATATGAATATTATAGATTTTTTTGGCCTCTATTTGACAGCTGGACAAATGACATGCAGAAAAGGTCCCTGAATGAATTCCAGCGTCCTTTAGAGGCTCTGCATATGGTGCATCGGTGGCTGCTGCTCGTGTTAACTATCCAGTTTGCTGCGTGCAATGGTTTTACTGATGAAAACAGGCCTGAAACTGAAATTATGTTATTTTCTGGCTAGGATCCAATCGAGGCAGAGACTTTCCACCAGGGGAAAGTAATTTTTTAGGGGAAACTAATTTTGACAGACGGCAGGAAACAGCTGCCTGACACCGTGTGTTTCGAAACAGCAAATGGAAACGCTTTCATTGACTCAGCAGAGTAGAATTATGAAGGCGTTTTTTTTTTCTCCGATGTAGTTCTAATCTCAGGTGTCTAGTTTTTAACTATGCGTGTTCATGCATGTGTTGCGAGTTCAGGTAGACGTGAACGTGTAATTGATTTGTGTCAAGAGACTGTTTAGCTAACATTCTATCACACTTTTACTTCAACTGCTGATAAAAAATGATCATGTAATGTTCCAGTTTATTAAGGGGCATCGACGCAGAGCAAAGGGACACACGTTCTTTCCTCAAGTACAAGTATAGCTCCTGAACCTCACATCATCCATGTCGGTGTTAGTTCTCCTGGTCTCACACTCTCATTAAGGCTCCTGCAGACTGCAAGATTTCAGCAGCCTTATAAGTTTATCAGCAGCCACGTTTTGCAACATGGATCTGATAAACTTGGGTACGACATGTATGCAGACTGTGACGAAATCTACCGAACCGCAGGTTACGATGCAAGTACAGACGCAAGAATTAAACGCCATCAGCGCACATTGTCTGCGCTGAAATAGTTGTAAACGATGAAGCTAAGCTAATGATCGCCCTGTTACAATAGTGGTATTTATGTGAACAGAAAAAAAAACAGTCGAGTCGAGGGGGAGGAGAACGTGTAGTAGTAGTGTAGGTTACGGTTTTTGTGTATTATTCACACAGTTTGTTTAATGTAGAAAACATTACGACCAACTGTAAACGCTTTTGCCTTCAGGCTTTGCTTTACATTTCCCCAGCATCAAAACCATTTCCTGGCCAGGATTTAGTCAGGTTTCCCCGACTAAATGCACCTGTGATGCAGCACGTTTTGCCGCTCATTCCCATCTGAGGTGGATGAAAGTGGCGTCAGTGTACACCCTCTATCACCAGCTCTCTTTATGTGCCGTGTATATGCATTTTAGATATATTGATCTTCTTATATGTTTAATGATATGCCAACTGACAACAGGTGATGAATTACGTGGTTTTGTTTTGCTGATGCATGCTACATGTTTTTTTTAGCTCAGCTCTCACCCTGTCAGAGCCTGGGATGTGCATGTCGTCTTCATTTTTTTTCGAAATGATTTGTGTTTTCATGTCGCACGTTTGTGTTGTGCGACCCAGTGATCCGGTTCATCTTTGTGTTCTCTCTGCGCCCCGCCCCCCTTGCCGGGCTTGTTCTGAACAGGACTGGTTGAAATTTCTCCTCCCTTCCTGCTAAACCCTCCGACCAGAGTCATGTCACACTGATCCCCAAACCAGTCATTAGGACCCACTGAGATGGGCTAGCATGTTCAGCTACGCTTGACTGGACGATTCCCATTTATCCGCAACCCCCTCCTCCCGCTCGGTTCTCTTTGGAGACAGGAGCTGCCAGGTTCCTGTGTTTGCCTGTCTCCTGACTTGTTAGAAGCCTCTGTCAGCCTTGTTACTGAGCCTGCTGATCCGTGGCCATAAACCTGTGCAAAGGTAGAGAGGCATTAGTGAACCGGGGCTTTACACAGCTGTCCATTGAGTGGCTGAAAGCCCAACATCTCCTTCAAACCATGGGCATTACTGATGCTGTTAGCCAAAACTAAGCTGATGTCAACCTAAAATAGGCTAACAAATCAATATTTCCTCACTCTTTGAGCCTTTGAATTTAATCAGCTGACTCCCACGCACAGAGAGGTGCTCAGTCTCTCTAATTGACATATCGGACTGTTTCTGAATCATTTAGTGTAATGACCCCAAAGTAACACTCTATCACTCAGTAAAAGCCATGCAATGCTGCCTTTTCTCACCCCTTTATCATCCCACTGTCCCTGTGGCACAATTTTATTGCATCCAGGTCTGCCGGCTTTAATATCCCGCTTTGTAAAATCAGTACATTTCACTGCTGGCTACGCTGATTCGTATCCAGGAGTTGCAGTAATTACCCCTCATGGAATCAGTTTTGTCGGTGATGTTTACTAGACAAAACACTGAAAAAACAATCTACCCGAGGAGATGAAGACGTACATGATCCACTGGGAAATCTTTACAAGATCAACACCATTAATTACTAATGGACAACTCCTATTTAATATGAGTGTGAGGCCAGTACATGTGATGCCTGCGCTGCACATGTGGATGGATATTTAATGAGCCTTTAAGCATGAGGCAGGACACACTCGGTAATCTCAGAGGATGTAATTATGTATGTATCAGGTTGCATTTATTTTTTACCATCCTTCATCCGTTTTGTGTGATTTAGTTCGACCTGGGTATCATTCAAAAACCCGCCTGAACGAATGCAATTTTATCACATCCAAAGAGAAACATTACGGTAAACATTTAATTTTTTTCGGTCCTTGAACTTCTTACACACAGTTTCATAAAAAATGTATACCTGTTCGCCATATGTGGTTGAACTGTAGTCTGTTTGAACTCTTCAGTTTTATGTTTCAGTAACTGGGTATTTTTACAGTCAAGTCTGACAACACGTAAAACAAATGTAATTTACAACTTGAAATCGTCTGTTGACATAATATCAATAAATAAAAATATATAAGTAAACGGTGCGTGTGCATGCACGCTTTGACTGAACAGTGTATACAGCTCCATTACTTCACATTGTCAAAAGCAATGTTGAAAGCATTTGCCTATTCCACTTTAACCTGCAGGAGTTTGTGTGCTTTTTCTGCCACTGACATATAAAGTCAATCAAGTTAGATGTTAAATGAATTCAGATTGCCTCACTACAGTAACCCAGACTGTGCAGTAACAGATGTGTAAATATGTTGGTTTATTGTGAAACTGTGACAGGACACATTAGACTGTGTGCATCATGGAAATTAATTTAAGTAATGTTACGTTAGGCAGGTAATAACCAGCATTAATAGTTCAATGGTACAAGCAGATTTACTCCTTAGGTATCAAAATAAGGTAAGCAACAAGGCATTTTTCAATATTCGACAGTATATAAGCAACTTGGTCAATGGCATAAAAGTATTGAAGCTTTTATAAAATTAAGGGACGCATATTCACCATTAACTAGTTGCTGATTAACCTACATATAGTAGTACATAAGTTTATAGTCGAAAACTAATCCGTTAATTGTTGCAGCTCGACTCAATACGCTCTATTCTTATGTAACAAAACACAAAACCACAAGTGTTATTAGTGTCCAAATAACTCTAAATGAAGTCTTTCTAACTCATAATATGTTCTTTTTTTCTAAAATGAGATCTTACTCATAACAAATTCACCGATTTGCCTCCTAATAACTTACTATCGATACGTAGTAATTTGGTCACACAGAATGTGGCATTAATAAGTGCTTTATGATGACAGTATACGAGAGTGGAGTATGTGAAATATGATGAATATGTGTACCTTGATATAGTGTTCAAGAGGCTTGGTGCCAGCTCTAGATTTAATTCCCTTTATTCCACCGCACACATCGTCAAGTGAGTGATTTTCATTAACAACGAGAAATCTTTGCGAACATGGCGACAGGCCTCCTGTGTTTATGTCCGTGTCTCCCGACGCTCTTCCAAACAGAAAACACACCCCTCCTCAACACCCGCTCTGAAAATAGCCAGTGTAAAACCACCAGTTATAAGTCCAGCAACGCAGAGGGTTGTTTTGACACACTAAGTATATTGTGCAGCAAACTGTGAAAAAACGCACACACAAAAAGAAGAAAACGAATAAGTGTGAAGATATATAAGAGCGTGCGATGTCCCTTGAGAAATATCCCTGTTGGCCCTCATTCTTAATGCTCTTCTCTGTGAGAAATGTGGAGAGACAGGAATAGAGACGAAGGGACACTCAGAGGGGAGAGAATCAGTATCGGAGAAGAAGGGTTGAAATGAGGGAGTTGACTGGTGGAGGGATTCAAAGGTGATGTGGGGGGTGAACAAGAGACACAGCAACTGTGAGGAGAAGAAAGAGAGAGTTGAGAGAAAGAAGACAAGATTAATTAACTTATTTCCAACAACAGATCCTATTAGAGTTGCTGTCAGCACCACTGAGCCACTCAGTAACTCACACTAACTTAAGCTGAATACTTTATGAGCTTTGTTTTTAGACTCGGCCGTATGTATTCAGGATGTATAAATATATGCACATGCAGAAGCCCGTGCACTGTGTGTATGCCGTTTAATATTTGCTTTTATGGTGTTCTGGGGATTGTTGCTGCAGCGGTCAGATATCTGTTGCTATGCTATTACAGAGAGCAGCAGATAGTGAAATGGCAGGTGGGTCTGTAAACACAGCTTCTGAGTGATGCAGTATAGCAGGCATTTCTCCAGGTCTGTAATGCCAAAGAGCGATGGAGTCAGACGGGGGGGGGGGGTGCAGGGTGAGAGGCCGACGGCCGGGAGACAGCGATGAAAGATTGATCAAGGAGGCCGCTGCTTTTTCAAGGTGAGATCTCAGTTCTGAGGGAGGGGAGGGACCTCATCTTCACCTTCTCACCTCCTCACTTCAGCTTTCGACTCCTCTTCCCCCCCCCCTTTTGGGTGCTCTGGGAGGCAGAAGGATCTCAGGGAAGAGAATGAAACTGAGCTGAGGCAGCAGGAAATCTCAGATTAGGGGAGTGAACCGTTGTCTGTTTTCTTTCCCTGGTGGACTCTAGTAACGCTCTAATGCTTTCCCACAGCAGTTTTTCAAACATTTTCCTCTCTACGGAATATTTTCGCAAACGGTTATTCCTCTTTTCCTTCCTTTTCTCTCAACTCCCCCCCCCCCCCCTTGCTTTTTACTTTTTTGGTTCAGAGCAGCCATTGCCCCGCTGAGGCTTTTTAAACATTTGTAGAACTCTATTATGCCTGTCAGTATCATCAAACACAACGACAATAACGCCTCTGGGCATTAATCTTCACCTTCCCTCATATTTACCATGGCTCCATTTGATCTTTTACATCTTTCTTCATTCCCTTCACACAGATGCTCGGTTAAAACCACGCGAGGTTTGATCCCTTCCTGACAAAGCCTTCCTGACACTTGAAAAGGCATTTCCCCACCACTCTGCTCTCACATGCATCTCTAACAGTGAGCAGCGTAGTTAGCAATAAGCGCTAATTTAATTGATTTCCCACTCTGTTCCATTAAACTGAATGTAAAGAGATCTCTGCATTTTTATTCATCTCTAATGATGTCCTCCATAGGCCTCTGAGAGGAAAGAAAATATGAAAAAATATATGAGTGCGAGATACGTGTAGGCCTAGTAGGTGTCAAAAGCCGTTCTTTAAGCTTCCAAGTTTGCATGTTTGACCCTCTGGGCACCTGTGGGTGGTGAGTGTAAACTTGAAATCTCTCTGCTTACCCTTAAGGGCTGTCAAGGTGCCCTTAGTCAAAGTATTTACAGTATAATTTACCCTTAGACACTTGTACACTGTTAGAACTCATCTGTGATGAGTGATTTCTAGTCAGACAAAGTGTTGTAAATTTCTTCTGACAAGCTGTTGTAATTGACTTTTCTTTCTCTCTGCTTCCTCACGTCATCTCTTTCAACATTTACCAATAAAGTCTGAACTTGTTGCATGGTGCGAACTACAAGGGAGCCTCTTAATAACACATGAGCTCCACTGAAAACATGGTTTGTAAAAATTTTGGCGGAATCTCTGAATATTTTCGCCACGCATTTCTGTTTGTCTTTATGTCCGTCATCTCTGATCATGTGGAAAACCAGGCTTTTATTGATCTATGATTCATGCATGAGGGCCATTCATCTTTAATTCCCTTTATTTAAGATATTGGCATGCATGCTGTTCTTGCATCATCAGCAAAGCGCGGCAGAGCAATATCTTCAATATCTAACTTTACTCACTTTAACTCAAAGATCAGAAGAAACAAAAAACAAACGTTCTTGATCCCGACTGCCGTAAAACAACGAAACAGAAGAACAAAC
The DNA here is from genome assembly GCA_037367275.1 of Coranthus polyacanthus. Classification (NCBI taxonomy): domain Eukaryota; kingdom Metazoa; phylum Chordata; class Actinopteri; order Kurtiformes; family Apogonidae; genus Coranthus; species Coranthus polyacanthus. Next base: position 22,822,460 of record JAPQRN010000016.1, on the reverse strand, counting down.
GTCCCCACTTGCTATCGTTGGTTTCACTGTTTTGTAGTCAACGTATGCATATGTCGAAAAGAAAACAATGCAGTTTATTCGCATATTTTGGATTCACCAAAAGAAATCGAAGCCAATCGACTCTGAAGAGCAGCCGAAGCCAGAGGCGTTTTCCTGGTCTGAAGGAGCAGATACAACATTTATAAAGAACTTGATTTTCCTTCTCACCTCTGTAAAACTGAAAATTATTATTTTTTTGAACATACACTCTATCAACAACAAGGTATAGGGTCATTAGGACTGAAATAAACAGCGTGGTGCTGGCAGATGCACAGCAGCAGCTACTTTTCATCTGTTTTCTTAGTCTTATTATTCATATTCTTTGTAACAGGAGTAATAATGAATAAAAGTTAAATCAAGTGCTTTAAACATGTTGTATCTGTTATTTCTGAAGAACGTCTCCTGAAAGATGTGCTATAGTTTGCAAACTGCTTCCAGCTGTTGGTTGCACATATGGTACATCATACAGTTAATCCCCTCTGAGCAGGATTGTCGACCCACATGCCACATATCCTGTGGCTACGTTGTGTTTTGGGTTATTAACCCTTTGTTCAGCTACAAGTATATTGTGCTGAGAAGGTCATTTAAATTCTTCTCTCTGACTGGGCTTTTGTTTTCTGATGTAGCTGCCACACACCAACCTGAGTTTACCACATGACAAATATTACACAACGCAAAAAAAACAGCGATAACTAGACTGTATCGGAAGCTGGAGACCGCAACAACCTTCTGCTTCTGCTACCTTCTAGTACCTGATAGAACCACATGGATCAGGATTACTGTGACAAACCTTTATCAAGCTCTACAGTACAGAGTTACGTAGATCCACAAATGCCTGCAACCCTGTACTGTTGCACATCTTAAGACGTGTTTTCCCCAGAAACGCTTCATCTCTTGGTGTCTTCAGTCTCTAAATGTCTTTTAAGTGTTGGGAAAAGAAATGACAACATTGCAAAATGGTAGAAGCTTTACTTTCCCGTGTTGTTTCAAATGTGTTGCAGGAATTGAAATTGAAATAACTGTTGTTTTGAAAAGCAAACATCAAATATACGTTCTGTTGCATTGTTTTCAGTGTAAAACAGGTCAAAGATAATTTATTAATCACTGTTTTCCATTTGCATTTTAATTTAGTTTACCATCCCAGTATTTTTCTCAGATTTGTTGTATTATTACTTTCATATTTCAGGTCTGGTTTGCACCGTTTAAATCGTCGTCTATTAAAAAGGCGAGGACATTGAACTGTTCACCTCATGAGTAACATGGTATACACGTACAGAGGCTGTGGCTGCTGCGAGACAGTTGCTAGACATTAATGAAACTTGAACGCCTACAACAAAAGAGGAAAAAGACTGCGTTTCCCCTGAAGCTGTGACATTTGCAACAACGTATAAGTGCTGCGCTTTTAAAATTGGCTATTTCGTTGCTTATTTGAACCTTCACGCTACACATGCTTGACAACACATGACCATATTTGAACACTGACATTTGGTGTAAAGTTAATTTCAGCAGGCAAACATGCTTACATCTGTGACGCATGGAGTGTGCACACAAACACACGGGTATGTAAATACATGTGGACATGTAGAACTCACCCCTGAAGGCACAGTCCCCCTTTCGCACTTAATAGGCATCGTACATACCGCATGCTCCACAATTCACAGATATTGAAATATACAAAGAATCACACGAGCTCACTTTTAAGTAGCTGCCAAAAAGAGTAATCGTGTGACACCGGCAACAAAATGGCTTTTCATTTACGCTCTGCAGAAGCATCTCTCATGCTGCATTCACTTCACAGACTAGCAGGACATCCGCCACTGTGCATAATGTTCCAGCTGACTTAAACGGTCATTTTTTTTCTTTTTGTTTCACAGGAGGAAGGTTTTCATTGTGATTCATTTGTTGAGTGAGTTCGTCTGACCTTTATTTCTAAAAAGCAGGCTGTGAACAAACCCAAGCTCTCTGTTTGAATGACATAATGTCTTTATTTGAGATTCAAGCACAACATTTCTTCTGATACAAATGTTTCTTCTGTTCGCTTTAGTCCCGCATGCACCCCCGGCAGAATTTCACAAAGGTCTTACAGCTGCAGTCTTGGTGATTATCGTGTTTCTTTATTCTGTAAGTGTACATAGGCCTGTATCCATGGAAAAGAAAATGTCATGATGGACTTGAGATATCCGCTCCACAGCTGTTAACACAGAAACAAACAGCTCCTTTCCTCTGGAAAGACATTTTTATCAGTGTTTTTTCTTTACCTGCTACGGAGGGTTTTGACTTTGTACAAACAGTTGCGGTAACTAAATCCAGTTTTCTACTATTTTATTTTTGAAACAGACCGTAGTTACTGCAGACCCAGGGACGTCACACAAGAGAAGAGAATTCACTTTGAGATATTCCTGATATTCTGCAGAAGGCGTAGTATTTCACCTCCACATGAATACATCTAAATTCCCTTGCTTTGATTGTTAATTTAAGTTTACATGAAACAGTCTGTCTTCTTGTTTTACTTGAACTTTTGTTGTTTAGTATTTTTTAGCATTCAAATGAAATGCTTCTAAATCAACAAACCTGGCTTGAATTTGAGGCTTCAAGTGTCAAACTCATTTTACTCCTTAATGATTTACTTGATTGCCTGACATTTAAAGACCGACATCTTTAGTTGAATGAGGCTCATGATGAATACTGTTAATCAGAGTATAGTGATGTGTGCACGTACTGCGTTCATCTACCTCTGTGCAGGGGGATTTACCCTTCTTTATTCCTACTTAAAATAAGCACATACACCAATTACATTACATCTTGTAAAGCAAGGCACTAGCCAATTATATATGTCTTTTTAATGTATTCCATGTTGTTGTCTTACCACCAGTGTGGTGCCCTGAGTGGGCAGAGGTTTTCTCTCGCTCTCTTCGCATAAATGAAATTTAAATCATCCCTTCCCTGTTGCAGTATGACCTTCATGCTTCATGAAGGGCTATGATATAAATGCAGATGGGAGTGGTCTCTTGCAGGACGACCGTGCGCCTCCATCCATAAGGCACGAGGGGTCACTGAATATTTTGATCGACTCGTATGAAAGTGATGTGAATCATTACGGTCGGAGATGTTGGATCAGACAGCGCTCTCCACCAGCACTTTGAATGTTGACATGAATGTTATGAACATTTAACTGTTCATATGCAAAGACTGTTACAGTCAAACAGTATTTGATCCCCTCCAACATACTCACCTTCAGCTGCACCAGCATCATCTGTTTTTAAAATGATCTTACCTCTTATGTTTTACTATTACAGTATACTTATCTGTCTGCTCCTATGGTGTCTGTTGTTGTCTGAAGAACTCGGGGAATACTAACTTCTTGTTGTAACTTCAGTCTTCTTCAATGTTGAATGTTGAATATTGAATCAGCGGTTTCTAGAGAAAAAGAAGAGGAAGAAGCTATGTATTCCCAGAAATTCCCATTAAGCACAAAAACATGGCTAATTATTAGACTAAAGCCCTATTTGCATGGGACTAGTATAACCTGGGGACCTCCGGTGATTAAGAACCGAACCCCCCACCTCTGTGTTTCATGCAGAACAGGACGAGTGAAGTCTGTGTTTTATGTGATTTTATTGACATTATTCCCCCAGATCTGCTGTGAAGGCTCACTATTAACAGGCTGCCACGTACAGATAACTGTCGAGCCTGTCGAAAGATAGAAACATGTTTTAACCGTTGTGTCGTCCGTCTCATCGTCTCGTCGAGAAACCTCATGAAACCGCGATAGTTTAGTCACATTCCACGCATCTTAGTTGGAAAACGCTCCGTGCAGAAAGAAAACTGTTTAGCACCTGTCAAAGTCAGAACACTGTCACATTCAGAATAACACTGGAATATTAGTTTGCATGTAAACGTACACGCTGTTGCACCGTCGGTGTGTTGAGAAATGCAGGTCCACCACTGTTACATCAACAGCTGATTAGATTTCAAGCTTCTTACGAGTTCCGTCCTGTAAATCCTGTGTTTTGGTTTGTGAAACTGTGAACTAAGTACATTTTCTTTGGTGCTGTTGGCTACAGTTTTGTGCTCAACTTGAATATCTCCTTTTTCTGTTCTTATTCTTCACCACAGTTGAGAGGGAAATGAAGTACTTATTATACAGCTACATTTATTTAACAGGTGTAATTACCCAGACTACACTAAATCGCTGCTCCTGACCACCCTGTCACACAAGGACCTTTTTATTACCAACAAACAATCCAAAACTATATTAAGAGCTACAGGGTTCAACCTTTATTAGTATGCAGACCCACTAGATTTCATAAAGATGCTCTCTCGCTGCCACTCTCTGAAATATGCCTTTTATTCCCCTTCACAACTCAGGTGCATATTTTATATGAGGCATTAAGGAAACCTGCACGTAATGCAACAGATATAGAACCTTTAAGTCAGTTTATAAGCTGTCAAAGTAATTCTCATAAAAAGCAGATGATATAGTAAGTAGTTTTAGTTTTATTGTTGTTGAATCTGATCATGACAACGACTAGATGTTTCTTTGATAAAATGTCAGAAAAAAGTAATGCCAGTGATATTCAGTTTACTCTCAGAAAAAAAACAAAACAAACAAAAAAATATTTCTAAATAGTCTTAGAAAGGATGTTAAATTAATGTCAAATTCTGTTGGTGAGTTTTGGGACGACGCTTGTTGTGTTAATTTTGACACATTCGCTGTGTTTCGGACTTTAAAGATATGTGAACGTGTCATGTTAACACATCATGTCCTGTCCTTGGCTCAAATTGTGTTCAAAAACATACATAAAATCCTGTGATTTGACCCAGAGTTATTCATGACGCTCATTCATTATCAGTTTTCCGCAGTTTTGAGTCATCAACTAACCTCATAAAGGTGCATGTCGTTGGACTGTGGGAGGAAGCCAGAGCACCCGGAGAGAACCCACGCACACATGAAAACATGTGACCTTTCCACAGAAAGGTGTGATTTGAAGCCACGACCTTCTGGCTGTGAGGCGTCAGTAATGACCACTAAACCACCCTTTACTTCACGACAGTAAACAATATCATGATGATGAAACGGCACAATATAACACTACAGTTTCCAGCAGTAATAAGTAGCACAGGACAAACCATGGCAAGTACTCAGATACGCACTGTGAAAATATTATGAAGTGAAGACAAAGTCGGTCTTATTATCAGACTGTGGACTGGCTGCTGTTAACTCACTGAGGACTCACTGAGACCAGAGACCAGCAGCACAGTTGACAGAACGTTACAGAACATACATATACATGTCATGTAAATTACATGACAATTAATAAATTACAGAATCGTGAAACGGCAAATAATCAACAAATGTTCATCAGGAAATTACCAATATACAACTGAATCAGGCAAAGCATCTACAGCCAGAACTTTCTGCCTCCAAGTCATTTAAACCCACTTTGAGAGTCTCCAATGACACCAGGTCCTGAAGTTTCAGATAAGTTTGCAAATAGTTCCAAGAGGGAGAAGCATATTTAAATGCATTTTTTCCCCCGGTTCAGTGCGAACCTTTGGTACAGACAATAAGTATAAATCCTGGGACTGAAAACTGTAACTAGCTGTACTTTTCTGACTGATGTAGTTTTGAAGATATGATGTAAGCAGACCTGAGATAGTTTTAGTCTACAGGTGAACAAGGCAGACCATCCAACACAAGAAACAACTAACAATAATGAGTGAGGGCTTTAAAATTTGTAATAAACCTCAGTGTTGCCTGGAGACATGTGTGACTTCTGTGTAATAACCATATAACTATATTTCTTATCAGTAATTTTAGTTTTGAGTCCATAAATTGACTTTAATTGAAGTCCAAACTGATTTCCTCCGTTTATCCTCTTGATGCTCAGTTACACCAGTCTGTTTCCCTTTGTGCGTGGACATCAGCAGTTACTCACTCTTTTAAATCCAGCACTAGCTCAACGCGTACTGTGTGCACATCAAAAATCCCTAAAATGTCACTTTCAGGTGGACCAAGCGTAGATGTTCTCCTACGATAGCGCCGAGTTGAGTCATTCAAAGCACAAGCCAGAGAGAGAGAGGACCAGGGATGTGTCTGCGGAGCGTAAAGCTGACAGTGTGTTTCATGATCAGGATTACCCCTCCGATATATAGGCATACATGACCACGGCCTCTGCTCGACAGGAAGCCACTTCATGGGAAATATAAGCTCCCCATGTTCTTTCATCTCTTTGCACAACGTTGCAGTAGTGCATATTGTTGAAGTTGTATTAGGTCTTCTCGTTTCCCCATCCCTCGTCCAAACAGCATCGCTATGGCTGCATATATCACATCCCTTCATCTCTTAGCTGAAACATACAATAGTAAATATGACTCTACAGTATAAAGAGTGCAGTTACGATCTGTCTGAGCTTGTGTATTTTAAAGTTATGCACAGTGTGTTCATCTTATCTCTCTCCCTGAGGTTGTATAAGTTCCCTCTTTCTTTCACTGCTCTGTGAGACCCTTTATCTTTCTCTTCCTTCCAGAAGTTGTCTCTGGTTTTCTCTCTTCTTATCTCATACTCATTACCCTTTTCTCTT
>JAPQRN010000016.1:22769171-22815737 GCA_037367275.1 Coranthus polyacanthus | reverse complement strand
TGTTGTGTTGTGTTGTGTTGTGTTGTGTTGTGTTGTGTTGTGTTGTGTTGTGTTGTGTTGTGTTGTGTTGTCTTGTGCCTGTGTAACAGTGAAGGAGCTAAACAAGACAAAACTTTGTTACCTGTGACATTTGCAGGTTCTTCTTCTGCTTTACATCAACTCTTCAGTCCTGAAAACAACTACCTTGCTGAAAAACGAGTTGGAAACCCAGTGAAAAATTGCTACTTTTGCATTAATGTAGAATGTTAACGAGCCTTAACAAAATTGGTTGCGATCTGCCAGTGATCCCAGGCCTGGATGACATAGGTAGCATGTTCCCAGTACGCATGATGGCCCCTGTTACCAGATGCTGGCAAAAACAAGGGGAAAAAAATTATCTGAGAGGACAATAGTAACAGGAATTTTTGCATAATTTAACAACTCTGAGTAAATCATGAGACAATAAGATTCCTCATAAGTTGTATATTATTTCAACCCCACTGTGTTGCAGTAGAGAGCTAAAAAAAACAGAAATCACTTTGCAGATACACATAAAAACAGACTACACTGTTGACTTGAAATTTAAAAATTCATTGCAGAATATTGAAAAAGCGAGCATGCGACTGGAAAAACAAGCAAGAGCATCAGTGCTTCAGCCTCCAGTGGCTCCAGTGAGCTCAGCAGCTCAGGGCTGTGGTTGCACTGGGCAGCTCTGAGGTGGAGATGTGTGCAAGACATGAATCTGAAACAGGATGTTCCCGGGTTAGAGCATGCATGCTCAGCAAGTCTGAATTAATTATGTCTTAAGAAAACACAATGACACAGATTGCACATGAAAATCTATGTGCATATTCCTTTTCCCAAGCATGTGTCCACCCAATGCCATTTGTCATCTCACCCTTCATTTTTATTGGGTCTTACCATCCTACCTTTGCCTCCCACTTTGGCTGCTTAGCAGTTAAGTTGGGAATAACCTATGCTTTGTGGTGGGTTGTTAGCTTGCTCTCCGAGGCCATTCATATTTTATATGACAGCTTGGTGAGAGCCAAATTCACCAGGAGACACAACTACAGGCAGTTTACAAACTAATGAGCGCCGCTGTCATGCCAGAGGAGCTGAGCGTCATCATGGCCATATTGACTAGGAGGTCGCTTGGGAGAAAAATGCACATAATGATGGATCAGGAAATAATGTGGCCAAAAAAACAGTTATGAAAGGGGCTTGCCATTCTCTCCACAGAGGTGGCTCATTACCAGGGAAGTTGTAGGGAGCACGGGCACTCAGGGAGGCAGAAATGGACAAAGTTGTGAAAGAATAGATGGAGAAGAAGGGAGCGAGAGTTGAATGAACGAAGGGAAGAGACAGATGGAGTGGGGGATATGGCAGTGCTGAGAGTGGCAGGCACTCGGCAAGGGAGGAGGATGGTGAGGGAAAGAGGGAGTCAGGTGAGTGAGGGATGGGCCCAGATGCACGGAGGGAGTGTTGGAAAGATGGATAGATGGATGAAGGAGAAGGAGCAGTAATTACAAGCCTTGTTGTGTGGAGGAGCAGCTTTTTCAGTGCTGCCACTCTGCATTAACCCAGCAGAATGAAATATTCAGCCATTAGGCCTCAGCTGAAACGCATCCAGTGGCCGGGCTCATGCAACATTTAAGCACCATTCATGTTCTATTCATTACAAGGGGGCCTATTACATATAATCATCATTTTGGTTTAGTCTGTACTTCAAGACACACATTTCTTTTTTTTTTTTTTATCTGTAAAGGCAACATTGCATCTAAGTCTAGAGGTGAAAGTGGCAAGTCAATACTGACTCCAATTAGGCCCTGAAATCATTGGTAAACATTGCTTGGGATTTGATTTTCTCAAACCACACACATGGATGAAATGCTTATTCCCTTCCATTTGTGTCTCTTTTTTCTTCTAGAGTCTGAAGTAACAACGGTGAACCGCTGCCTAGATGCTGCCAAGGCATGTAACATAGATGAAACATGTCAGAAGATTCGTACAGAATACGTCTCAGCTTGCATCCAGCCATCAGCCCGCTCTGGGCCATGTAACCGACCAAGGTGCAACAAGGCGCTGAGGAAGTTCTTCGACCGTGTTCCCCCTGACTACACTCACGAGCTGCTGTTCTGTCCATGCACCGACACAGCCTGCGCAGAGCGCCGCAGGCAAACCATCGTGCCATCCTGTTCATACGAAGACAAGGACAAGCCCAACTGCCTGGCTCAGCTCCGGATCTGCAAGGCAGACTATGTGTGCAGGTAGAAATGAGAAATGTTGTCTTACATGCTGCCAAGTTTATTTTACACTTAATTTCCTCACTGGCATCACTGGCCTTGTTGTACTGATAATTTACAGCTACTGTGGCTTCCGTTAATGGATCACAAAGGTGTTTTTGCATGTTTTATCTAAGTTACTACAAATCAGTGAAAACATTACATAATTGTAGTTTCTTTTATAAATATATAAAATAATCTGCAGTGATTTGATGATTGAGATAGTCTGGTATCTGGTAATGATGGAAAATATTGATTGAACATTGATTTGGAGTCTTTGTGCATTCGAGCGCTGCTCCAAATCTCTGACCTCAAGATTCAAAGCTAAACTAAATGTGTTTTGAGTGTTTGAGGCACAAAGTAGACTTCTACCTGAGCACAGAAACAAGCTTTGATGTACTACGTCAGCCTGTCGAGTTCTTCTGTTTAACCTGTTAGAAGACACTTGCCTGCGGTTAGTGACACATCCAGCATCTTGTTTGATCTGCCAACCCCTGCGAACACTCTTTGAATGTCTTTGGCTTGTTAGAAGTTTGACCAGCTTTACCACCTACTTGTTTACTTTGACTCTCTGCTGCTTTGTCAGATCCACTTAGTGGTGGCCAAGAGCTGCAACAAGCCGAGCTCAACAGACTGGAAAGTTTACACAGATCAATAGAAGGATCAGGATTTTTCTAGCTGACCAAATGTTAGTCAAGGAGTCTTAATTGATCAAGTTTTGATTGATGCTTGGTAGCAGGAAGAGCTGCACTATTCATTGAATTGCAGTCATTATTGCAATGTGCAATTACATAACTGCAAATGGTTGCAGTTTAAAGGTCAAATCTGTGTATGGTGATATTTTGGATTTAGTGACACAGCAGCACAGGTACTGTGTAAAACATGAATAACCAAAATGTGTATGTTTGAGTTGGAAAAACAATACACACTTGAATTGCAATCACAATATTGTCTACAATAAACACAATATGACTTTTACACCAAATCGTGCAGCCGTAGTCGCAGGTCAAAACAAAACAAGAAACTCCAAACTCCACCGGAAGGAGTGACATTATCGTTTACACTAATGGTCATTGATTCATTTCATATGTCAGGCAAGAAATGTAAATTGTGGGATCATTTTGAGAGGATAAAGGGTGACTCCAAGAAGGTGAACTTCAAACTTTGCAGGCAAACCTCAAACATGGCTTATCATCGGAAACATAGGCTCTTGTTAGCCACTTAGCATCCCCTAACATTAGAGTAGACAGTCCAGTTAGAAATGTACTTTAAAGCTCATCCAAATGTTTGTGGGGACTGGAGAAGCCAGTAACAGCCTGTTTAACATTTTGCACACCCCTTATACTGCAGATGCTATACTGTGTTGAAATAATTTAACAAAATGCTCAGACTGTCTCCTTGCCGGTTGTTGTGAGACATTTAGAATCATTATCTCTTTTGCCGGTGATGTTAACGATCAGCTCTCTTCGTGGGTGCGCTTGTAAAATGTATTTATCTTTTAAAGGTTTATTATTAAGGTTTTGTGTTTCTCTGTCATAGTTAACAATAGCTGACAACTAAATAACTGACACAAAGCCCAGACATAATGTCGCCTTATAAGTAGGTGGGTCTAATAATTGAGTAAAACAGCTTTAATGGCTCACACAGCTGACACATTCAGATCTTGACGAATGTCCGGTGTTAACTTTAAGTTTAGCTCTGGTGTGTTCTCCACAAAGCCTCCACAGTCTCCTTGTGCAAGACATATTTATTAGCATCAGCTTCAAGCCCTTTTCTTTAGCAGCTAGTCTCTCATTCTAACTTTGTCCAGTTGCTGTTTAATGGTGGAAAAAAAGGTTTAATGATACTGCAGTTAATATGCTGTAAAAACTGAAAGAATGAGCTAATGAGGCTAAATGAGGCTAAATTTCTCTATAGAGCTGTAAAGATGGATGAAAATATTATGTGGTTTCATCATTACTGTGCGTGGGATATTACATGTCTTATATTGATTTAATGCTAATATGAAAATATTGATTCATATTGCTTTAAGAAGATTGGCTCAGATGTAAGACGAGTCCAACGGCATATAAATCCAACAAAGCCAGATGGGTTTTTTTTTTTTTTCTTTGAATGTTCAACTTTAATTGGAAAAAAATTAAACCAAGCATGGTGCTCACAATTGAATCTGACACAAAATGGATTACGTCTTCAAGTAAGTCACTGCATTTTCATGACGGAGTACAACACGAGGTGGATGCATTCAGTACAAAGTGTCTTGTCGACGTGGTGGCCGCACAAACTGACCTTTTCTCTGGACAATAAATGTCATTATGTATTTTGGAAGATAGGTCTGGCTGGTATGATATGTTCATTTAGATTTAATTAGTCAGCTGCGTTTAATTAATTCAATTGTTATACTCATTAACTGTGTTTAATTAGTTCAATTAAACTGTGCATTCATTTTCTGGGAGAAGCAGCCAGGCAACAAGCAGCCATTTGAAATAGTCATTATTAGAACTGCCATTATCTCTTGGGATTCACACATGACTTTTCTGCCAAAGTGCTCAGAAAATATTTATTAATGTTCAGCCAAGACATCATCAGGATCAGCAAGTACTGAGCAGAAAATTGACCCTCTGTACATATTGAAGATAAGGGATCTGAATAGCATATTTATTCTGAGTTAATCCTTGTGTACGTGAGACACTGAAGCCGAGATTGTGTTCTAGTTTGACCTGATTGTAAACGTTCCATCGCAAAACTAACAATGTCGCATGAAGCGATAAAAATTCATAGGCTGTGTTTGCCTCTATCACTGGGGACTGAAAACATGGAGTTCTCAGACCCATCCAGTCTGACTCTGCTCTCTGACAGCAAATGGTCGCCAGCGTTTAATCTAGTTCCTCTTCAAATGTCAAGAAGACAAAGGGCTTCATCTGTCACAGCTATCGATCAGGCATTATTCTCCACTGCTGCCCGGATGGATGGAGCCTCTCAAGGCCCCGGCTCGGCCCGCCAATCCCGCACCAGTCAGCTGGCATTAACTGGCAGCCTGCAGAGGATGTCTTCACTTAACACACAGCCTATGAGTTTAACGCACATCATTACAATGACATGACAAATGAGGGGAGAGCGGGGAGTCGCGGTGCCCCGAGGGCTTCCCGTTGCAAATGCCAGTCGACAGGGGCTGATGATGCGATATGATGGCCGAGATAGCCTTGTACGATGATGATGATGATGAGGCTAGATGTCTGGGTGGCTGGCAGGAAAGGTGAAGGAGTGAAGGCAGAATGGCGGTGGGAGGAAGTATTTATATGGAAGATCCATATTTGTCTAATCTGCTCACAGCTAGGTCTGCCAGACAGCACCCACGGTATTTAGAGAGCAGAGCCAAGGCCTGTCTTTGCCCCTCATTGACTTTTTACAGCCTGGCAGTCTTCCACAAGACGCCTGGCTGAGGAAAGAAGGGAGGAAGGTAAAGAGGGATGGATGTCACCACGAGTGACTAGAGTGAGCTGCAGAGTGGGAGTTTATGAAGGGCAGAGGGAGTTGATGTGGGTATCGGTAGGTCGATGAGTGTTGCAGTTTGGGGCAGGGTTAGTATTTTTGCAAATTTCTCGATTCAAAGACAAATCACAATGTACACATCGTAACTGACTGCTGACTTATCTAGTGAGGCGGGTCACACCTCAGAGTGGTAGACACTGGTATTGAAAAGATGCAGCTGTTTATATTATAGACTAAATATATGGTATCAAGGTATTTTTTTCATATTGATATGAGAGCGAGCTTGATATTTATCTCTTTGTAATTTGATAATGCTGCCAGTTGGAAGAGTGTCCTGATGAGGCCTTAAGCCTGAAGAAGGATCGTTCAGTGGCTAAACTTTACAATATTAACACCAGGAAGCAGAGCGTTTGGGCCATTTGAGTACAGATTTCTGCATTTGAATGCAATATCATGTCTGTCCTGTTCGGTGTCTGTGCATTTTTCCATTTAAAAACAATGGAGGTTTCAGAGTTTACAAGGTCCACTGAATGTATGATGTCTGCGTATCAAACTCCAGACAGCAGCAGGAACCGAAGCAGTGCATCTGAAAACGAGACCAAAACACAGTACTGTGTTTACGACTACTTTGGCACATTTACCTGTCAGCGTTCTGGACAGTCACCTGAAATGTACTCAGCAAATGGAAAATCTACTTCTTCTGTGGGATAAGGTGATAGATCGATCCACATCCAGTAAAACAGTTTTATCATTTTATCATCGTCATCAATATATATTTTATCATTATCCTGCTTTGAGATTGATTTTTTTTCCCAGCCCTAGTGCTGACTGATAATTTGTCTTTTCATTGTCATGGTGATATGAACATTAACACATCGCAAAAGACTGCTTGAAACATGATGAATAAGAAAAATTTTAAAAAGATTTTATTTTCCCAGCCTGCATATGAAAATGTCTGGAGTCCTGGGTACGTGGCCCATGTATTCACAATGTTTAGCCAATCAGATGAAGCCCCAGCAAAGCATCAGATACCCTCTGATGTCAATTTAGTGGCGACTGTGACGGTTTATTAAGTCATATTGTCATTGTAACAGGGAACAGTGTTATTACACATTGCAGACTTTCCTCATATCTTGTAGGTATTTATGGACTGTTGTAGTTTGATTTAAAATTTTTCACTTTTGTAAATGAAAATTTAGTTTAGATTGATGAAAAGTAGCCATCTGCAGTAGTATTAGTAAATTGAGGATGAGAGATGCATCAAGAATCGCTGTGCATTCGATTCGTTGGCACGTTAGTCTTAAATCTAAGCAAATCGGCCTGTGAAGATTCACACCTAGTTATTATAGTACGAAAACTGAGAAATACAGAAAAATGGCTAATGCACAACAGTCACATCACATGTCCTGTCATGCATTCTTTTATCCTCACTTTTTCAGCTTCGATAAATCAAGGATTTCCTCAAAAACTCAAACTAACATTAAAAGTTAGTTAATGTTAGTTAGTTCCTCAAAATAAAAATAATAAAAATGACGAAAACTACTTAAAATGAACTGAAATCAAAAACCAAACTGAAAGACTAAATACAAACTAATGCAAATTTAGTAATAACTCTGGTTTCAGGCCCACGTTCAGATTTTGTAGTTGCTGGCCACCCCTCAGTGCCACGATCTGTGCAGCAGCCAAGCACGAGTAAATGATGGATGGCATGTTATTGCTCCCACAGGTCTCGCTGGGCGCAGTTCCAGTATGATTGCCAGCCCTCGGATCTGAGTGCCAGCGGCTGCAAGCAGGAGAACTACGGAGCATGTCTACTTGCGTACACCGGCCTGATAGGTAAGAACTAAATCTTTCTGTGCCGGCTTCGGCTCACCCACCTCCTGTGATGGATCACGTACAAAAAGGTTTTAGAGGGAGGAAGGCAGAGAGTGACTGAGTGCACTGAACAGGACTCAAAAGAATGAATCAAGGATTGTGATGAGAAGCGAGGGCCAATGATCGATGGGGCGCTGATTAATGTGGCTGCAGCGTGCCCGGCCAAGTTGTTGGCATTATAAGTAGTGCAATTACAACTATTGACCGCTGTTTTGAGAGTATTATCCCTGACAAGACAATGGGTTGGAGGCGTAAAATGGCTTATTGTACTTCAGATAAAAAGTTAACAAAAGATAGCATACTGCACAAAAAGGTTGTTTAAAACCACTCAGTATATGCATGTCATTATTGGACAAAAATGTGGCTTTGAACTGCAGCAAAAAAAAAGTTGTTGCTCATGGGGGACAGATAAAGGAAGACAGGGACAAAAAGCTGTGCCACAGTGATTGGCCATTCTAGACAACTGAAGTAGAAGTGAGAATCTGAGGTGTTGTTGTTTGGAAGTCTGGGACAGAGAAAATCGATGGAGGTAAATCAGAACTTTTTCACCACACTGCTCAAAGTGTAGCAATTTTATTCCCCACCTCCTTTAAAAACACAAGCTACAAACCCATATTACCCTTCCCTGAGAATGACTTCCCAATCATTTCCTGCTCAAAAGCTCCAAAGGCAGAAAAGAATAAAAAGAATACTTCTGAGAGACGTCAGCGGTGGAGCCTGGACTTTGCACTGCGGGGCAGCAGCACTTATCAAAGCTCACCAACCTGCCTGCCTCTGTGGATCTACATGTTAGGACCTCAGAAGGAAGGAAGAAAAGCTAAACAACTGCTACTGTAAACTTGTTGTTTAGACTTGATTTGTGGCATAAAATAAGTGCGGGTTTAAGAGGAGTTTCCTGTATAACCACACCGCACCGCTTCTCTTTTTATGTCTGTATGTGATAAATAAGAAATAGAAAAATTGGAATAATTACCTGTCATGGAAGATCACAGTGTTTTAGCTACCGTTAGGTGGTTTCCTTATCCCGCTCCTTTGAAATAGTAAATGCATGTACAGTAGAAATGTGACGGCTCAGTAGTGTCGAGTCCTGTCACCATCTGGGATTAAACCAGTAAACATTTGCAGCTGCTTACTTACCTGCCTCGCCAGGCTTTGTCTCTGTTCTTTCTTTTTTCCTCTTTTTAAATTCTTCCCACTGACTCACAGTGAAGATATTTAGATGCACACCAATGACTCAGCCTTAACCTGATTATGACAATGCTTTGATGATAGAAATTGCCATATAAACGCCTTTATCTGATTACCGTAATCAGGGTAAGGTCATAATCAGACTCAGCATAATGAGATTAAATCAGGCAGATTTCTGCTCAAACATTCAATTTGTGGGGACATTAAAACCCTCCTCAGTAAGAGGAGTTAGTAATTTCTTTTAAAACTGCACATTTTGTGAAGTGTTAGCATCAACACTTTATAATTAACTCTGAAAGGCACAGGGCAGCAGGAAAAATGGTGTAAATGACAAAAGAAAACATAATATTTAAGTAGAGATTACTTGTAATGAGACGCTGTATTTGTTCCGTGTTATCGTAGCTTACAGTAATGTGTTTTTTCTCTTCCTCTTGCCCCTCTACAGGAAGCACCATAACTCCCAACTACCTTGACAACTCCACATCCAACGTGGGACCCTGGTGCTCCTGTGCTGCGAGCGGCAACCACAGGGAACAATGCAACGACTTCCTTACTTTTTTCCATGACAACGTCTGCCTGAGTGAGTAACGTCTGCAGAGAGACGCCCGGCAGCAGACACACACACAGAAAGACCAAATGCCCTCAACATTTTCAGCTCTGCACAGATTAAACAAGATAAAATGTGTTATTAATGAGTTTTAGAGGTGAGCATTCGTATATTTTGTAACTTTGGACACAGACAGTGTTCCATTTTCCACCTGCTGCCACTTTTAATGCTAAGCTAATTCTCAATTATCTCCAACTCCAAGATTCAGGGGGGATCTAACAGCAGACATGGAATATAATATCTATAATTATGTCTTAATTAGTGTACATTCACCTGAAAATAAGAGTCGCTGTATGCTGTAGATATAGAGCAGGTCGCCTCCACAGAGTCCGACATATTTAACTGGCATGTTTCTGCAGCAGCTCAGAATGGACCTCTCCTTCCTCCTCTTCTTTCGGTTATATAGCGGATATCATACAGCATTAAGGTGCATTACCGTCATCTTCTATGTTTGAGTGTGGACCAGGTTTAATATCCCCTTAATCAAAAAGCCCAGGATGGACAGAACAAACACAGGCTCTGACGAGGGCCTGTCACGTTTTCAGGAGCCACTGTAGGAGAGGGTGAAGGGACGAGGATTCAGTTTGTAGAAATCTGCAACAAGAATACACACTGAACCTTTAACACACACACAGCAGGGCGCTATTAAAAATGCTGAATTAATTTTGAAAACTTGTTGTGACGACAGTGGTTTTTATGGAGGAATTTTGACTCATGACCCTGTTGTTTTTGAAACCCAGAATGCAATGCTTTTTTTGGAGAACAAAACATAATCAGTTCAGGTTCGGGGCTTTGTTCCAGAAAGCAGATTTAACAAACTCTGATAAATCCTGAGATGTTGTTGGTTTCAGAGCAGCTGATGAGAGTTAGTTCAATCAACTCTGAGGCCGCTCTCTCTGAGTTCAGCGTGTGCCTAGTCAGTGCAAAAAGTCATTATCAATGGAGCTAGGAAATGAAGATTCACCATGGCAACGGGTAATCAAAAAGCAGAGCGCCGTGTTAATTCAGTGGAGGTAAAAGAAAGGCCTGTGGAAAAATATATGCAGACGTATGTGGACTGCATTGCATTTATCTTGAAAAAGACAATTAGCATCTACAGAGAAAGAAAAAAAAACAATACAATAACATTAATAACTTAACTACATACAGTACGTGACACGTTAAAACTCTGATGTTAAAACAATGTGGCTTCTGTCTGAATGCGCACATCACTTGGTTACACACGCAAAACCTATGAAAATGCAGCGTTGTGCAATAGAGAATGTGTAATACGTGATATGCACAAAGAGAAATGAATCACTGCAGCATCAGAACGTGATATAAAGTTGGTAGTAAGTTGTTTAATGAGGTGGTATAAAGCTAATGGGCTATAAAAACGAACGTGATCTCCATCCTCTAAACTCTAATCTACGTGTGGATATGATCTCGTCTGTATGAATGAGGAAATGATAGCGGCTTATCATTCAGTCAGCAGGAGGGAGGAGACGCACTGGAACTCGAGGTTTGCTGAAGAAAACCTGCCTGCGATGTTACTGAGGTAACTGACTCAGAGTTGGACTTTTCCCTCTTCTGCAACAGAAAATGCTCAGGTGTTTGCGCTAAACGCTCTTTCTGGATCAGGGCCCTGGTCACGTTATTCTGTTTGTACTCAGAGATAGAATTGGTTTGCAGTTAAGACACGTTTTCCAACACAGACAGTAGACGAACACAACAAAATTAAAATACTCAAGGCTTCAATAAACTTCAATAGAGATAATGACAAAAACAACCACTAAAATAGAAGAGATTGATGTCTAACGAGACATTGCATTTCAATTCATTACAAAATCGAGTTTCTTTTAAAGCTCAGGCTTCAAACATTTTGTCTCCGAAGCTTTGAAAAATAAAATTTGCCACAACAAAAGTTCCTTTCCTAAAACACAACTTGAGTTTTTCATAAATCATCCAGCCAGAAGAAGTCAACATAAATGAAGGACGTCTTACTAATAAGTACATTCACTCATTATATCTGAGTGATGGACGCTGGAACAAACCTATTTCTGGTCTTTTTTTGAGAAATATCCTCCTGATGAACCCATCCCACCGTTAACACATCAGTGACACTGAGACGACACGACCAGTCACTCTCAATGTGTTAACTTTGATTGTGATGGTTGAAATGTATATCTTTGCAAAATAAGAATTATCACCTGCAAAAAAACCCTGATTGATGGCAGGTGTGAGAAAAAGCAGTAACATTAATGAAACCTTACAGCTGGTGATGCACTGTAATAAAGTATGGCATACAACATCTATTCGTTTTGATTGTGCTTGGAAATTTATCACTGCAGAAAAAAACGTTACAATAATAGAAACATGTTATTTTGTGGCAGCTCAAATGATAAAACAGTGACACGAGAGAGAGAGTCATAAACAGCAGCTGATGTATCATAAGAATTATACACAACCAACACCTCTGTAGTCTTTTGTTACATTTTTATTTATCCAACAACAATAACAGCAACAACAAAGCTGTGATGATAGGAGATCATCCTTCTGAATGAGTGGTAGCACCAGTGACAGAAGAGTGACACCAGTGACAAATACAAGCTGTAGCTGCTGGTGTCGCAGCAGACACTGGAGTTTATACTGGGTTATTATTGTTTTAACAACAAAAGAAGACGAGTTCTTACGAAGCTGTCTGCATGAGTAGCAACACGTGTGACAGACTGATGACAACAGTGACAGTATAAAGCAAACCGCAGCTGCTGTCACACGATGACAAAACAACACATCAGCCTTGGTTAAGTTTATATAAAGCCATGTCACAGTAATGACAAAAATAAGTATCAAATTCTCATTAGACATCAAATAAGAGGCCTCTTGCCCCGAGGCTGCTTCATAGCTGTTTGCTCTGCTATGTTTACATACCTGGTCTATTTTTTGCCAGAGCAGCGACGTTTCCATAACATGACAGTTATTTATATCAACATGTTAGAATATAGCTCGCAGTATGCATTTCTTTTCTGTGAACTAGTTGAACTCATTGTCTTAAACTTCTGAGGAGGACTTTCTTTTTCTTTTTTTCTTTTTTTGGACACCCCATCAAGCCATGCTACAGTCACATCAGTGGGCACAGTGGGTTATACAGCAGAGGGAAACATGTAAGGTCAAAACCCCATCAGACATTTTATACATTTTATGTTGGAAATGCTATACAGCAGGGGTCTTCAGCATTTTTCAGGCCAAGGACCCCTAGCTGGTAGAGAGACGGAGCAGAAACCCCCAACTACATTCCGTGGATAAACCTGTGTTACATATTAAACTGACCTTGAAAAAATGTGCAGGGCAGCCGTATAGTTCCATGTACAAACATACCTTGGGTAACCTTGTATATGTGAGACATTACTACACTATTAATAGAAATAATGACAGTTTCATATATTTGCATTTTATTAAAGGGGCAGATTTAATATCACTTTAAACTTCAAACGATCTCTGGTCATAGTATGTGGGAGCAATGGGTCTGTCCGACAGCGAAATAGGTTTTGGTAGCTGTGTATATGGCAATAATACTTCTTTACCCTGAGTGAAATTATTTTGATTAGAGATACCGTCTTAACTCTTTACATCAACGCTATAAGTGTGTTTATGCCCCAAAGCTTTTAATAAGAATAGAAGTTTCTGACGAGTGCAAAGAGTCAAATCGGATGGAAATAGAAGCGTCTTGACTTTTACGCCTCCAGACTTTTCCAGGGGTTTCTGATTTGGTTGAATTACTAGTTGTTTGGAGCATGAAGACGTTCAACAATCCTAAAATCTTTTAATCAGTTTTTGGGGGGAGTTTTTCCTCACTCGATCCGAGGGTCAAAGGACAGATAATGAACTAATTTGTTGGTTTACAATTTGTGTTTTGTAATTCTTTTAACCTGGAATTATTATTTTTTATGATGCGTTAGTTTGCTTATTTGATTGGTTGTGGGTTCATGGGTAGCTTATCATCAGTGTTGTGCAAATCTTCTCTTTTTTTACGTCATTTATCTTTGCTAATAATACATTGGATTCGTGTTGACCCAGGCCCTACAGGTTCAGGTGTGTAGGAAAAGATACAGCTGAGTGTCTGGCTATGACTTTGAGCAAAGGCCACTTCTGTTTTAGTTTAAAAAAAAAAATCTATTTAAGAAGAAATTTCAGTGATGATTATTAAATGATCAATGGGACATTGAATGAAAAAATACCACAGCAACAGTCTCTTTGCATCAAAGAAGACGACAAGCCGACTGAAATGTATAATTACTCATGATGCACCATTCTTCTTTGGACAAAACACACTTTTTATTAATTGGGTTATCAGACACATCATATGGCGCTGGTGGTATAAAGGGTTTTAATGAGTTAGTCAGTGCTTCAAAGCTGCAGCTGCAAACTGCCAAACAGAATAAAATAACAAAGACTTTTTTGAATCTGTGGACAAAAAGTGCTGTGTTCAAAAGCAGATTAAATCCCCATACACGTTCTGTTTCAATTTTGAAAGAATACATACCACCTGAAGTGCTTCTCTCAATATTTCAAAGCAGGGATAATGTTATTTGTCAAAATGTTTCTTTCCTCTGAATGAGCCAGACCAGACAACAGCAAATGAAATGCACATTACACTGTGGTGAATTAAGCCTCCCAGAGTAGTCACATATCCGTTTCAGCTGTTTGATAGATGTCTTGTTTTTTAATAAAGCTCCTCATGTGCGTCCTGCAGTCAGGACTCAGACTTGCTAAGGCAACTCCTGTGTGCTGTTTACTGTAAGCTCCTTAGAGACCTAGAAAAACAAACCTCAGACTGACTGGCCTCATTTCCCTACGTCTGAGCAGAAAAAAAAATGCTCATCTCTTCTCTTCAGCAAACGGATGAAGCCAAACAGCATATACGTGATGATAAGGATGAACAAATTTCTAATGGGGAAGGCGATTCGTCGACCAGCAGTGCACATCGTGCTCTCATTGGATTGGAGTTCGGTCTTGTTCGACAGGCACAAGCATTCCACAGTTCTATTTCAGGGAGAAAATGTATGTAATGATTTGGCAAGGATGGTTTGGATACGAGCCAGTAATTAGGAAAATGAATCTGCCTTGGGAGAGTTCCTGAACGCCCCCCCCCCATTGTTCCCCACGTAACCAGTGTATGAAAAGTGGACTGTTACTCATTCTGAACAGAGCCAAAAGATTGTCCTTTGGTGATGTTTTTGCAAATGGACAAGCCCATTGTCAATTAAAAAAATCCTCCAGGTCTCTGTTAGCAAGTCTTTTGCAACTTACCTCAGCATTATTTTATCGCCTGGACCCCCGGTGCTGTTGTTTTGGGGCCTGCTTGCTGAGACAGGACTTCAGATGGCCTTTGATGACTTTGTAATTGAGCATAATTTGGTTTCCTGCCTCTGAACTAATGAGGTGGACAGAGAGAATAGTGCCCGGGTAGAATACAGTTCTTTGCAGAGAATACAGAGAAGGGAGGGGAAAAACTGAAAAAAAGAAGAAAAAAAAAAAAAACCTCCCTGTGTGGAGTGAGTGCACTCAGGTTTTAAAAACAGCTGTCACCCTGCCTTACCTCCTCATCACAGTGATAATAACCACATCACTATGCAGAACAGCAGCTCTGGACTTCTTCCTTCTCTGAAAGCTGAGTGTGTCAGGAAAAAAAAAAAGAAAGGACAGATGGAGGTGAAGCTCATTTATTTCTGCAATTATTTAAATTTTTGTGGAAGTTAAATTGGTAGTATAACTGGGGAAAGTGAGGATAAGCAGCCAGGGAGGTTGGACAGGAAGGGGGTGTGCACAGGATACACTCTGCAGTGCAACCTATGGAGTCAGTAAAAAAAGAAAGAAAGAAAGAAAGAAAGAAAGAAAGAAAGAAGCCCTCGGGGAGAAACAAAAGTCAAAGAGATGCGAGATGGCGATGCTTAAACAGCCGTGTCCAAACATTTACAAAGGAACTGTCACAACAGCTTAACACTCAAGATATCAATTGGCACTTCATCTCTGCGCGATGGCGGGTGGCGAGGCACGGTGGTGAGCAGCTGGAGTTGCACCCCTCGCTTCTCTCATCCGTCACCCAGCCCGGCAATCGCTGTACGCTGCAGAGCGCTAACTGCACACTGCGAGCATGGCGGCACACTTCCCCACCTGTCCTACTGACGCTAATGACCCACAGCGCCATTAGTACGCTGGTCCACAGAGCCTTTTCTGCAAGGTGCTGATGTATACACACCCTCAGCCGTGCTCAATCTGTTTTCCTCACTATTGACTCGTCGCTGCTGTGATGCAACTTGCAAATTCCCTAATTAGCTGCAGAGCTGGCCACGGGAGCTCTCAGGTCACCCGTCTCTGTCCGGTAGCTGAGGCTCAGTGTTGCAGTCGTTTTTCTATCAGAGGCAAGTGAGTCAAGGTTCTGCATTGATTGCTGCAGAATTTTGTTTGCAAAGGCAAAACTACCTCAGAGGATGGATCAATTTGTTATGATCCTTTGAGAAATCAATGTTTGTGTGTCACACCCTCATACTCTACTGCAGGCTTTGAAATCCCATCACTAATAACCACTGACTCGCTTTCTGAAATCGGAGGGGGCTTTTGCTTGGAGCAGATGGAATAACGGTGTGATTTTTTTTTCTTTTTTTGTGTGTCAAAGCAGCCACATCCATCTTACAGTCTAAGCTGTGGATATTAATTGATGAATCTCTCATTCATGTCTTCATTTGAGCATATTTTAATTGAAGTGACTTTCATGCAAATGTAATTGCTGCCAAGTAGCCCAATAGCTGAATGAAAATGAATGCTTATATAATATTAATTCATTATATGGTCATAAGTCATTCTGGATATGGTAAATTCAAGCACTACATCTAATGGGTTTCCTTTGGGGTGTATAAAACTGTATAAATTTAACAGACAGTAAATTATACATAGGATAAAATGTACATACTGTAATATCCCTCCTAGCCATAGCCTGCCTTCTGTAAGTGGAGCATTTAAACATTCACCATGACCATTATATCACATCGATACAGACAAGTGAGAGATGAAATGGGAAATAATTCAAAAATTGAGCTTACCATCCTTAAATGTAACACTGGAAAAAAGAGTAAAATGTCCTTTTATCCTGCAGTCCCTGCACCATCCATTTTACACAAAGGTACAAAACATTAAAAGTATCTATTCATGTAAGTAAATGAAATCCACACGAACAGCTGCTCAAAGCACACTGCAGCAGGACTCATTTTTAATGTTCAACTCTTTAACTAATACACTGTAGTTTGTGTAACATCCAAGAGCAAGTGTACTGTATATAATGTTTTGATTTGGGAGACTTAAAACTTCTGAGAGTTTGTTTGGTAGATAGTACTAGTATTGGAGCCAAGAATGGCTTACAATTACTTTTTAATGCTGTTACCTCAAGACTGTGAGTGAATTATATAATTATCTAGGGATGACGAAGCTCATTTTCTCCTGATAATGTGTTAATTTATCTTGTTATCTCAACTTAATGAATGATTAACCTGCTATCACAAGAAAACAAATATGTTTATCAGAGATCAGGAACGCCAACATGCATAGATGGCATCTTGACAACTGTAGTGGCTGAGTTAAAGCTGCACGAGCAGAAATCAGGGGAAAAGTGAAGCTTCAGCGTCGAGCCGCGAAGTTGAGCAGTAGAGTCCCGTCTGACGGAAACCTAACAGCAACTGGTAATTACAGCTGTCAATCACCTATTTATTACCCATTGTCAAAGAACGAGGTGAAATGCGCCGTGGAGGGATAATAACAAAAAGGACACGTTGTTGTAAATCTGAGTGACTGCTTAAGCTTCAAATTATCTTCAGCTGACTTTCAAATGCATTTTTGACTGTAAATGTTGTCCCCCGTCACTTAGATTGAAATAACATTAGTAAGGGATCATTGAATGGCCAATATGAACAGTATGGTCTGGTTGGAAAAGAGATTGAAGAGAATGAGACTGTTATCTGGTTAAATACACAGCAAGTAAAAACAGGCGTCAGGTATGAACCATAAAGTGTATATAAATAGAGGACAAACCCTCCGTGACGTCACCCATTGGTTTGTGGTTTTTCTGCCACTTTGAAGCCTTGAAATGCTCCGCATGGCCTCGTCACGTTGTCTTTTTGGAAACAAGTGTCCATATATGGATCAAGAGGGTGGAGCTGGGGAAGAGTGAGAGGTGGAGCTGAAACTTAGTCATTTCAGCTTCTAAATAAATGTTAACACATACACTACTACCACTACCAGGGCTGATTATATAGCTGACAGACCATATCATTCAATACGAATTAATGCTAACATCAGCTAATGCGGCTAAGTTACGCCGTGTCCGCGAACACCAGTCAACTTCATGACAGTCCTCTGATGTCTTGTTAGTGTAACTCCTTAAACTATGCCAGAGCTGCCTGTCAGGCAGAAAAATATGTTTTATTCTAAGAACAAAAGCCTGAATGTCCAACTCGGCAGCTGAGCTAACGCTAGCCGTCACCAGCGGACACTCCCTTAATACGTTCTGGTAGAGATAGAGACCAAAACGTTTTTTTGTTCCAAGCTGGATTGCGTTTGGAGCCAGCCCCCAGTGGACACTCAAGTTACTGCAGTTTTTCACTCTTATTGATAAGCAGGAAGCATAGGATGTATAATTTAATCTGAAGGTAAATATAGCTGTGACTATTCTTTTATCTATCTATTCTGATGAATAGAATGACAACCATCAATAGACATCATATCCACCATGTTTATTTTAAACCATTTAAACGTTCCAAGTGAGACAGGAAAGAACAGACCTTATGCACAGTAGCATTTGCATTGCATTTGCATCACATCGACTTTAACAAAATGTAGATTTGGAATTTCGATTAAATCGGCTCTACACAGCTGACAGATAGGTTGTGATTTCACAAAATGCTTCAGGTAGCGGCAGCAGCTGACACAACTTTAATTTTGGGGCCTTTGTTGAACATAATTGTCGAGAGCTGTCGCTGGCTGCTGGCAAATCAAAATCTATTTTAACATCTCCATTGTTTAGTGATTAGATGTTATGATTCAGTGTTTGTGCTGCAGCATTTCTTCAAGTCATACACACAATTATGTGTATTCATCTTTTCAGTGGACAATGAGTTTATTTTATTTTCCAGCTCAAATAATGCAGAATTCTTCGTAATTGGGCGCAGCTTTGCCCTTTGTGCCTCTTTAAGTAACAAAAGCAGCCAGAGCCAATCAACAGCCCCCTTCCCACTCCTTTATAACCTGCTGCAGCTCCACCGAGTTTTTCAGGTTATGAAATATTTTGTACAGTTTGCCTCTTAAAGTTCCTCCGGCAGACTGACTTCATACTCAGATTTCATAGCGGTCTCATTAAGATTAGATTCATTTCTACTTTTCTCTTCTTGTAACTGCAGTCGAAGACTTTGAGCTGATATTTGTGGTCTGCGAGCGCCGTCGCAGCCGCTTGTGACCCTGTTCGGTGCTCACAGAGACTGAACGCTGCCGGGTTCAGAGGGTCTAAGAGTGTTTGTCCTTGGTTTTCAGAGTGTGAAAGAAGCCCGGGAAAAATGTGAAAACCTGTCAGCATAATTCACATCATTTTGATCTTACTTTAAAATAAATCATCCTGCATTAAACCAAACATTGTGCATATAACTCCCATCTAGGCCATAAACTGCTCAAGGCATGCATTTAAACATAATACGAAGAACCTTCAGTTGCAGCGTTATGGCTGGGAATGAAGAGTTGTGGCCTTTCTGATTCGCTGGCCTGTTTGCTGAGTTTACTCAGGTGGTTCGGAGGTCAACTGAAGGTCTGCTAAAATCAAGACCCAATAATATAACCTTCTCAAAGGCTCAAAAGGCTTGAAATAATGAGTGAGACTCAATTACCAACAAATCTAAACCCAGACAACAAAAAAGAAAATGGAGCCAAGGGCTGAAAATATTTTTGTCATTTGTTTCGCACTATTGTTATCTTAAAAACGCACTTCTGTTTTTCTAACTGAGTTTCTGACAGGAACTGATTACACAATTTCACAGAACAACGTCTCCACTTACTTAGTACTTACTCTATTAAGAGAGACCGCCAACTGAAATATTCTTTTTCAAACAGTGCATTTGAGAGGCGACAGAAGTATATTATGAGAAAAGGAAAAATGTGAGAGCGTATAACTACAGGGTTTTCCCTAAGCTTGTGGAGGATTAGGTCCTGGGATGGATTTTTGTTGTTGAAATAGTGCATTTTTGTATAATTTTAGACCTGTATTAGGGGTGCCGATTGGGACAAAATCTTCTTTCACAATATATGTAATTTTATATCATGTAACAATATAAACAGAGCTGTGCCCCATGGGACGTAGCTTAGGGAAAAATTATGAATGGCAGTCATGTTTTGATCCTGTTTGAAGTGTGTCTTCAACTACACATGTTTGTCTATTTACAAGATGATTTTACAAGTTAAGAAAGTCAGAGTTTGTCGCAAAGATAGTGAAGTAACATCTACGCTTTGTTCCAATAGCGGTTTAAGTTGCCTTCGTTAACTTCGTTGGAATCCCCATCTTAAGTGTTTTTTCCAGTTCTCTCACCCACAATGCATTGCAGTTTTGGATTTGGTGGCAGTGGTGTATGTGAAGCTCTGGTTGCCAAAGTTACCACCAAAGAAGGAGAAGATGAATAAACTGAGCAAGGTAGTGCTTCAATTAATATGAAATGTCAACACGGCAGAACAAAAAATACATAAGTGTAAGTAGCAGAAAGGGACACATTTTCATATATTCATTTCATTTGTCATAAAGTCATTTTATAGTTTGGGTCTATGTAGTGTTCTTTATGTAAGTTACACTATTTGCATCCACTCATTTGCTGCCTGTGTTGATGTTATGTGGGTCGATGAAACATTTTAATGGCTATGATCGTCTTCTATATTGTTTTTATATTGTTTTATAGTTACAGGGTTTCCATTTGTGATAATCTGTAGACGTCAGGGCAGCGCTAAACCTACGCCTTGCGCTCGGTCTGTGATTGGGACGTCAACGAGGGGACCTTAAACCACTCATGGAGCTCTAGCGTTGTGTGAATCAGCTCAGTGGACTGCAGCTCCCGTCTCACATGTTTACACGTCACCAACACCAAAACACCCGTTACCTCGGCGTGTTTCGTGAAAAAGTATTGAAAGAGGTGAAATCACTACAAGCCTGGTCATGTTGACGATGCAGAGACATCTTCAGATGCCCGGAGCAGCTTGTGGAGAGAGAAAGTCACTTGTAAAATCATCTTTTAAATTGACAAACATATGTGTAATTGATGGGATTGATTGTCCCATGGGGAACTAAATCACGACCGTAATTCATCACATTTGATTATTTTCTTCTTTTATTTGGAACTTACATACAAACAACTCCTTTTTGTTATTATCCAGATGTATATATAGTTTGCATTGTCTTCATGTGAACTTCCTGCCTTCATCAGCGCTCAGTGCTGTCGCCGTGGAGACATTTCCCCTGTGGTGATTCTGATTGGCTCGACAGCGCGACGTCTGGTATTAACGTAGTGGTTGTACTGTATCCACTCACCATAGTCTAATCGGTCCCACCACAGTTTCATAATGACCTTTTTATGCCTCTCACAGCAACACATTAAAGATGTGTTTAAGTCCATTGATAGTGAATCTTTAGAGACTGTCTGCACTAAAATTCAGGAAAAAATATCAATATGTGATTTTTTTTTTTTTTTTTTTTTTTTCTATATTGCCAAGCCCTACATCATGCTATTCGTCTACAGAGAATTCCCTGTGAAGCAAATGGAAAAAGGAGGCTGAATTTGGATGTAACTCCATGTTGAAATCCAGCACACACAAAAGTTTGCAGGGAGTCAGATCGCCTCAGGCTCTGAACAATTTCCACCTGTCTTTTCTCGCTACCCCACAGCTATTTAAGTTAGCCTGTTAGAAAGCCCGCTGACCAGGAATTGATTTGACCAAATAGCTCGCTGCCGTTCATGCTGTTGATCTCTGTAATTATGTTATATTAGGACCAGAGTTTTCAATTTTCACATTCAGTTCTATGCCATTTAGCAAACTTCCATTACATTTGACTTACAGTAGCTCCTGCCTCCGAGAGCTCTGTAATTAAAACCAAAGCTTCAATCTGCTGCTGACTGAGACGCTCGTCTATTAGTCCAGAATCACAGGCTTTTCTGTTTACATTTTATAGATAGGAAAGTGATCACACTCCTTTCCCTCTGGTGCATTGACGGAGTAGTGTTTTATACCGCAGACAGTAGCAGTATTTCATGCCTGTGGAATAACGTACTGTATTTAAACTCCGGTGATATGCTTCGACACACTGATGGTACAGACAGGACGCAAGATGTATACATTTTAAAAATCTGAACTTAACATTATTCAGAGGTTTTCCTGCCAGAGAGCTGGGTTTTTTTTCTCTGCAAGTATCGATGCATGATATCCAACAAGCAGACTTGAATTTAAATTTTCATGTGTCATATTGATTGTGTTCAAAGAAGTCTTGCCAAATGCAGTTTGAAATGAGTTTTTCGACCAAAGAGAACACATTTGTTCACTCTGCAGTCTGATGACTCACTTTGAAAGGTTGAATTGTCGTCGCATGCCATGACCATTTTGTAATTATAGTCCCCCACTACATAATTATAAAGTGACCAATCACATTACAATGAGCCATGGAGGGAAAAAAGCAAAGTGAAAATGAGCAAAGTTTTCCCATTTACCACCCGATGTCGGTGTGATCCATTAACCTGTCACTCACGTCCTGTTTTTCAACAAAACCTCTTCTGTGGTCTTGTGTTGTAGAAAACGCCATTCTGGCCTTCGGCAATGGATCGGATGTGAAATCGAGTGCCAGTCAGCCCGGGATGCCCAGTCCAGCGCCGGGCAACCAGAGCCCGCACTTTGTAACCGCCGCCCCGGGTGTCTCCATGGAAACAGAGCAGAGCATTTTAAGAGCACAGATACCTACTCAGGTGAGACGAAATGGAAGACAGAGAATGAGATTTTTAACCTTTTTCCAAAGAGAAAAGCACTAATGGAGGCGGCCTCGCTCAGAATTGGGCCACTGATAACTCGAGGTGTTTGTTTTAACCTGCAGGGACAAAACTGTCAGTGTCAAGTACTTAGTCAGTCACACAAAAGTTCAGACAAAGAGAACCACACTTATGTCGGTTTTCTGCTGCGAGTGCAAGATTACACAGGCACAGTTTGTAGATTATGAAATGCTTAGACGTAAGAATCTGTTGAGAAAAATGCAAGATGTCAATACAATGGGTAAGTCTAACACCAATCTCATAAGATACAGTTATCCACTAATTCATTTTGACACATGCTATTAATAATTGTTTTTGTAAGCTGTGGTCCGTATTTACTGACACAGGATGTTTAACTGTAAACTGATACTAAATGATACGCTTTAGTCTCGTAACTTTACTACGTTTTTAGTGACTACCTGGAAACAACCAGCCTTAAAAACAGCAACCTAAAACACCTCATGGGCACTTATTAATGCATTAGCAATTGACTATAACACTCAGGAAACATATATGAAAACTTGGTCCTTTTCAGAGCACATAGTATAGTTTTATTACTGCACCACTAGAAGCTGTTAAAACCCATCTCCTGAAAGGCCTTGGGGAGCACTTCAGCATTTATCTAAAACACTCGAGAAAGATATATGAAAACTTTCAAAGCACATAGAATAACCTCACTGCTCCACCACCAGAGATTGATTGGCGACCACTTGAAAAAATCTCAAACAATCTGAAACACCTCAGGGAGCACTTATAATGCCTTAGCAAGTATCTAAAACGCTTTAGAAACTTATATGAGAAGTTGTCAAAAATTACCATTTTTGGAGCACATAGTATAGCTTTACTGACTGTCATTGGCAACCGCCTGAAAAAAACATAGAACCCACCTGAAAGACCTCAGGGAGCAGCTGATAATGGGATTTGAAACGTCGAAAACACTTTCAAAACATGTGATACCCAGTGCAAAATGACTATTTTTGGAGCACATACTAAAACCGTTGCAGGCTGTTGGTGACCCCCTGAGAAAAAAAAAACCTTAGACACAACGGGGAGCACTTGTTAACAGAGGTCGACCAATAGTGGATTTTTAAAGGCCGATACTATCATGATACACGATTACTCAGCCGACGTCATCTCCCCCCAAACTGACGCTAACTTTGACTTTATTAGACCTGAAACCTGTTGAACTGAACGTCTGGGTCAAAGTAAACCATTAAACTGTTTTTAAAAATCTTTTGACCTGTTATTTTCTCTTAGTGTCAGTATTTCCAGTTCAGAAGAAACCTGATATTAAGTATCAGCCACTATTGGCACCAACCAACTAAAATGTTCTACTGGTGCTGATTAATCGGTCTATTTTTACTTATTAATGCCGTAGCAATTATCTAAAACACTTGGATCATTTTCAGAGCACATTGCCTTACTACACTACTGCACCAAAGGACCAAAATCCTTAAGCTTATTACTACCACAGGAAGAATCTGAAACACTTTAGAAACATTAAAACCGGTCCAATCTGACCGTTTTGAGCACATTGTACAGTCTTATTATTACACCAATGGGGGCCGTTTGTGAAAGAACTGAGACCAGAAACACAGAAACATTAAAACCAGTCCAAAATGAGCATCTGAGGAGTCACTGAAACCGACCATTTTTAACCTTTATTGACAAAAACAATAAACGATGAAGAGTTTGTTAGTGGCAGACGTGAGCTTGAAGATGTGACTTCATTCATATCAGCTGGAACGTTACATTTTTTTGCAGCAGTGAAATGAGTCAAGACAAAGATCATAAAACAAGCAATAATCACAACAAACAAGAAAAGACTAAATGTAAGCAAGTGCTTTTATTTAAGCTCTTCGTCAGAATATAGAAAAAACTATAAATGACACAGTTCAATAAAGATGTCACTTTACAACAGGTATCAACTTAAAAATGTGCACCTTCTCTTGTAAATACATATGTAAATGCATGTAGGAATAGATACATGCATTTTACTATTTACAGGTTGGTAACATTTCTCCCAAATTCCAAATAAAAACATTGTCATTTGAAGCATTTATTTGCAGAAAATAACAACTGCTCAAAGTGACAAAAATGAAGTGTTTTCAGACCCAAAATACTTGTGAAAATGATTTAATTAAGCAAGAGTTCAGAAATCAATATTTGGTCAAATAATCTGGACACTTTGATGCTCTCTCTTTCACTTTGCCGTTTGTCTTCATGCTCAGCTTCATTTCAGACGTTTTCCGTTTGGTTCGGGTCTGAAATGTGAAGCGGTCTCTTATTTTTTTCCACAGCCGTATATGTCAGCACAGAAAGGTTTCCGTGAATACATAATTCAAATAATAAAAAAAAACTTCTGTGGTTAAAGATAAGCAGCTGCGAAAGAAAACACAGCTCTTTGTTCAGAAGAATAGCTTAGATTTTGTCACATTTCTCAATATGCGGAATCAGCGTCGACGTATAAAACATTCAAATGGTCTCATTCATAAAAACTTCATCAGTAGAAACGAATTATGTAAACATCAGTAACGGGGCCTATACAATGAAAAAGTAAACGACGACTGATCCAGCTGAACATACATTTTAATGTGAACCGCCTTTTTCATAATGAGATATTTATGAATAATATAATTCACTTCAGACAGAACTCATTTGTTCCATGCATTTAGTTCCTAACAGGAAACATGATTTTACAAACTAAATGTAATTTTGGATTTTGGCCATTTTCTCCAGCTCTCCCTCTGGAAAAAAGTGGCCTAGTTTTACATTTTCTTGCCTCAAGTATTCTGAACACCTCATCCCACACTGTCAGCCTGTAACATCATTAGAGCTAATGTTGCAGTACAGAAAGAAGCAAACAGAGAAGTGACGCAGTATCGAACAGGTTGTGGGTGTTTTTTCAACCCATCGCCGACTATCGACACAGGATCAAATAATGTCACAAACAACAGTCAGAGTTAATTAAACCCGTGAATTAGCTTTTGGACAGTTGCCTCAGAGTCACGTAAGCTGACATTCAACTCTTCAGCTAACATGCTGTCACATTTAAATTACTGCCTGATAAAACAAAAATTAAATTAACATTGTGAAAATTGCTGTGCATTCAAATGAGATTGGGCTTGTTCTTAGCATCTGTACATGACAAACAGGGATACTCACTATCAGAACAGTTTTTTTTTGGTTTTTTTTACAAATCTTTCAAATTCCTTGCCGAGCTGCAGCGGATGAATACCCGCAGCCACGTGTACGTCCACCTGAACCAGCTCCAGGGGCGTCTGAGGAAAAAAAATGAAAATCACGTGTAATTTTCCACGTACAGATTTACTGCTTTACTGATTGTTACAAAAAAACACCCATTGTAATAACAGTCAGGTATCAAATGTATGAAGAAAAAGAAAAACGTAAGAAGTAGTAAGGCTATTCTTAAACCTGTCCAAGATGATCTTATGAAGTCAAGAAACAACCTGAAACATCTCGAGGAGGACTTGTAAATGCTACTGGAACCACCTCAAACACTTCAAAAAACATGCTAATTTCCAGAGCTCATAGTATAGCCTTACTACTTCACCACTGAAGGACTTTGGTAACCACCAATTAAAAGCATAGAAACAGCCTGAAAAACCTCAGGGAGCACTTTAATGCCGAAGCAATTAATGTAAAACACATACGAAAACCTGTCCAACATGCCCGCTTTAACTGCTACTATTGGCAACCACTGGAAACGCCTCAGGAGCACTTGGTAATACCTTAGCAACTATCTAAAACACTTTAGAAACATATCTTATGTAGCTTTACAAATGTCCACACTGTGCAGTAGTAAGGCTATACTATGTAATCTGAAAGTGTTTTTTGAATAGGTTTGAGAATGTATGTTGCACTAAACACGCAGCCGGTGGGAACACGTATGTGAGGCAGGCAGTGTGTCCCAGACTTAAGCTCTCCACAAACCTGGAGAAAACGCTGAAGTGGTTCCAAAAGCATTAACCAGAGCCCCCTGGGGTGTTACAGGACGGAGCCAAGGTTTTAGCAGGTGGTCGCCAGCGGCTTCAGAACAGCCACAGACAAGTATCTGCCCATTGTCTCAATGTTCACATCACATACTGTGAGAGGTCCAGTTACAACAACAAGGAATCAGACGCAGCTCGGCAAGGAACAAATGGATAGTAACTACCTCGACTGGTAACATTTCATACAGTATCAGCCAACTACAGGGTGTGTTTTTGTACAAAGACTCTACTACGCTGGGTATCGCTCAAAAATGGTGCCCATTTTAACAAAAAGAAAATTACAATACATTACGGAGCAAATCTGTAGTTGTAGAAGTATTAGAAGTATTAAAGTGAATGTGGATGCTGCACGAACTGAGGCTGATGAGATTTACTACTCGGGTTTTGAAATTTAGAATCAAATGACACCAAACTACCAGGCATTTTTCAGTACACAGTAGCATCCAAGTAACTCTAACTCTAAGTTCAGTATCCAGCCCAAGCTACAGGAACACGAAGAGAGTGGACTCACTGAACGTGGCTTTTCTTGTAGGTAAATGAGAACGACAGATTGTGGGGTGATGAAGGAGACTCGACTCTTCCGTCTCCGGGCCTGTCAGACCGTGGAGCCGAGCCCGTCTGCCTGTCACTGCTGGTGGGACTCGGCTGGCTGCTGCCCACCCTGCTGCTGCTCTGCGACCAGTAAGAGGCCTCGCTCACCTGTGGCCTCCACGGACAAATCTGCAAACCTGGGGGAAGGGTGGGGGTGGGAGAGAGAGGAAGAAAGAGAGCCATTTCTATGTGTTAAATGACGGAGGGGAAAAGAGCCAACTCTGTCCTGCCCCGCTCCCATCACCCTCTCTGTCACAAATCACAATTAATCTCTTTTCGTGAATCATGACTCTGAGCAGATGTGTTGGCACTGACGCCCTGGAGAAGCCTGAAATAAGGGGGTGTCACCACTAAAGGAGGGGGGGGAACCAGGAAGTACACACCCATTTCTTGCTTCATGCCTGCCCAAACACACAAAAAACGATTTTACATGACAAAGACTTCGTCATTCGAAATAACATCCAAGCTACAGCGAAAGAGCCAGCGGGTTTGTAAGGTGTACAGTTAAGACGCTGAAGAAACAGTGCAGGAAACTCGAAAAATAAAAATCTAAAACCAACAAAAAAAAATTTTTTTGTTCTTGAACATTCCTTGATGTTAAAGAAAAATAGTAAATGTTAAGACTTTTCTCTCAGATGAACTGTGATGAAGTGTTACACAAGATTTAAGGTGTGTGTTCGTCCACATGCAGTTCACCCATCATTCAGCTTTTTCATTTTGGTGGGGTTTTTTTTCTTTTTTTTTCTTACCTACAAATAATTTTCTTACCAGCTTATAAACGCAAATGTTAGATGGAAGCACATGTTATTATCAAGTCCAATCACAATTGAATTCTTTGACTGTATGTTGTGTTTTAAGTTACGACTATGAAGAGTTCGTTTCCAGATAATTACATACGAGAAAAAGACGTCAACTGAAATTCTACCAATCAAATAAGACTGAGAAGGTCTCTGAAAGTCTGCAGATGTCTTTCATTTCAACAAACAAGGTTAATTCTTGCGGCCGATCATTGCGGTCACTGTTTTGCAGATTGGATACCTCACTTTGGAAAGGGACTCTTCATATTTTACTCATTACGCTTTAAGTGTGAGAGGGTGGCTTTGAGTCATTCAGAAATGTACAAAAATATATGTGATTTTGGTGAAAACGAGATATAAAGACGAGTTTATATTTTTTAAAACATATGTGGACCTTGCCTCAGTGAAAACAGATAATCTATGGAAAAGTTTGTGGCCAATCATGCTTCGCTGTCGGTGACGGAACCGGTGGAAAAAACAGATGTTGTGTGTTTCGATGCACGAACGGACACATCTGTGTTTCAGAGACTCGCGAGACGGCGGCGGCGGCGACCCGTGGCGGCCGCTACCTGCTGGGACTTCTCGTTTAATGTGGGACAGTGACACCGGATTATCTGAATGTACTGTAAGCTCTGCTTCGTGGGCCGGACGTGTGGAGAATCTGAAGTGGGGTTAGGAGCACACGCTTTTAACAGGGAATGTGTCATCTTCAACACTGCCATTAAATTCAGTTGTCTAAATTAACAGCCATTTGTTCTCCAGCGTTATTAATAAACACAACATGTGCTGATTTCAACACAAAGTAAACTGCAAATGAGCCATGCTATGAAAATGACACATTCTAGTCCAAAAAAAACTAAACATAACAGTCTCTTCAAATTTTCATAACTGTCGTTGAATTTTGCCGGTCAGGTTCTACATCATTCACTTTTACTGAAATCCCAAACAAACATTTTCTCACCTTCCTCTAGTCAGGTCTAGTCATGCAGATCCTATATGTGTATATATATATATATATACATATATCTGGGCCAGGACCACATTTTTTAAAAGTTTTTTTTGTTTTTGGTTTATTCCCTCCTTTACACCTGCGAAACAAAATAATATAACATTCTATAAAAATAATCGTTCAGTCTTTCATCAAACTATTATTTGAATGAGAACAAATATAATCATTTACACATCGACCACGAACACAACACGACAGATACACATCGACCACTGCCGTCGGTGAATGTCATCTCATCTGCCGATCGCTGATGACAGATAATGACAGATAACGATGACAGGCCAGTGTCTGCATCAGTCTGTGCATCCCCAGTCGCAAGCGTTGTATTTACTACTGTAGAGAATGAGAAACTGCTGCCCTCCAACCAGGCATAAAAACATTTAACAGAACTTAAATGAACATTAGCATTAACACTCATTAAAGATATTAAAGATAACCTCATCTCAAAACGTCACAGTCGCATCGTTCCTTGAGACAATAGAGGTTTTTCAAAGTTAAGTCCATTGCTTCAGTTAAGGGCAGAGAGTCCAAAAATGATCACTGACGAACTCAACCGAGAGGTTAAAGGGAAAGTTTAACCCTACATTCAGCTTTTTACCCGTTCTAATTTTTTGAGATGTACTCGTACGTACTAGTACTACAGT
This sequence comes from Coranthus polyacanthus, assembly GCA_037367275.1. NCBI lineage: Eukaryota > Metazoa > Chordata > Actinopteri > Kurtiformes > Apogonidae > Coranthus > Coranthus polyacanthus. The sequence goes on along the minus strand of JAPQRN010000016.1, from coordinate 22,786,196 downwards.
ACAGTACATACTAAAATACATCAGTTACACATGACTGTAGTGTATGACTAGGCAGCTTTAAATTATTTCCACCCATTGATAAAACTGTCTGTGAAGCTCCATTCGGTTATTATTTTCCTTATACTGAAGCAGTCATCCCTGTGTTATATTTCTAGATTTTTCTCTCGATTTGTGCAGTGGACATTCACGTTTAAATCCCCAAATCAGGACTCATGAAAGGGACCTTTCTGCTTGACTAGAAACTATTAGGAGTAAGAAAGAAAATGTTTATTTGAGTTAACTGACCCTTCAAATTCGAAGATCTCCAGAACTTCAGCTACGTGGTTTCCATGTGACAAGCGTGACGCCTCTGCTTTTCACGAAGCCGCCGTCTCTTACCATGACGTGACACCGGCCGAGCTCTGCCGCTCCGTTTTGATTTGTCCTGTGATTTATCAGTCAGTGGGTGTCGTGTCGCGTCCTCTGGCGCCGTGAGGTGACTGACCAACCTGCTCCCCGTTCATCTGCGCTCACAGAATCCCAGATGTGACACGTGTCGCTTCCTGCAAATGAAGAAGACACTGTCAATGGAGGTGAATTGTGACCGGTTTTCTTCTGCGGAGACGAGATGTGACACTCGACCCTCGTTCAGACTCTAACTCTGCTTCACCTCTCTGTGTTCCAGAGGAAGTACATGTTTTGTTCCTCTTTCTGCAGCATTAACCTAAACATCCATTTCTCATCTCACACAGGGCGTGACTTGTAAAGATGTTATAGTATAGTGTATATACTACACAGTGTATACCATATATATGATGTCTATAACATTCATACCTTGGGTAATAATAAAAAGGATTTTATCCAAAGTTTTGCTTTTGATATGTCAGACAGACTAAAAAAAAGAGAGGCTGACTCTGACATCAAAACTTTACAAAGCACAACTTGGAGCACAAACTTGTGCGTCAGAAACTTTAATAAATGAGACCCCTGGTGTAAAGAACCCTACGGCAAAGTTGTGTTTCTTCTAAACTACTGTACACCTCACGGCTACGATGTAAAGCAGCGGAGGTGGAGGAACCTGCAGCTGGAAAATACACATTTTAACATCACTCTAAAACCTACACCACATACATCAAGATGCAAATTCAACGTGAGGAAAAAAAAGAAAATCACTGCGTCATAGTCTCGCGGCTCATTTTGGCTAAAGAAACCTCGTCTTCCATGGTTGTGGAAAGTGAGATCCAGCTGCCTGCGTGCCACCTGTGCTTTACATATGGCGGCTGTAATTGGTGCCAGTCTCTGTGTTTTGGGTCAACAGCTATGTGGGACAGACTTCCTGCTGCCCCACATACTGTAGCTGTTGGTGCCTGTGTCTGCTGCTGCAGGCTGATAAAGGACTTGACCACCAACAGCAAAGTGAGTACAGTATGAGGCCTGAGCGAACTAGTGTCACATGATGATGTATGGTTCGGCTTCTGCGACTGGGTCTCTTAACCATTTCTGGCCTGAGAGGTTTTGAGGTCTCAAAGTTGGAAAAGAAAAACCAAACTGTTGAGTGAGTTTCAGAAGCACAGAGGGTATATGAGATAAATCGCCTGTTTATCAAACTGCTGAGTATATGGGCCATTCTACCAAAGTGGTGAAAAAAAGAGAACATTTCAATCTTCAAATACTAGACGTTTACTAAGATCGTTCTATTACCGTTCGATTATACTTCCAACTCTTTATCCTGAGTGGAATGTCTCAAGCAGGAATCTATATTTAAATTGAGACCAAATATTTCCATTTTGAAATATTTCCAACTGCAGATATTTTAGACGTCTACAACAGCTAACTTCAAATGGATTGATCTTAGATTGGTGTGAAATAAAGCTGATACTGATCCGTTAAAATACCAGTCACTGAGATGGGACTGGGACAAACCTAGCAAAAATACAGTCTTCTTACTGAACAAAAGGATTTTCTAAAAAACTAAAGTAACTTCCTCCATGAGGACAAAACATATATTTGTTAGATTTCTTCTGTGTTCTGAGTTTTTGTCTCCTCTTCAAACACCTGCTGCTTTGACCTCACGTCTCTTCTGAAGCTCTTGTTGTTCTTCTTCTATGGATTAGTCAGACTAGACTCTACTCCAGCTCTGTTTTTGTTTTTTTTATAATGGCGGCCACAGAGTTTTAGTTGGTCTTGTTGATCACGACAGCCCCTGATGCGATCCGTGCTTGGTTACAGCCCAGCAGAGGAGCCGGTACCGCTCCTGATCCGGTTTTCAGAGCCGGTTCTTTGGCATTTGAACTGTTTTGAAGATTAGGCACCGACTCAGAACCCGGCCCTGGAACCGCCTCGGTGGAAAACGGGGTATGAGATCAGCAGCCTTAACCGAGTCTTATACTGTGTTACACACTGATGACATTCTGTATCTGCAAACACACAGATGTTTCAGTCTAACTGCAAAGTTTCTGTTGTAGCTCACCTCATTATTATGCATTGTTGCCGCTCTTGGCCCTCGTCCTCTTCTTGCTCTTTAAAACACTTGTGGAGCCCAGACAGCAGCTTCCTCTGTGGAGCTGGGGGAGCGTGAGCTGACGGGGGTCTGGCTGCAAATGGAAACAAATTCAGCTTCAGAATTGTTTTCTTTCCAGGAAGAAAAATATTCAAAACTGATGATGGGGCCATAAATAACTTAGTGTAGGCTGTGCTGCAGAAGCTGATGGGGATATTTTCTCCTCCACGGGACAAGACCAAATACACATCCTGTTCATCAAGAGGGAGAGAAACTGATTCATTACCACTGTAATATTTATACATTAGCAAATACCACACAGTTAACTACAGGCCAAAAACAACAGATAAAGATGAGTGAATGTCCACATTTAAAACGATCTATGTGTGAAGAGCAGTAACGATATAACATCAGTAACATACTGTATTTGTTGGATGTTATGTTTGGAAACTGTGCTGTTTCTTGATGACAACAAAGCTAATAATTGAAATGTTTTTGTGCCTGATGGCAAATCAATGTGTAATTCAACATCTCTCATCTTACTCACTGGAAATGTCCGTCTTATTATCATCGGTTTATTTAGTATAAATATTTTTGCAGAAAAATTAGTATTAGATCTCTGATGTTATGGGTTCATTGTTTAAGGAGTTGTTACACATAGATCATATGAACAACTGTTAAGTCCTTAAACATCTACAAATATTAAAATCCGCAGTGTGCCGGTCTTACCTCATGACGTCCTGACACACCCATCATTAGCATCAAATGAATTTAAGTTACACAAATCTTATTCGAAACCTGTCACCTTGGTGCACAGGGGTAGTGCCCGTTAATGGCACAGAGCTTATTTATATGGAATAATAAGATATTTATTTGATTTTGCTGTACCCATGTACCTGTCTGGACTGAACATCATTAACTCATCTCCACTACCTCCCTGTGGATGGATGGAGTCCACGGTCTGGCTTGTCCTGGACTCTCTGGTCTCTCAGGAAGCCGTTCCCCAGTGAGGACTGATCCTCAGAAAAGACCACCGAGGCCCCCGCCTTTGACTACCCTCCAGTCCTCCAGTCCTCCAGTCCTCCAGTCCTCCAGTCCACACCCTACGCCCCCCCCTGCAGGTGCTGGGTCCAGAGGAGGGTGGGCCCTGTGGGTCCAGGCCTGACCACGAGCCCCTCCCTGAGACTTGGCTCCAGGACCGGTCCACCATGACGCGATGGCAGCCTGTAAAACAGTGTCTTCAGTTTGGTCCACAGTACGCTTCTAAAAATAAATGAATAAACATTAATTTAACATTTATTCAATAAGTTAAGCTACTAACAGTATATTACAACTAATTTAATAGCTACCACTGATCCTTTCTTCAGTGTGACATCATATTATCAAAGTTGTTTCTTTACCAGTAAAACCTTAACTTCCTCAAAATTATGTGGACTCTAGTCATAAAATAGAAATTAGTGACAAGAAAAACACCACCACTAGTTACAGACAGAAGAACAGCATTTCCACCTCCTTCAGGAAAATCATTAATGCGTAAAAAAAAATATGTTGTGACTATGACTGTGTTGTCCATTTTACGTAATATTTAACAAGGTCTTCTTAAAATCCTAATGTAAAATACTTACTTTCAAAAACAAAATTGACTGATACAAGCTTAGAGGGAATGTTGAACAGTAGCTAGCAGCATCGAGTGTGCCTCAACACGCTTTAAAATTTAAATTTAATAAAAGTTTTGAAGGTTAGAAAGCGCCTCAAAAAGCAGTAACTTAGACACAATCAAATCCTACAGATAAACTCACATTTACACCTGGTTTTAAAATGCAGTTTGTATCCAGATAAAGATGTAAATGATGAGATGGGATTTGGAGGTACGGGTTTTAGGAAAATGTCACATTGACTTACACTCACTTGCTTCTGTAGAGTTTGGTATCAGATCATCACTCCTCTCTGACCTCTGACCCGCGAATAACACAGATGCACTCGCTCACATTGCAGGTTAATAAACGCAAAGGCAAGATGAGATCGTTTATTATCTAGAGAACCACATCACATTTTTAATACTAGGTGTGAATGGGATCATAATGACCATTTTGTGCTATTAGTAACAGTTGCATGATATCTGTCATTTTAGAGGACATGATTTGTTTTACAGTACTTACTGCATGTCAGCAAACAGATTTTCTCCACAGCATTGATTTAGTGCAGATTATTTATGAGTGAAACGCTTGAACGCAACAAGGGCCGAAGGGAAAAACATAATCATAAGACAGAATTTGACGGGTCAGTATAGGTTGAAGCAGGGGTGGATGGATGGGAGCGACTCCACTGAGAAATGTTCACTAATTGTGATAATGCGACTAATGCTGTCAGCAAGACGCGTGAGGAAAAAATAACTGCGACGAGAAAACACAAATGCAGCATTTCTAAAAAATTACATTTCGCCGCGTAACCTTTGTTCAGCAAATCTGAAATGCGACAAGGGAAAATTCTTCATAGACGTTATTGCCCCTGACAGCTCTGCTGAAAACCGACCGAGTCAAAGCTGAGGAAAGATAATTATATTAGACTGTTTGGTGAAAGCAATAAAGACAAGATGACCTGAAAATGGGCAGACGCATGTAAAATCTACAAACAATCCGTGCTTACTCGGAATTAGAATCCGAGGATAATGATGAGAAAGAGAAGGAGGGGAGAGCGGTTTCATAAACAGCTTCGCCATAATGTGAAGGAGGGAAAAAATGAAAATAATAAGAGCCTCATTATCAACCAACTGGTAGAGAGCAGCAGTGTGCAGGCTGTCAAAATGATCAGGATGGATTTAGTCAAGAAGGAATCAAAGGGCAGCACCTAATCATCTGTTTACACCGAACAGAAGCTCCTGAGGCGGGAAACAGGGTTGGATAAGGTAGTAGAGAAAGACAGGAAGACAGGTGAGAGACAGGAGGGTGAAAGTAGGAAGAAAGTATTAGTAAAGTAGATGAGAGAAAGAAGAACGAGAGGACAAAGGAGGAGGAAGAGAGGTACGGTAAAGACTAGGAAGAGAGAGTGTAAAGGAAGAGGAAAAGTGAGAAGACAAAAGAAAAAGGTAAGAAGGGAAGTCACCAGGAAAAGAAAGTGGAAGAAAGAAGAAAAGAAAGTGAGGAAGAGGAGAGAGGAGCAGGAGACGTCAGAGATGAAGACACACGAGAGAGAAAACCATGGACGACGGAAGAGAGAAAATGAAGGAAAGACTGATGAGAACTGAAACAACACTGGCAAGAAAAAGACCGAGAGACAAAGAAACTGAAGGAAAGGTGAAAGAATGGATGTGTATATGTAAGAGAGTGGAAAATTGAAGTAGAAAGGAAATATCAAAGGAAGAAAAAGGAGAGTTGTAGAGGACAGGGAGAGATGTGATGTGAATAAAAAAAGACAACAAAAGAAAGAAACAGAGACGGCGAGAAAGTGCAGAGAAAGTAAAAGTGAAGATATAGATAAAGCTGAAAGGAATAAAGAGATGAAGAAGAGGAATGATGGGACGAGGAGACGAGGAGACGAGGAGACGAGGAGACGAGGAGACGAGGGGATGAGGAGACGAGGGGACGAGAGGACGAGGAGACGAGGGGACGAGGAGACGAGGGGACGAACAGATGATGGGACGAGAGGAGGAGGAGATGAGGGGACGAGGAGAGGAGGGGACGAGAGGACGAGAGGAGGAGACGAGGGGATGAGAGGAGGAGGAGACAATGGGACGAGGAGACGAGGGGACAAGAGGACGAGGAGACGAGACACTGTTTCTGTTAAACTTATTTGTGTACTTATTTATGTGTTTTTAGGTTTGGAGGCAACCGACCTTATTTCATACTTTACTGGTTTAGACGCAGCGTCTGAGCCAAAAAGTAAAATCACCTTTTTGGAAGCTGTTCATCATCTGCTCCAGCTTGTCCTTTATTTATACAAAGATATGGCAATAATGGTCCAAAATGATGTGAATTTGTTGTTGAAAAACATATTTTCCTGTGGCTTTCTGTGCTTGAATCTTTCATGAATCCAGACAACACCTAAACCATCTGACATTAACAGTACACTTACATATATGGACTTTCATCTTGTCGAGTGGCATATCGCCGTTTCTCATAAACACACACAGATATGAGTTTTTAATATCGCCCGGCCTAGCAGCGAGGAGGAAGACGAGAGAGGTGCAGTACATCCGCGGAGAGGTGTCAGACAAGGATGGAGAAAAACTGAGGTCGGAGAAGACACCGAAGGACCAAGAGTCAAAACAGAGGAAGGAAGTGGGAGAGAGAAACAATAAGAGGCAGAGTGAAGGAGAAGTGGGAGACGGAGAGATTAAAGGGAGAGAAAGAATGAGAGAAAGATCCAGGATGACTGGTGATGAATAATTGCTGGTGAGAACACAGCAGCTCATAGACACTCAGCCTCTCCTGCCGCCGCTTCGCTGGAGGGCTCGGAAACATCAACAGCAGCATTAAAAATAGCTGCGATTATATGAAAACAAGCCTGGGGAAAAGTGTATTTACAAATAATAATTCTCAACATTTGTTTCATCCTACTTGGAGCAGGAGATGATATGATAATCCAGCGTTCTTTCCCACTAACGTCTTTTGATATGGAGTGAGACATCACGACGCCCCGTGAGCAGAAGTGACACCAAACCCTGCTCAGATGTGTCTGATCCCCAGGAGACGACGCCATATTGTTTTGTGACTCCCTAACTTCCTGGCAGCATCCGTTCAACAGTTCCCCTCAACCGAACCCAAAGCATTCCAAAAAACAAAACCCCAAAAAAACAACAGCTCAGTTATATAACACAGTCAGTTTGTGCCTTTCATGTTTAATCTCAGACTAAACTTATTTCATGTGACTGAAAGGTTTGCAAACCAACCTCCATGTGTCTTACACATCAGGTACAGTCTTCCCCTCAAGTTGAGCAGAAACAGAACAAATTAAAGGAAAACGCCAGCAGGGACATTTCAGTTATTTAGCTAAGCATAAATAGTAATGAAAACATTAGAGCTTTTCTTTTAACTCATTCAACTGACTCTGTAGTATCTACATTTATCCTGAAAAAACTACTGGACCAGTTCTCAGAAAACCTGGGCCAAAGATGCACCAAACGTGGAGCAGGTTCATAAAAAGAAACTAGGACGTACTATTTCATAAATATCAGTTTCTTATCATTTTCTTCCAGTCTAATGGCCTCAGTTCTCATAACCACAACCACAGTCATGTCAGAATTTTGAGAAAATTGCCATTTGTTTAGTTGTTTTTTGTTGGTCTCTGTCAACTACACAGATTTCCATGAAACCTGAAGCAGTAAAGGGCTGAGGACGAGCAGCCTCGTTATTTACTTCAGCTGTTTAATACATTTTCTATGGTTAACATCGTGCTCATTCAAAGATCGTGTGAGGAGGACCTTAAAGACTTTAAAACCTTTCCTTTTTTATTATAAAGATTTCTCTGTAGTCCTGGCACAAAAGGAGGAAAAAAATAACAAAAATGAACAAAGGGTAATCATCCAAATTGCTCTTCTAAATGTCAGTATCAGCCCACAGTTACATCTTCAGTGCATCCCTGTTTTTTTGTGTTTATTCTAATGTTGCACACACTTTGGAGCTCTAATGAGTCCCCGTCTAGCTTTTCTTTTCTTTACATTTTTCGTGTTCTTTCTTCGGTGAAGTGTCGTACTTCAGATGAAGGTCTGTTTCAAAGCACTACCCCCGTTTCCCTCCAAACAAAGTCAAACAAGCGACGGGAAACTGGTCAAAAAGCAGCGACTGAGACAAACAAAGTGTGGATTTTCACATTTAATAATAGACAAAAATGTTCTGTCATTCTTTTATGTACATCAGTAATTACAAGTTCAGTAAGCTATTATCCTCAAGTTTTACTTACATGTAGTTTCATCAGCTTCTAGTAATGCTTGTTCATCTTTACACTGCTCTTACATAGAAAATATGCGATGTACTGTAGTCACATTTTAAAAGCCTGGAGAGGTTCGCCATAAATGATTTTTAAAACCATTCAACAAATGTCATTCACAATACTTTCTCCTTATTTACAAAAAAACAGCAACTGCTAAATTATACATATTAACAAACTACTTCCTCAGTATATATAATGCCGCTATACAAAGAGACAGAAAGAAAGAAAAAGAAAGAAAGATAGAAAGAAAGAGGGTAATGCCTGATTTTACAATGACCTTATTCTGATGCTTTAACCTGTGTATTAAAGCATGTTAAATACACATTAATGCTGCCAGTGTTTGACAAAAACTCTACCTTTATTGTAAGTATTGGGAAGATTAGATGTATTTACTTGCTGTACATTACTATTAATTAATACAGAGATTAATAAGTTGAAATAAGGCCACTGTAAAGTGTTACCCGATAGAGTTTGAGGCTTGGAAAGCAGAGTGAGACGGACGGACCGGTGGGTTGTGGGTACGATGCCAGACAGTGTCCCGGGTTCCTACACATTCCCTTTGTAACTCAACACACTTCCTCTCGGATATCTGTGAACGGCTCGGTCACTTCACACTCCGGCAGCTCCAAGCGGTGGCGAGAAGTAATCATGTGGAAAATCTGAACTTTAGGACCCGGGGAATCCAGTACAGAGCACGCAGTAAGGTGTGTTTACCAACAGGGCTGGGCTTTGATGCTTTGGATTAAAAGTCAAGAGATTTAACCTCAGTGCGTCCAGCCTTCTGTGGGCAGAGGAAAGGTCTGTATTGTGCTCTTCACGTCTGACTTGTCGCCTCTATGGGGTTTCAGTTCGGAAGCGCAGTGTGTACACACCCACGCGGTCCTGAGACCATGTTTAATCAGCCAAAAATAAATACAAATATAAAAAAAAGACCACTGTGCTTGGAACGAGGGTGAAACGTCTCGAATAAAACTGCAAAGAGACGCGTTATCTGTCAAATTTCCGTGCTCTCTTTTGCTTCGAGGCTTTTCAAACTTGTGTGGGAACCCAGCGTGGGGCTGCTGACAACAGATCTGGGTCAAATAGTGTTTACCGATTACATAATTCCTCATCACTTTAATAATGCAGTTTTAAAGCGGTGAGGCTGGCCACGCAGGACTAAATAACATCCGCAAAGTTTTGTTTGATGAAAAAGTCTGTTAAATTAATCACGCTCTGATCCTAATTGTCCGATACGATAACCCTCACGCTCCACGCAGATACAAACAAACACTAGGATTCGTTTGTGGAGTGTATCAGACCCAGGATCTGCTTGTCTGAACCGTTGAGTATTAAAGAGGCTCTGAGGAGACAGCAGACCTGACTTCTACCTCCACCGAAGCTCTGCGTTGTTCTCAGTACAGCTACATAAGACAAACCTGCGCGTACATGGACTGAACCCGTGACCTTCTTGTCACCGTGCTGCGTCTTTAACCCCTGACCTGCCCCATCACCCGAGGCCACGGACAAAACCGACGACGGCGAGCTGCTGGGATTACAACCGCCCCCCAATGACTTGTAATTTACAGATTTACCTTGGCTGCACAGACGGTTTTTCATTTTACATTCATTTACAAAAGGAAAGAAAAAAAAACACAATCTTCATTTTGTGAAATTATTACTACAGTACATTTGAATCAGCCTTCGATCAGATTCCTCAAGTAGCAACAGATGCTTCTGTGAAGAGTTGTTGTGTTTTCTTCTCTGCTTTATGTGAAATAAAATCTGCGACTGAAGACAAACGTGGAAATAATCTTTTTCGTTTCATGAGAATGCAGTAAACACATTTTCCAACAGTGAGCATCATAAACAGTAGTGTTTTTTTTTTGTTTTTTATGGAAGTCATTTTGGAATAAAAAAGAAACTTAAATATGTGAGACGTTAGCTGATCTCAGAGCTGCTGCTGCAGAGGGTTTGGCTTTTCTTTGTCAGAAGAGGCTTTCATCAACAGGTTACATTCTCTCTCCTGTCAGCTCTGGGTCACACTTTCACTTCAGATAATTACGATTGAAGCTGCTTTTAGCACCAGATGAGCGATAACTGCATCTAAGCCTCTGATGAATTAAACTCCTCCAAGTTGCGAAGAATCGTTGAAACAAGGCCAAGACGTGACCAGTTAAAGCGGTAAAAGTTTAAGGTGAGGAAGAATTTTATCTTCCAATGAGTAAAGAAGAAACGGATCCTAAACTGTTACAGCCATTGTCAGGATCACAAGGTATTTGGTATTAAACAGCACCTCCAAACAACACTGGGTTACCCGGCGAACAGACTGGTATCACAGACAGACAAAAGTCCAGACACTTCTGCACACCTGATGAAAAGTGACAGGTGTGTAGGAGAAAAACCGCATTACAAATTTTACGACCTCGACCTTGTCCTCCTCACTCCCGTCAGACGGAAACAGGGTTGGGAAAAAAAAAAATGTTTTAAGGAAGTCACAACTTTTTCTTCCAATTTGTTGGATGGAAAAACTTAATTTTTAACCAGAATCCAGATTTTCTTACACAGCTAATGGCTACTTTCCACAAAGGAGTCTCTCAGGTGACAGTAGTAAAAGATAAAAATCAGCCCTGATGACTGAATGGAAACTCTAGTGGACAATTAAAAAACCAAAAAGGAGAGTGATGATTAAAAGTGAAGCTGAAGTGCTTTGATTCCTCGGTGCCAGTGTGACCAGAGCTGACTGCTTAACAGCATGATGTTCATCAGGGTCGCTGAATGGAGTTGTGAGCACATCCAGCTCTCCATAATTATAGAATGTCAACTTTGTTCATGCTTTCTGCTCTGACCTTTACCTAGTGTTAAAAGTGTGCCCTTTAACCAGACGCTTACAGTTCTAGTGTGCTGAACGCATGTGAGAGCTGCGAACTAAATATGAACTCTTTAGGGCACAATGCAGCTTAATAAATTGTTTGATTACTGTACTTCTTTGAGGCTTGGAAGTTAATACGTTTGTGAGCCTTGTGCACAGGACGGTACTTTCTGTTTGTGTTTTCTACATCCTCGCAGGCCTGTGCCTTCAGTCGAAACCCGGAGGCGTTGTAGTATCTAACTTCTGTTCTGCAAAGACGACCAATAAGCACAAACACAAGCCTGCTCAGATATTCAGTGCTGAAGGAGAAACACAGATCCGACACCCTGATGCCCTTCAAAAAAAACAAAAAAAAAAACAACATAAAATTACCTGTGACATTTCAAAGCAGTGTTTTGAACTAGCAGCCTGAGTTTTTCTTTTTTGTGTCTTGTTCTGTGTTTTCCCTCATTCTCCCCTCCTAACAAAAAGCAGCAATGTTTCTAAAAAAAAAAAAAAAAAAAAGGACCAATGATTTCTGATAAGGACTGTGGAAATAGCAGGTAAAGCAGATATAAAGGAAGGGAAAAGAAAAAAAGAGGCCAGAGAGAGAAACCTCAGACATAAAGCACAGAAACAGCCCAAGTGACCAAACAAGATCATTTTAAGAGGCAAAAAAAAAAGAGCAATGAATGATTTTCGTTGCTGTCATTTTAAAAATCAATAGCCCAGGTTGGCTTTGAGATGTGATCAATTTAAAGTTTCTTCTAACCAGGAAACGCTGACACTTGCTCTGTGACTGCTCACTCAGCTATGTGCACACTTTATGTTCAAAGCTGTTGGCCCGGTACCGTTTAAAGGTTGCTGTTAGCACCTCACTGTAGCTGCATCAATACGAGCTCACACGTCACTGCCGCAGTGGCTAATTGGACAGCTGTAGATTGGTCGCGGACGCTGAAAGATCACCATTGAACTGCATGGGGGTGGCTGGGCGAGGTCTCCGACACTGTGGGGAAGACACACGTCGCATTTGGGGACATGAGAACAGCAATTAGTGGCCATGGATTTCTGAGGCAACGATCAGAAAGGATGCTGAACCGCTGCCCTGGCTTTCCTCACGCAGATCGGCCTAATCACTCGAGTCAATCAGGCGATCTATTGGAGGCCTGTTTCACATGAGCTCGAGGCAAAGCACTGCCAAAGGGACAATCGTTAAACACCGGAGGCTTTTCTCACCGCACCGACTGTTTTTCTGTGTGAGCGCGAGGGCCCCCTGTGTGCACCTGTGTGTGCAGAACCGTTGGCGTTCAGTGCAACTGGAGGAGTAATTAGCTGGAAAAGTTTCAATCGGCGCTGGCTGACGATCCAGCCAACTCGGATGAGATGTTGCAGTGGTCGTGTCTCACGCCGCTGCCAGGGAGGCGGCTGGGAAAGCTCAGCAGCCAGATGGCCACAGAGACAGAGAGGGAGACGGGCGGAGACAAAGCTGCAGACGGGGCGCAGAGACGGAAGAGACACAGAGGCCTATTAGAAATGTCACAGACTCTTCAGACGGGCTTTGGCTGCACACTCAACCTCCTACAGTGGATCCTCATTAAAGGAAGACTGAACATGCTGTTAGCTTGCTCCGAGGCCAAACTGTACAGGACTCCGGTGACACAGCCCTCAGTGCTGAGCTGTGAACACAACAGCAGGCGACAAAGGGCTACAAATGGGTACAAGGGCTTGGAACGTTGGCTCTGGGAAGTCTGTGTGTGTTTGTCTTTGCATGTGCAGCTCAACATATTCAGTTACCTTCAAAATAAAACAAAACAAAACAAACAATAACTTAAGTAAAATGTGAACATAGACGGGTTGCAAAGTCTCTGGATGTCCCAAAAACTACGAGACGAGGATCTCTTCTAGCAGCAAGCCGTGGCCACCTCGACTCGAACGAGGCGGTGTCGGACAAATGTAAAATGTTTTTTGTTGTTGTTGTTTTGAGAGGATGGTTGAAGTCACCTCCCTCCCTCCCCTGCTCCCCTTCCATGTGTCCAGTGTCTGTCACTCAGTCTGAGGGGACACAGAGTTCCCGTAGGAGGAGAGAGAGGGGAAGCCCGCTGAGGCTTCAGTCCGCCAGGCGCCTCGGCCCCTCCCCAAAACTGTTCCAGTCCGACGTCCCAGCATGCACCTCTCCCTGCCAGAGCAAAGCTGGCAGAAAGGAGGGGGCCGAGGTGGGAGGGGGCTGATGGGAGAGCGTCGGGTGGTGCGGGGTGTAGAGGAGGACTGGGGGGGGGGGCGTGGTCAGATACAGGTGGAGGGCTGTGCGGTGGGCTGCTGTTTGCGGTTCCTCAGGCCTCCAGACTTCTCCTTATAGCCCACACACATCTGCTGAGAGACGTCGACCAGCGCACTCGCCACGGCCAGACCTGCACACACAGACACACAAAGTACAACTTTATGTATGCTTACTGAAGACTTGTTGGTTTTTCTTTGCATTCATTGCAAAACTTTTAATAATCAGTTTGAAGGAGCAGTTTTCAGCTCACGCTTGTGTTTTTGTTCACAGTTCCAAACATGTGGTGCTTCTTTGTTTTAGGTTAACAACTGTGTGTTGTATTTAAGAAAGGGAGAGTAAAGCAGCTTCGGGTGCTGCCGATAGTGGAAGAGGAAACTGCTTTTTGACTGTGCCAACGTGACACAGTGTGAACATGCAACAATTAATTTTGTTAGATTTTGTAAAATTTGCTTTTGTGGACATCGGAAGATCAGCATCAGCATCAGCTAACGCTAACCCAAACTCAGGGTCGGACTCAAAAGTGGAGTAAAACACATGACGATGATGATATGTGAACTGTTTGTAGAGGCGAGAAAAAGGCACAAGGTGAAAATGACCTAAAAGACGCAACAAGACAAAAACGATGTAAAGAGATGAAAACATCGTAAATAAGGGCCTCACAGACACAGTACAGACGTAGTATTCTGACAGTGGAAAAGTCAGTCGTGTTTGATTGAGTTGGTTTTCATTTGAGTCGTTTGTTTCATATGTCTGTTAGTTGGTGTTGGTGTGTTGCTGTAGCTACTTGCCATCGTTAGAAGTGATTGTTGATCTTCTTATCTGTGTTTAACATTCACAACATTCCAGAAAAGTATGCATTTAATTCCTCACTGTTTTGACGTAAAAATGTCGATATTATGACAATTCATGACGTATTTTTCTAACTTTGGGTCCAGAGGAGACATAAGTTTGACTTCTGGGTCTCGAGCTGAAAGTTTGCAGATTCAAAGCACGTGACAACACAACTATCACTGCAGATTCATTTTGTGGCTCTACACTTACGTTAGGTTCGAGTGATTAAATTAAAAAGTTGTCGTACTCAGACGATAAACACAGTTTGGCACCTGTTTCAAAAGTACAAACAGTAAAAGGCAGAGGAAAGTGGTGCAAAGGTGATGAAGTAAACACTGCTAGAAATAGGAAAGATGCTATAATTAAGTATAGATGTATATAAATATTGAATCTAGATGTACACATCATTTATTCCAATTAATTTGAATGTTAACAACTGCTGCAGGGCTGTAGATAATGATCATAACAAGTAGATAATCATTATGCAGTAGATTAAGTTTCTATTAGAAGTTTAGTCTGACATGTTAACAGATAACATACAGATGTTTTTGTCACAGTTGGATCAGATACTGGTTTATAGACAGACCTTTACATCCAAGAACACTTGGACGTCGGATTTGATTTTCTAAGGTTTGTCTTACTGTTGCTGAGAAATCAATGAAAACATTGTTTAAAAAGTATTGAGTCATTGTAGGTTTAATAAGCAAACTGTGAAACAACCTAGAAAGAAGGAAAAAACATTCTCAAATATAACCAAATGACCTTGTATTAAGCAAAAATATATAGAATCTCAGGTAAGTTAATTTTGCTTGGCTAGAATAAAAGACTAGCCACAGAAAAAACATTAGGCCAAAAAATGTATTTGAAAACAGTTACTTACGATAGATTCAATAAAGATAGACTGAAGATATTCGTAAATTGAGAAGTTGTGGAACTTGTCTCACTCTTACAGTGAAATAAAGAACCCAATCTTGTTCCTCTGCTGGGATTTTATTATGACATTGCTTTTCTAATGAAAAACAAAATAAAAAAAAGACTAATTTCCAAGAAAATATCTTTTTTTTTACTTTCTTGAAATTCTTGAGAGGACTCTTGGCTCTGGATTTAATGTCACAAAATCATGTTGTAACTCAGGCTGAAGGTGAGAACTCTGAAGCGTCGTTCCTTCAGCAGATGAAGCAGGTTGAGAGATGAAGCCCGAACACACATCTGTGAAGGAAGGGTTCGTTCGCTTTCCTTAAAAAGCTGCTAAGAGTTGCTATTAAAAGTGGAAATGGGACAGAGTTACAAACACAGGCGCTGCTCCCACATACACAGGTGGTGAGATCATAGAAACACAGTGCAGGCAATCATTAACTTCTGCCACACTTCGTTAACATTTATTAATACTCTC
Source organism: Coranthus polyacanthus (assembly GCA_037367275.1). Taxonomy (NCBI): domain Eukaryota; kingdom Metazoa; phylum Chordata; class Actinopteri; order Kurtiformes; family Apogonidae; genus Coranthus; species Coranthus polyacanthus. The sequence continues at coordinate 22,770,457 of JAPQRN010000016.1, read as the reverse complement.
TGAGCCATGAAATTCCAATAAACTCCATTTATCTGCAATGATGGATGCATTTACCCAGATCAAGTACACATAGCCAACGGCGAAATAAAAATTCCGAGGGGAGAAGCGGCGGTTGGGATCGCATCCTCTCAAATCATACAGTTTAATGGGCTTCAGTGCAGCAGGCTGCAACTATTAGCTCTTTTCTTCATCTGAAAGTCAGCGCTGGATGGTTCAAATCACCCAAATGAGGCTCAGATACAAAAAAAAAAAAAAAAGGAGCGAACTAACTGTGCTGACCTCCCGTTGGCTGTTTACAGAATGATGAGGACAGCCTTTTTTGGTACGAGCAAAACTGTCAACAGGTGCAGTTGTGGAGGAAGGAAGCCTGAGGATTGGTAAGTGAACGCAGCCGGATGGGAAATGACTTACAAGCGTTCGAACGGGACAAGCTCGCAGGCATGAGAAGATGGCAGGATCGTGGGTAGCGTGGTCTTAACAGAAGCTGCCAGAGGGAGAGCACCATAAAGAGCAAAGTGGTTTTGTTATGACAAAAGGCCTATGTGGTAATTAATAAAGGCCTGGGGCAGGCTGATGGTCTGGGGACTGTGACTGTGGGAGGCAGAGAGTCTATAAAAACAGAAAAAGATATACTGGAGGAGAAGGAATCACACTGAATTCTTGTTTGAGACCTTGAAGGGAAGAAACAGAAACTTTAAGAAAAGGCAAGCGAAGTGCTCAGTCATGACTCCTTTCACACTGTCATGGAAAGAAAGATAAGGAAAATAGATCAAGGAAGGATGGGAATGTAAAGACAGCGAGTGACAGAGCTGAGGACGAAAGAAGTAATGGGTTGAATTCTCAATGCTATCACTATGTCTGGAAAAAAAAGAGAGAAGAAGGAAAAGAAAGAGAACATGGAAATGTAAAAGGGGGAAAAAAAGCCACCCAGCTTACACTTACAACACAGACCTCACACAGAAAAAGGAAGGCGAAGAAAAAGACTGAAAAGACAGATGAAACTCAAGTGAGCAAGGAGAGAGCTGCATGTTTCTCAGCAAAGACAGAAGACGACATGCAGACGTAAGGATGAAAGGAGGAAGAGAGATGTGAGAGACTACGCTTTATTTTTCTGGGAAAGACGAGACAGAATGAAGGAAACCGAAAAGCAACAGACGAAGAAGGAACGCAGAGAGAGAGAGAGAGAGAGAGAGAGAGAGAGACAGAGAGAGAGAGAGACAGAGAGAGAGAGAGAGAGAGACAGAGAGAGAGAGAGAGAGAGAGACACAGAGAGAGAGAGAGAGAGA
>JAPQRN010000016.1:22750514-22764128 GCA_037367275.1 Coranthus polyacanthus | reverse complement strand
AAAGAAAGAAAGAAAGAAAGAAAGAAAGAAAGAAAGAAAGAAAGAAAGAAAGAAAGAAAGAAAGAAAGAAAGAACATGCAAAGATGAGAAGAGGTAAGAAAAGAAGACAATGATAGAAAATGAACTGAAAAAATTAAAAAGGAAAACTCAAACTAATAAAACAGGAACAAGATAAGACAAATTAAAAAGAGGACAAGAAATAACAGAAATGAAGAAAAAGCTAATAAAAAGGATCACATTAAAGAAAATGTTAAAGTTAAAGAAAACAAAGAGAGATTGAAGGAAAGAATAAAAAAGAAAAGTGACACATTGAAAAGGATATGAAATTAAAAAAAGGAAGAAAATGACAGCAAAGGAACACAAACCAAGTCAAGAGAAAAGAAAAACTGAACAAGAACTGAACAGGGGAGATAAAAATCAAGAAGAAGAAAAAAACAATAGAGAAGACAAAAGAAAAGAAGAGACGAAGAAATGAGAAGTAAAGAGAAAAGAAAGACAAGCGTTAAGGACACTAGCAGAGAGAAGTGAAGAGGTGAGGAGTTTCTGTTCAGGCGGGGATTTGATTAGCTGCTGATGTTCCCGAGGGGCCCTGCAGCCCTGGCTCGGAGTAACCTTGTGTTCGGGAGCCGAGCCCCTTGAGATGCATGGCCCCTGTCAGAGCCCAGGGGCCCCGAGCCACCCTGCTGAAACAGCCTTATAATTCTGCAGCGCATCTGCATTCAGAGGTCATTCATCACAAAGTGCACAGTCACAGGTACAGTATACCTGTCTGCAGCGCCGAGTCTGCCCAACACTCAACTGCAATTCCTATAATTCTGCACAATTTCTCCTTTAAGTGTAGTCTGCTGCTGCTGCTGCCTCTGTGCTCAATATCCTCATTTACATCTGCTCTAACATCTCTCCTTGAAAATAAAGCCTTTTCTCGCAACATCTGCCACTCAGCTTGATTTTTACATTGGAATCTAATGTGCTAGTATTTGCATGTTGATGTTTAGAAGCACCCCAGTGGAGAAGGAAAAAGTGTTCATAGCATTACAAAATTACATATTACAAACTGAAGAGCAAGACAGAAATAGCTCCCATGAAAACGCTCCACCCTGAGGCTCGTGCATTGTCAAGAAAGTCCAGGACACGTTATCTGGACAGTTGTGCATTTCATAGACCGATACCGCTTCATACAACACTACAGCTACCTTTCTGGACCTGTTTTAATGGCTCGCCAACTGGCAGAGTGAAATGCGTAACAGGGCTATGATATGTCATTAACTTTCCTTTCATTTTGTTTTGCTACGCTGGTCTGTTCCCCTCAGATGCTGTGTGCAGGGCTCGCCGCTCACATCTGTGAATCTGGACCTGACATTGTGATCACGTTGGCTCTCGGGCACAGGTAATGTGTGATTTCTGAGATTCGCTCACTCAGTTTCTAAACGCCGGCCTCACCGAAGACATTCGAAAAGCGCACCTCAGTGTGTTTTATGTGAGGAGGTGCTCAGCGATGAAAGCTTAAAATGAACAATTATTGGACAGACATCTTCAAACGAAGCATAAGATATCTGAAATTCTGTATGCGGGTGAAATTTCATCGTAAACATCTTAAATCCATGGTTTGTTGTCTTCTTTTTCAGCAGTTTATAAATGTGGATGTTATGAAGATTCGTGACGTATTTTTCTAAGTTTGGGTCCTGGGGAAAAACCAAATTTCTCTTCTGAGTCTTGAGGAGAAAAAGTTCTAAACCTCCGCACTAGACGGTAAGAAAATGTGTAGTTTGGGATATGGAGGTGTGTAGATCTGTCAGAATCTGAGTAAAGAGACCTAAACTACTAACAATACAAAACGCTACCAGAGAAAACGCCAGCTCTACTTGGGGTTACTAACTTTAGTCTTTCTTCTTTTGCTTTTGTCTCATTTGATTGATTCAAGAAACATTATTTTATGTTTTACTGAACTGAAACATGCAGCACAGAAAAAAGTGACGGGGTAATAAGCCTTGTAACAGGCTCGAGATAGAGTTCAAGCTTAAGTTCAGGACATATTAAGAACTGATGCCTAAAGGCAGCTTTACACTGTGCTGTTTACCGCAAGTCACACTGTGTAAGAAAGGCGGTATAAAATCTTGTTTGTAATCTGTGTCAGACTGTAGGATATCAATTTGACACAGTTCTAGTGGGATGAATGAGTTTATCATAGAAAACATGACAGTAGAGGCGTGTTTTCAAAAGGGATGAGAATCCAGCTCTGGTACCGGATGAGAACTGGTTCCAAATGGCTGCGGAGGTTGTTCAAAAGGGGAACGTTTTTCTTATTTACCTTTGTTTAAATGCATGTGCCTTCATTACTGCCATTCCTTTCTTGTTCTGTCACTACATCATTTTTATCAGATGCTAAAATCATAACACTTTTCCCTTCATTTCTACATTACATAAATATTCTGTTAAATATTTAAAAAAAAAAAAAACTGATGAAAAAATTATATTGAAATATTCAAAATAATGAGATACTATCTCAAATGTATCTTGACATAATGACATTATTATCATTATTTATAATGACATTCATATAAAAAATATTATCAATTTGTTAAAAATGCAACATTAAACTCACCAAATATTATTGCTGTAAAATACTTTTCTAAGGAAATAAACGTTCATATATATTTTGTGTTTGTTGTGTTCTTTTTTGGTTTTCATGAAGCATTTTTGTAAGTTTGGGGCATCAGGGTGAGAAGCAGAATCAATAATGGAACTAGTATCAATAAAATCTTGTCCATCCATAGTCATTATGCATCATCCATCTACACTCCTCAATCTTTGAAAATTCAGCAAAACAATGCATTTATGAGCCTTCTTCATACACTCAGGCCTCTGCTGGCAGAACGTCAAGGTTTTCATTTGTCACTTCAAGTCGTTTTTCAGTGCGCCTCTATCATTGTATCAGCTTTACTTCATTTCATATACTGATTGGCTGACTTTTAGACATGGATTCATAGCAGTAATGCTGACAATCTGATCCTAAATTTGCAACGCTGCGTCTTTGTTCGTAAGACCTTCAAACCGGCCGTCAGTGGATGCGTCTCACAACCAGATCGCGTTTGACCAACGATCAAAGATGTAAGATCCCAGAGAGCTCAAAATCTCATAGTACGAAGCAGCCTTAGCCCCGAGAGCTGGTCTGAACGGTCCATCTCTCACCAGCTGATTTTCAGTCTGCGTACTGCGCTGCTCTATGAACTTCCATAAGCTGCACGTTCATATTAACAGAGCTTTCTACCTTCAGTTCCTCACTCAGTATTTATAAAACAGATGGTTAAAGGCACCAAAACAAGGCTGTTTTATAAGATGTCTTTAATAGAATCCCCTGCTGTTCTGTGTTTTGATTCCTGCAACTGTTTCCTGAGAGTAGGTGTTTATTTTTTTCCCAACTGGAGAATAGTTTAATGATGGAACAAAACTCCTATGCTTGTTAAGCATAGTCTTAATCTACAGTGCCTTACTCTCATCTGCATGTATTTAACTCCGAGGTTAACTGAATTCATTCCCATTTGAATTCACAGCCTGCCTGCAGTACCTGGCTATAACTGGTATAATGTGCAGCGTTACTCATCAGCAGCCCTCTTTCATCATCATCATCCAGCCTTCACGCTGTCTGCAAATGTACACCACATCGACCCTCATTAGGTGTAAAGGACCTGTATTTAACTCAAACTCTTCTCGCAAAGTGAGCTCAATTTAGGCTCCTTGGATTGTTGAAAACTAATAGAGTGACCTCAAAGAGTCAGAACTGACGTAAAGCAGCCGGTGTGAGGAATATCTGTCACTGCGGCGTGACTGTGATCACAAGCTGCAGTCGAGAGGCACAAGACTGAGCTCCCACTTGAGGGAGGATGAGGACGACTCAGATGATGGATGAAGCTTCTCTTGCGGCCCTGTCAGCGCCAGACAAAAAGTTAGATCTGCGGAGCTCCACTGTGAACGGCTCGGAGAAAAGGCTCTGCTCACCTTGACGTTTCCTCCTATCAGGTCAGGCGGCTCCTCGTCTGTCTCTAAGGCGACGTTGATGGTGGCGAAAGGCCGACTGGCCATCTGCTGCATCTCCCTCAGCAGTTGCTAGTGAAAAGGAGAAAGAAAAGGAGAGCGAAGGTCAGTGTCAGGTAAACTGTCTGCAGTCTATTCTTGAAATCACTTACCCACTGTCAAACCAGTGTTTCATGTCTAGTTACATAAAGGCTGGGATTATTTTTACATTTATTACAACAGGTTCCTTGACAGTAAGTCTCCCACAGCTCATCTTACACCACGAAAGACGACATGGCAAGTTACATACATCTCACCATCCTGTTAAAGGTTTACAGTATGTTTACTTTGCTAGATATAGTATAACAGAAGACGTTTCTATAGAAGTGTCCATCAAGAGCTGTAGCTTCAAGTCTTTCAGTCCATTGGTCCAAGGTAGGTTCAGTCAGCTTAAACCAGTTTACAGTAGTCATTTTGTGGGCAAATAACACAAAAATGCGAAGCGTGTACAAATAGTTTTCCCACAACATTACTTAGAATCACCTGTTGTGGTTCAAGAAGAAGTAGTACATGCGTATGTTGAAATCAAGAAGACAGGGGTTAAAAAGTATTCAGATCGAGCCATAAACAGAACTTGGAAATCTGTGCAAAAATATACATCCACGAACATGTAGCAGAGTTTTTGACCGTCCCGGCTTTTTGTTTTGTTTAAAGGTTAGGTCTGGACTTTTTCAGGTGTGAAACCTCCCCCAGACCATGATCCAGCTCAAACAGCCAAAACCTGGTCTGATGAAAAGAGGTGGGCTTCGTCCGGATCAAACTGAACCACGGTTCCATTCGTTTCCTGTGTGAAAACGCGTCGTAAAAGTCCACTATGTCGGAATTTATTTGAGAAAGGCGTTTCCATTTCCCATTATGTGCATTAACTCATTTTCAAAAACCTTCTCAAGCCATCGTAGGAAACATTTCTGCTAAACTGAGGAGGTTTATTTTGACATTCTGGAGAGGTTAAAACATTTCCTAATGTAAAACTTAATATATGTTCATGAAAATGCGTAACTCGAAAATAGATTTTTGGGGAAAATGTACTCTGTAACTTTCTATTACTGCTGGGCAGAGGCACAGTCTCATTCTGGTCTGATTTATAACATGGACCTTGGCCAGAGGAAATGGAGGAGGGAGGTGATTATGAGGGAAGCAGAAGGGGGAGTAGCAGAAGAAAGAGAGAATGGAGGAGTAAATGAGAAAAATATGAAGAGGAAGAAGAACAGCAGAAAACAGGACGACAGGTATTATGATGAAGTGAAAGATGCAGATTGTGAGGTGCAGAGTGTAAAGAAAGCCAGAGACCACAGTAAACAAGGCGATACACCTGTGTCTGGCTGTCAAAGCAGCCAAAATGATACGAATGGAGAAACAAACGGCATCAAATGTCAAGGCACGAGACTTGAATACGTTCATCGAACCCTGAAAACAAAATGCAGCTGCAACCAACGTACAAGCAGGAAACACACTGACAGAAAAAAATGACAAGGGAGGAGAAAAGAGTCAAACATGTTGTGAAAAATGAGGTCTAATTGATAGCTTGTTTGAAATCTATCTCCTGGCACCTCAGGAAGTCAAACGGCAAGGCGGGAGCTTGATGCAATTTGTGGAGTCGTGTGTGTAGACAGACAATCAAAAGAAGTTCGACACAATCCGTCGGCCTCGGCCTCATTACAGTGAATCACTAGTGAGAGGAGGTGCGAGGAAAAGGGCAGCGCCGCGATTCAACTTCAGCAGAAATCACACGTGTGTCAGCGTGTGCTCGCATGAGGTCAAGGCTCACGCCAACGAGGAGTGGCTCCTCAACAGCTTGGAATTAATCTGCCGAGCGCCCGTGTCCGCCTGGGAGGCCGTCGATCGCAGTTATTGACAGTTAGCACTTTGCCTCCGAGTCTGACGCCTAATAATCAGATCCTTAACAAGAAAAAAAGCTAAAAGGGGAAACGTTCTCCGTACAGTAAAGCATGACAAGTGAAATGAATAATTCTCGTTAAATGGCTGCATGTGCCTTTTATTGGGGACCTAGTGTAGTACTAAAAGGACCAATCGATTAACACAAAAAACATTGCAGCAACTGTAATTCTCAGTCATTTATCCAGAGCGAGTAAGAACCCACATTACAGCTGAGACTCATGGGAAAGGCATTAGTTTTGTTGGTGTTTGGGTATTAATTAAAGTAAAGCACAAGACAAATAGGAGTCGACCGATACGTTCGGTTTCAGGACTGATACAGATATTTGGAAACCATGTACTTTTGCAGCAAAAATGTAAATCTTGGTGTCACATTTTAGAGTAACTCTAAGACAAAGCGTTTGAAATGCCTTTAAGCTGAGTTAATTAATAGCATGACACTAATTAACCCCCTGAATCCGACTCCCAACTTACAAACCACTTACATGGTCACAGAGTAAGAGATAAGGTTTTCTTATTTAGTGTGTGTTTCAAAAAGGACAGACACTCATGTAGGCAACAAGGGTTTGTACAAACCATGGGGCAATGTGGAAGTATCTTAAAGTGTAATACCACTCACGGCCACTAGATGACAATTTCAAAAAGGCCTGGCTCTCATAGGTTTCCAACTTCTCTCAATACATTTTCTGGTCTTTTTGTGAATTACTGCTCTGTTAATAGGATGGAATGAGCCACCACACGCTGATGCAAAGCGAGCAGTGCTGTTTACTGAAACTTTACCACGATAAACAGACTGACTGCAATGCAAAGCTACTGTAACTGAGTCACGGCTATTAAATAAACAGAGGAATTATTTCAGACGGTGTTATTTATTGTGGTATGGCAGCAAATCATGCGGCGAAATCCACCTGAGAAATCAACCAATTTAAGATGTGACCTCTCTTCATAACTGGGACAGAAACTTGTAGGAAGGATTAAAATATTAATCCCAAAAAAAAATCACTGGCACATTAATCGATGACAATATTCCTCTTTAGCTGCAGCTCTGAACCACTGGAGGGTTTTACACAGACCAGTCAGGTAACATCCAGCTCTTTAATTAGATGACCTAAAAATAAGCAACACACACACTTTTATTTCACGCTGCAGTTTGTGAGAACGGCTGCAACTTTATGAACTCACCGCAGCCAGTTTAATGTCATCTGAGGGAAGGCACGATGCATGAACGAATCACCCATCATTTTTCTCAATAAATTGCACGGCCATTCAGACTTTATGCTTTGCAGAGCTGCAGACTTTTCACATTGAGCTCATATTTATTTAAACAAGAAGTTATTTTGCAATGGTGCAATTTCATACCACATAAAAGCAAACTGCTTATTAAACCGGTGATAAAAAAGGATGACTAATTATTGAGGAGATACAGCGTGAGGCGGAGTTGAAAAAGAAAAAAGAAAAAAGATCTGACATCAAACCCAAAGACAATCACAAGACAAAACAGTCGTGACGAAGTGAAACTACAAGCAGACATCTATAAAGAGCTTCAGAACGTCATGATTGGTGCAAAATGCTAAAGCGATAACGGTCATAAAGTACGAGTGGATCAAAACAAAGTGGGAAAGAGCCGCTTCATTATCACGTATACAAATAAAACAGGGCTCAAGCATCCGGCGTGCCCAGTCTAACTTCATGATGTTGTCAACTCGACTGCAGTAAATACGCAGAAACAAATGAAAACCTAAATGAGCATCTCATTGTTCTAAATTCTGTTTTGTCGTGATTAGAAGTCACGCCGTGGGAAGCTTCAGAGAGCAGCAATATGTCGCCTTTTTGAAGAAGATGAGCGCTCGCTTTGTACAACACAACACATCGGCCTCTTCTTATGGAGTCTGGTTCTGTTAGAGAAATGTAATAATGCTAATTTAATGCTAGATTTGTAACTTTGGACGCTTCTTTCTTCCACTTCCTTCTGGCTCTGTGCAAAGGAAAAAAAAAAAAAAGAAAGAAAAAAAAAAGTGTCGCTTAAAGTCAAAATCAGGCAAAAGTGAAGGGTTAAAGTACTTTTTGGCAGAGTTTCCATATATAATGATGCAAGGAGCCCGGCCGGGCAGCAACATCACACTGTGATGTGTGTGGCAAACAGCATGCGGTGGAAGCGAGAATCTGCATGCAGACAACATCCTTTTTCATAAGCAGAGCTCCTTGAACAACACAAAGCAACAGAATTGATTTAGTGGATAAAAAGCAGATGGAGAAGCATCTGAATGTTGCAGTAAACAAACTTTATAGATTCGGTCCAGCTCCCAGCGTCTCTGTGCAAACAGCCTGGTCTCTAGTCGAGCACACAGGTTACCTTTGTCTAAACTGTGACATCGACTGCAACTCTCATGCTGTCTGTATATTCAGGGTTTCTGCAGATTTAAATGTGTTGCATTTCAGGCTTTTTAAGACCATTATGAACACAATTTAGGATATTTCACCTACATACATGCACAAAGGTATGAAGGATATGAGGAAAAAAATGAAGCCCCAGAATTACTCGTAAAGTGAATTCATTTATTGGGGGACAGCAGGCGTTTGGCTTTTTGCGGCTCCTTTATGCTTTTTCTGACTTCGCATGTGACTCTATTGTCTTTATACCTAAATTGAGCACGTTCTTGCACAAACTACAGCGGGCTTCAAATTCATTATTTTCCACAGGCTTCAACCAAAAATATCCGACTGTTTTGAGGTCTAAAAATTCAGATGATTGGATTTTATACTTTAAGGCTTTTAAAGAACCCACAGTTGGATGCATCCACTGCACCACGTTTCACTATCAAAAGCTCTAGCCTCTGAAAGAAAGGCAGCTCTAAAATATATACCACTATTATGCCAGATATGACAATGCTCTGAATTCGATATAGATGAGAACAACACCATAAGAAAAGGCCACCATGTGCTGTGTTGTTTTCTCCGGGTTGTGATGAGCGTTCATATTTATTTTTCAGTCTCTTTATGAAGGTACAACAAGAAAATACAGGAAATATGTGCGCAGTATTAAAAACACTTCTATCACATCTAAATGAGAGTCAGTGTTTAGTGTGACTTCTGTCCCCTTTGTCAAAAAGTAGCTCAAACAATAAGAAACATTTGACATGTGTTAAAAGAAACCTGCAAACAGCAGAAGATTAGTGCAGTAAATCTCATACTGTCTGAACAAAGGAGTTCAAGACATGTTAAATGCAAAGGGAGGTCACTCTAAACACTTGACCCGTCCGTCTGTAGAGACTGTTTTTGTTTTTAAGATTTTCCTCCAAACCAAGTAATGATGTTCAGAAATAAATCAGAAAATGAACCAGAAATGCAGCGATATCCCCACAGCTGTGGTCTTGACTGGTCTTGAAATAAAACTGCGAGTCCTCTTCATCTGGGACCGGGACAAGACCGAGCTGAAATGCACTTGAGACGAGACCAAGACCAGTCTCGAGCACTACAACGCTAATTAGAGGAATATTCATTAGCCATGTAAACAAACTTAGCTTAGAAGGAATACTGCCCTTTTCGAAATAAGAGCAAAACCTGGAATGTTTTGTGCATGTAAATGTAATCAGTGTTGAGTGTGAAAGCAGGGACTAAAATGCTCATGGGCACTTAAAGCAGATTTCCTACATTTGTCATCAATCTGATTTTAGTACATTTTAATAATTGCAATTGATTATAAACAAAAATATCCCCAAATGTACACTTTAAAAAGTCGATTAGATTTGTCCGATATGGACTTTGGAACTGCTACATGCAGGCACTAGATGCACTGAATAAAGTGTTTATAGCTAATTTACAACACGTCTCTAAGTAGAATATAAGTCTGCAATTAAAACGTTTCCTTACGTTGCAACTTATTCTGAAAGCATCATTTTTTGTGTGTGGACACCTAAGCATGCTTTCACCGCGAGCATTTCTCGTCTCAGCCATTTATCTTCTCAAATGTCCCAAATTTGATGGATTGTGTTTTATCTCATACCGTAAACGTGTAAGATAAAATTGTCACGTTGATTTTCTGGCAAGGTGGAATGAATTAAACAAGCTGCAAACACAACATTAAATATTATCTATCAACTCATTAAGGTGTTATGCTAAAGCCCATAATTAAACCAAACACAGCCAGAAGACGCAGAGCGACAACAGCGCTCATTTGGAGTCATGTTTCTGGCCACCTGACAGATATATATATATTTATATATATATATATCCAAAATTCAAAGAGGAAGCAAACGTACGAAACTGGAAGGAGGCCTACAGACGATACAATTGGTACAAATCTCATTATGCCATGCTGTGAGTAGGCAGCCGCTGTACAGCAAACACACAGATAACCACAAGCCAGGGAAGTTATAGTGCAAGTCGCCTACTTCTCAAATTGGCTCTTAGTTTTCTGCAGGGCAGTTAGTGAGAGAATGTGGATGGGAACAAATATCTGAGCGTGGCAGAGCGAAGTGTGCATATATATGCCTTATTACGAGGTTTGTGCACAGCGGCGGACACACGTGCAGGCAGTTGGCAGATACCTGCACATGGGCGACCGGGTGTGTTGGAGGAGATTAATTTGCATTGGTTAAAATATACACAAATTAAAATTAATTACAACTTCTACACAGGCAAACAGAACAAGTAAAAGTGCCTGGGGTTTTTCAAGTCAGGATGTTGGCGTTTAAACAGACACAAGAAGAGACAAGGTCAACTCGAGCTGCAAAGATTAGAAAAATCTGGACATAAAATGCTCAAATGTCCAAGGCTCCGAAGATTTGAGGCTGTTCTTTGTTATATCTTATAGTCAATTAATGTCTCATAGCAGGTGGAATAAAATGAGGTCATTTGAACATCAGCGATGGTGAAGGGATATAAGTAGAAGTTTTTTAAAATGTGCAAGCGTATGACCAGTAATGGAGGAAGAGTTCCCAAGTATCAAAACCACAGTGTGAAAATACTCCGCTCTGTTTTCAAAACCTTACATTAAAAAGGTCCAGTGTAAGATTTAGGTGGATTTAGGAGGAGCTGATTCTATTTTATATTAATAATATGAATCAGAAAAGTTACTTTAAGTTAGGTGCAATATTTGCTTCTGAGATGCAGTGGAGTAGAAGTATGTTGAATGTCTACTTATGTAGGCCTTCAGTACTTCTTCCATCAGAAGACTGACCATGAGCCCGAATAAGAGGTGGAATGGTTAATTGAAAAATAGCTATTCATCTTTATTTTCTATACTACTACATGTTTATCTCTTCATCAGTTAATACAAGCAGGCAGATAAATCGCAACTACATTTTCTTCAGAAAGTGCTTCCAAAAGTATCTATAATATAAACAGCTGCTTCTCTTCTCTACAGGCCTCAGTACGTGAACATTACAAGAACTAAACAGAAATCCTTTGCAGTTTTTTACAAGTAGAGATGTGAAGATTCACTGGCTTCATGATCCGATTATTCCATCATGATGTCTGCATTGCGATGCATCTTTGAAACGATAAATGCCACTACTTGGTATGTGTGACAATTCCTGCTTTTCAGTGTTTAGTGTCATTGTAATTTGGACACTTTTGATGAACATTTTAACATAAAAATTGATTTATTACTCATGGAGGTTGACTGATGAGACAGTAAGTATTAGTTACAGCGTTAGAACAAACACACATTCGCTCTCACTGAGGCTGTCTGAGGGAATAGTGTTTGAGCATTCTCAAAGTGAGCAGCGGTGTGCCAAAGAGTTTGAGTACGTCAGCAGAACACAGAGGGGAGGGAGGGAGGTGAGAAAAAAAAAAAAAAGAAGAAGAAGAAGAAGAAGCATGATGCAGGAGAGAAACAGAAGAGAAGGGAAATGAGACAAAAGAGGAATAAGGGAGGACAGGTGGAGAGGGACAAGTGACAGCAAAAACTGAGGAGAAAAAAATAAGAGCTTGGGAGAGCGAGGGAGGCGTTCAAAGGGAAGAGGGGATGGCGTGTCGGATCGTCTGGGCGAGGAGAACATACACAGATAAACACACATACCCTTGGAGCGGTTACCGGTGCACATGGACGGACGCACGCACACGCATGCCGTACTACATCAAGCCATTTATTTATTGATGCGTCTGTTTTAAAATGCTGTCAGCGGGAGAGCTCTCAATCATCCTTCAGCATCACTGAAGGAAAACTGCAGAGTGAGAGGCAAAAGAGGGGAGGGAGAGGAGGAGAGAGGAAATCTTCATCTGTGAAGCGACGTTAGCTGCTTGCTGCTTCATCTTTCCATCTCACCAGCAGTGATGTGGGGGGTAGAGGACGCATGCTGTGAATACTGACAAGGGAGAAAGCTTTGATCCCTCCCTCTCTCTACATCTTTTTGTCTCTTTTTTTTCCCCTCCTTCCCGATGCCCACCTCCCGCTGTCCATGCTGGGCACCTGTCCATCCGTCCCCCCCCGCCTCTCCGCTCCAAATCTGTTTATCTCCCTCCTGTACATACTGTAAACCTTCACCGCTCCATCCTCAACGTAAATCAATACTCCATCAAAGAGCAGCCGACTATCACAAAGCAAAGGCGAAAAGAGGGCAGTGGTTAAGAAAAGCCGAAACAAATGAAGGGAATGCTTTAGAAAGCTGGTGATGAGATGGGGAAAAATGAAGTGGGGTGAAGAGAGGTTAGAAACAATGAAAGCCTCAAATAAAGCAATTACTGTGCAAGTCTCTGAAAAGGCATTTAACCAAATGACACAGACACTGCTCACACCATCTCTGCTTGAAGCAGCTTATTTGAACTCCTCACGATGAGGCATTCTGTTTGAAAGGGATCATTTGGACAGCTGCATCAAGGGACCTAAAAATGTCTCTGCTCTTTTTTCGGAGAAAACTGCAGTTTGTGTGAGGATGAAAGCAGAGGAAGTACACAGGAAATCGCCTCATGCCCTTACTGAACTTCCATGGCAGCATTCCGCAGTTGCCAAGGAAGTCTTGAATGTGAGGAAATGTACTTTTAAGAGTCAGTGACCTTTTCAGGTGGTATTTGATGCAGCCGATGCAGGCGGGAGGTGTTTCTTGGCTACCTGTCGGTGTTTTCAGATGCTCCAGTTACTAACAGTTGAGCTACGCCTGGACCGACTCCAATTTGTCTCTGTTCTGTCTGCTGGTCAAATCTAATATGAAAACACCATGATCAATGCAGCCAAGTCCTCTGTTTGCACAATTACAACTTATATTTTAGCCCCAACCATAACTGTGTTTTAACAGTCATCACGGTGCTTTAACTCAATAATTTCAGTCAGTACCAGTAACTCATAACTGACACTGTGAGGTAACGTGATTAGTGTTTAGCCAACACTATGGTTTTTCAGATGATCTTGGTAAAACAACAAAAGTATGATTAAGAGCCAAACTAAATTTTTTAAGGAAAAAGAAAAGCTAAGAAAGTTTTTGAAAAAGTTCACTTTGGAAGCACTCAACAGAGGCTGTTCATTCTGAACATTCGAGGAGAGAGTTCGAGTACGTACATGTCATCTGTAGCTGGATTATGTATAGTTTCATCAGATATCTGCAGCGTACATGGGACATGGGACATCTAAGGGCTTTTTCACACTATCGTTGGTTTGCTCAGGTCCAAATCAGTTAATAAGCGTATGAACTTAGCCCGTTTTCACCTTTG
>JAPQRN010000016.1:22727095-22741325 GCA_037367275.1 Coranthus polyacanthus | reverse complement strand
TATTCCACCATATATACTAGTCTGTGATAAACATGTTCCTCTGATGTGAACTACAGTACAGTCAAAATATTGCTATTAATTATCATTTTATGTAAATTAGGTCAAAAAGAAGTGTAAATGTTGTGGTAATGACTTGGTGGAGAAGGTCTGACGCAGAACTGGGTAATAATTTATACCTGATGCTTTATCAACAGTTAAATCAGACATAAAACAGTTCGACTACAGTCACACAGACCAGACAACATGAGGGTTAATTACTTAGTGCTACGCAGCTACTCTGCCCTCACTACGGTGCATTTACTGTGTCTGTGTCTGTAGGATGTGATGTTACAGTTTGGTCAGGCCATCACTTGGCCGGTTGTAAATGTTACTACATGCTATAATAGTTAAATAGTCCCTCTTTATTAAGCTCCTATGAGGGGACACGTCCAAATATTCACTCCCTGAATCTGTTGTCTAACAGTCCTGGCAAGCGTAAGTGGAGAGGCACCGAGCCATGGCGCATTCCCACGATTCCAAGGAGATAATGTATTCCTGAGCATCATGGAGAAGTGCTGCGGATGGAGGTAACAGCTGCAAGGTAAAGGTGGAAAGATTGTTTTTTCCTTTCTTCCCTGCTCATGTGTGAACTGCATTCACATGCAGCCATCTGCTTCTGGGACCGCTGTGTACGGGGCAGGAGCAGCCTCGCTGCCGAGAGGATCCTCCTTATCATTATGGATGATTCTGGAAACTAATCTGATGTGGAGCCTACGTGCTTCTTGATATCTTTATTGTATTCTCAGACTCTCCTTATTCAGAGAGTAGTGCTGCCAATCTCTCCCACTCTACTGCGCTTTCACACTGAACCATCTGCTGCAGAGCTTCTTGCGTGTGAGACTGAGTGTATGAGGCGGCGGGAAAGTGAATGAGGGTGAAGTTAGCGAGTGTGGGTTTTTGTGACTGTAAGAAAATAAGTAATGAACACTTGAAAGTTACAGGTTTACTTCCAAATGTTGACCATGGACAGTACATAAAGCTTCCTGTCATTGTATGGAAAAACGTTACGTTACGGAAGCCGTTCCATCTGTGTTTGTGCAGCAGAGACGTAGCGCAGTGACCATTCCATTACAACGGCCCAAATGGAATCTGTGTCTGCAAAAAACTTAAACACATCTTCACCCCCGTAGCATGTGTGTGACAGTTGTGTGGTGCTTTGAGGTAACGTTAAAAAAGTTAAAGGAATTGTGGAAAATGTCAAAAATTCAATTCACACCCGAGGAGCTAAGGAGGCACCACTTGGCGACACCAAGAACAGCGAGAGATAGAGTTTGCCAATGATTTCCATGTCATTATTATGTTAAATGATGTCTAACACTTGATGAGAAAAAAAAAAAAACACTCTACTGAATCCAGCAGATTTTCATCCTGGATCACTGTGAAAAACATCGACATAAAACGACAGAAATGAACATTTATTTGACTTTAAATGTTCATTTTGGCCCATGTCCCTTTGACTACCGTTGAAGGGGCAGGGTTTATGATCTATACCGGAGCTTTTTCATGTCATCCATCTTCATATGCAGCCAATGAGTTCAATAATATGAAGGAGGTGACTCACAAAGCCAAACCTGTCTGTACAAACTAAGGACTAATGTCATTGCTAATGCAACTGGCCCAAGCAATGCACAGTTTTTTAACAAAGTGAGGATTTTTAACCAAAGAAAGAAAAGGGTGTAGTTTAAAAACAGAGCTTCTTTGACATGGATAGAGATCGATGCCCCAGCAGTTTGTGTGAAATTAAACATATATTTTATTTCTTTCAGGGATCTTTATGGGAGAGGGTGACGTATTAGTTAGTCCTCTGGTGGAATGCCAGTGTGGTAGTTATAATGAGTTGGTGTGGTCTCTGTGGCCAGCACAGATATTGAGCAGGACTGACTGCACCAGCGCTCACAGACATTAAGCAACAAACCTCCAGATGTTTGTTGTTTTGTTTTGTATGTTAAGTATCTTTTGCACATTCATTGGTTTTATCTGATAAGTAAATGGAGAGTTGACAGAAAATATGAAGGAAGTGAAGTTGTTAGTTTCCAGGTTAAATAGAGAGATAATATTGTAGGTTTGTGTATTAGCGCTTGTTTGTGAGGAGGAAGAGGCTGTGCACATGTCTGCGTACACGTGGAGGAGGAACAGTAAGGGTCGCAGAGATCTGCCAACAAGGTGAGCAATGCCATGGGCCACAGGTCACACGGTTCTCTCCATCAATGGAGGTGAGGATGGACGGGGGCGGACAGGAGAGGACACAACGGGATGAGACACCACCTCCCGCCCCGAGTGTAAAGGTCAGCAGTTTGTGAAGGCGATGGCACGGCACAAGGACGCAGAAGTAAAACTGCTGAAGATCTTCAAGGCCATTTCGGGTTCCACTTAAACAATCAAACAGGTTCAGAACAGCAAATAGAGTATGCTCTGGTTTACAAAAGTAAAAAAAAAAGAATAAAGAAAATGTTAAGGGCGGCACAGTGTTGCAGTAGTTAGCACTCATCGCCTCACAGTAAGGAGGTCCTGGGTTCGAACCCAGCGCCGGCCGACTGGGGCCTCTCTGTGTGGAGTTTGCATGTTCGCATGTGAATTTGTAAAGATCTGCTGTTCAGTTACATCCGTTTATCCTGCTAGAATCGCTTATTCCCTTCCTTGTACATCCTGAACTGTTTACAATCACAACAAAAGCACTGCATTTGGGACCGCTTCACAGGTTTCATCACAGGTTAAAAAAAAAAAAAAAACCCTAAAAAAACCCTGTGAAAAGTCTTACTTCAGAGCGCGGAGCAGTCTCACAGCAGCCTGTCTTGTTAAGTAAGGCCTCAGATCTCCCCTCTGATCTGCTCTTATTCTTCAGAAACTTTTATGTGTGGACAGTATACTTTCCCCTCACAGAAGCATCAAAGGCAGACGTGAAGCGGTGGCCTTTCACTCCCAGCAGGGAAAATATACATCCGACTGAGTGTGTGTGTGTGCGTGTTCAGACTCGGAAAGAGGGTTTTCAGGGAGCTGTACCACTGCACATCACTTCATTAACATCCGCTAACATGAACTATATAACATTTGACTCAAAAAAAAAACAAAACAAGTTCAGTTTACACATCACAGACCATTGAGCAGCTTTCCACTCATTTTATGGCATAATAGCAGGTATTTCTAACAGGGGCCTTGACACCTTGGCTGACATTCATATTTATAGTTGAGGGAAGATGGAGGTGGTGGGGTGTCTGGCGAGAGGAGGGCAGCTTAATGGGGTAATAAATATGAGTGTATCTGCCGACGTTTATGCTGCTTCCTTGGCCTCTCTCCTCACAGCGTTCTGCCCCTGGTTAAGTGTAAAGAATCTACAATACAGTTAATCATGGGGGACGGTGCTACAATGATCAGGGACATTATCGCATTCTGTGTTTTTGTCAATACCTCAGGGTGCAATCTACGTCTAATATATGTCAAGTTATGGGTGATATATGTCCACATTAGAGAGCGACGATGGATGTCTGATAAATACACATGCTGTCATGAGGATATTTTTGTGTAGACACAGTCAGGAAGGAGGATATTATAACATGAAACGCCAGTGGAGGAAAAGGAACAAAGGAACGTTTTTACATCATGAAAACTATGATGATGGCCATCGAGGACTTACTGTACTGCGCACAAAAATGGCAATTCAATGGGGCCGTGTGATTTTACAGCCCGTTTATGAATCAATACACATGACTCAACTATTACAATGCCAGGGACCGAAAATTGTAGCTTTCAAACCTCGTCTGAAATCTGTTTTCATTCTATGAGGAAGTGAAACGAGACATTGTGTCCTGAGGCGAAGAAAGTGAATGAGAAAGCAGCACCATTATTACAGTATTTTGCATCATGATATATTGCTCCTTCACTGGATGTTTCTGTAGGATCTCTGCTCTAATTATCTTGCTTGCTCATCTGCATTCAAAAAATGTGGTTTAACATTTGTGTGCTTTACAGGTCTTCATACGCAGAGCCTGAAACATGTAAATGCAGCTCAGGGGAAGCAATACTCTTCTTTATATGCGTTAGTTTCTCTTTAAACAGGGTTTCAGCAGGTTTCAACATGATACGTTTAAAACTTAAAACCTTTCTTAGACCATTAAGAATCCACTTTAAGACGTGTCCTGTCGAGCTGTGGCTGGACTTTGGTGACACTCCAGTGTAAATACAGAGCGATCCTGGGCGATAGAAGGCGACTCTAAAGCCTTTATAACCAAAGTTTATAATGTGAACCTACAGATTTGAATTATATAACAGATTTGAAGGCCACTGTGCCTTCAAATCTGTTATTTTCAACAGGCTTCAACCAAACAGCAAATGCTCTGTTCTCAAACTAGATGTTATTGAACTTGTACTTGTTGTACCATGATTGATGAGGAGACCCCATGTTGGACACACCACATAAATTCTGACTGTGCTGCACAGTTTGCATTAGTGGTTTTTGGTTCAATGTTGGGTTTGTTGTTTTTTTAAAGTGTGATTAATACTATTTTTTCCCCAAGAAGACATTTAAAAATAGACTGAAGTTAACAAAACGATATTTAACACCTGCACATACGACATTCAGATACATGGACTTTTTACTTTTTAAAGACTTTTTAAAGACTTTTTAAAGACGTGCAGGAACCCTGTTTAAAGATCCCTGTTTATTCAGTCATGTTATAAGACATCTTAAAAATAAGTAATGTGTAATGTAAAAGTAAAAAAAGTAAAAGTAAAAGTAAAAGTAATGTGGCTTTTATACAGAAAGCTCAATGACCTCATTAAAATTGGTTAAAAAAAAACACCTACGCTATATGCAAATGCAAATTCATGCAAATGCTGCTCATATGTTCAAGTTTACCTGTTGAACACCTTTCTTGCGCTTCTAAAAGTCCATTTTCAGTGAATGAGCAGTGATGTCTTCAGGTTTTTACAATGCATACTAGATCCCGATTGTCTACAAAACATCTGTGACGCCACAAATCCTGCTTCTAAGTACATGCCTTACACTTAGATTTGATGTGAAATGGTGTCAAACTCGGCACAGACATCACTCTGTGTGAATTCACAGTGAAGCTCAAAGATTGAAGCTCCCACAAAAGTTTTTGAGTGGAGAGTGGAAGATTAATAAAGTCCACTGTAAGGAATGAAATGGGTTTTTTTGCTCTAAATGATGGCATCCGAGGACCTGCTGTACCCAAGTGTTCCCGCAGGAACAGTAATCCAGCGTCGACAGTGTGGCAGTTGCAGTGTGGCTCTGTCTGACTAAAAGGCCGGTGCTTTCCATGGCGCAAACTGGCTGCTGTGGTCGGGTCTGTCTGTTGCCATCTGGCAGCTCCAGCTCCTTCAAAGGAACTGTCAGGTCTCAAAGGAAGGCTTTGATTAACACTCAGAGAGTACAGACATGCACACACATCTATGCAAACAGATGCACGGTGAACACACGCATGAGGGAAGCCGTGCAAGTGAACACTTTGAAAAAATGTGCAAACAAGCACACAGACCCCAACAGGTGGGATCCGGGTTTTTCCACAAAACCTGCATGAGTCTCAGCAGGTGTGAGCCCTCCACACGGTGAGGAGAACCTCAAACACAGTCAGAGACATATTCATTCTCAGGGCTTCAAAGGCAAACCTGAAAAGCTTCCAGATGTGAGTAAAAGGGAACAGTGGTGGAAAGCATCATCTCGTTACCCGGTAAAGTGTCAGGAATCTGAAAACTGAGCCACGACAACGACAAAACACAAGGCGTGTGTAGCTATGTTTATATGCTGTATATTTATCACACTGTGCGCAAACATAAAAGTGATAAATCGTGGAGGACTTCTGTATTTTCACTGTCGCGCTGGTAGTTTCACGACCTTTAACCCTTCACACCTACCCTTTCAGACCCCTGCAATAAATCTGGAGATAAAGTTTTCAATGATTTATTGCGAGGTGAAAATGCAGCTACTCTGAAGGTAAAAAGACACAGAGGTACCTGGATTATTTTACAACTAGCTGTTCGCTTTGCAAAACACCAAAAGGACTGTATTATGGCAAAAATTACATATTTATAGTTATGTAAATGTTGAGGGTACCGGCACTCTGCATGACAGGAATAGTTATTAAATAAGAGCAGAGTGCAGCAGTGAAATCCAGAATTAAACTGTGAAGACATGGCACTGAAATAATGCTCAAGTTGAATTTCCGTGATTTTGATGATAATAATAATATAATCCTTATGCATTGCTTTACTTTGTGTAATACTACGTGGCTTGGTTTTCAAAACAGTAATGCATGAAAAGCATTGAAAGACAGATTGATAAATAAGTAAATAATTGCATTAGAATTTGTTGCCTTTCTGAGTCCTGTACAAAGATGTATTAATGCCAAATTAAAAATAAATAAATGTTATCATTTATAATTAGACGTCTTCAAAAGTGACTGACAAATACAGCAGAATAGAACGAAATGTCTCATTATGTGTTTTATTCAAATGTGAAAATTCAGAGCAGGAGAGTTCATCTGCAGCTCTGTGTCTCTTGCCTTTCTTAAGAAGAACTCGGTGACATTTACATTTTCGGGCTTTAGCTAACACCGTTATCCAGAGCGACTTACAATGAGTGTGACAGCACGATGAGCGTAAAGTCCTTAAAGTCAGATGACAAGCGGTCGCTGCTGCAGACTACAAGGCTCACGGCCTCAAAATCCTGTGACCCTGCAGTGACCATGTCAAATGCAATGGCCTCCATTTTGCACAGCGCCGGGTCTAAGCGAGGT
This sequence comes from Coranthus polyacanthus, assembly GCA_037367275.1. Classification (NCBI taxonomy): domain Eukaryota; kingdom Metazoa; phylum Chordata; class Actinopteri; order Kurtiformes; family Apogonidae; genus Coranthus; species Coranthus polyacanthus. The sequence goes on along the minus strand of JAPQRN010000016.1, from coordinate 22,734,534 downwards.
GAACGTGGGCATAATTACATGCAAATGTGTGTCACTGTACAGCTGACGCAAGAGCTGAGTAACACGGAGGAATCTGGGATGAATGTGGGAACGAAGCCCGGAGGGACGCAGCAGAAGAGAACAGAGTGGTCCTGGTGTCAAGAAAGGCTGTAACGAGAGACTCGAACTCATGGAAAAACATGATTAGACCCGTGTTTGCCCGAAATCGTGTACAGCACAATGTTTTTAGACGTTCCCCGTGTGCATGAAGCTAGATACTATGTAACCTCTGAGTAGGACAAGGTAATTTTAGAAAAAAAACTAATCAAATGAGGTTCCTTCACAGGCTCAAAAGCAAATTCCAAGCCGTTTCCAGTCCATTTGCTGATTCATGGGATTGTTTTGGTTTTATTGCTCCTTTACTTCTAGTACACTACTTCACTTAACTCTCTACATAAGGTTTATTCTTTATAGTGAACGTTGAACCCGTAGATCACGATCAGAAAAGCTCAAGTTCCCCTTTAGTGACCAGCGGTTGAAGAAATACTCTGATCTTTTGGGTAAAGTAGAAACACCAGCGTAGAAACACTCCATAATCCTCAATTCAAAATGTTACTGAAGTAAACGTACAGTAACCCAGTAGAGCTGGGTGATGTGGCCAGAACATTACATCTATTTTTCAGTGTCATGGACGAATATAATGTTTGCCTCTGAGATGTAGCGGAGTAAAGTATAAAGAAGCATACAATGGAAATATTCAAGTAAAGTACAAGTTCCTGCTAAAATCTTTAACATTCCCAATGGAAAATGTGTGTATTGTTACTGTTATCATTAGTTTTCTATGTTAACTCTTTATTTTTAGAGTGACTTACACTTGGAACTAGAGCTGCAGCGATGAATTAATTAGATGTCGACTATTTAAATGAATTGACAACCGTTTTGATCATTAATATTCCAGCCTCTTAAATGTGATACCTTCTGGTTTCTTTCCTCCTCTGTGACAGTAAACTGAATGTCTTTGGGTTTTGGGTAAACACGTTTTCACCACTTTGATGCCTTTTATAAACCAAACAATGAACAGATTGTCGACAATGAACATAATCAACAGCTGTACCTTCATCTTGAACAATCCTGTCGGTTACTTTAATCTGTTTTTATGTACTTCCAACTGCAACATGTGGTGTTAGTACGTCTTACTACTTATTGTACATTCACTATTTGGTTGTTTTTCATTCTTAATCAATGCACGTGGATTTATGTTGTATTTTTTTAAATCAGATCTCCTTTACGAGTCCCCCTGGGCTACACGCCGCCGTAGTTGGGGATCATTGCTTTACAGGAACCAATACAGAGTATGAATAATGCGGTGGGTCTAAAAACACAGAACAGATATTTTTATGCATTAAGGAAGCATAAGGTTCAACAATTCTTTATGCATGCAGAAAACTGACTTTTTCTCATAGTTCAGAGTGGGTGTGGAGAAGGCGGATGTGGGATGCCAAAACATACCTCTGAGTCTTTCCAAAGAAATCACAGCCCTAATTCAAGCCGACATCTATGACAGGAGGTGCTCACTGTATAACTAATGTACTGTCTCTTCCTCCCACCTCCCACACCTGTTCCAGGTCTGTTCTTGTATTTAAATCCAGGAATCAGTCCAGTTTTTATATCCTTGTGGTTTTACAGATAGATCTAAATGTATTGCATTTGAATAAAGATGTGCATAGAGTGACTGTTAAATAAGGTTCGCAAAGGTTTGGAAAGGACTTATTTACTCTGGCAACAAACAACCAAAATGTACACCGACTACCAAAACGATGTCAAATTAAAGAGCTATAATCATCACTATCAGCATAAAGACGTTATAACAAGCATCTTTCTCAGGGCTCCCTTCAGAGATGACTGCTCTATGCTGATGAGTCTTCCACTAACACGACTTAAGTGCAATCAGCTCTAAGAGGGAAATATTAACGCCTACAGAGACGGCAGGTCGTTATGGTTACTGCCTGCTGTTTGAACTGGCCATCGAGAATTTAATGGTTTGCACATTTAACTTTGACTAGAGTGAGGATCCGACTGCACCTTCTCCCTGCGACGCCGATCTTCCCCTCTGTGTTTCAGATGATCTAAAGAACATTAAACTACAGGAGTCTAAGGGATTTTTCAAAAACGGACGCAGCCTCCCGTGCAGTTATGTCGCTGCAATATTTGTGATGGAAAAAATGTACAATATTTCTTAACTCGCTTGTCTGGATTCTTTAGAGAAGGTACTCAGTGACTCAGCATTTTCATCATGTGATGTAAAAACTCCTTAATAATACACTGACGCATCGATAAAGGAGCTCTTTGTAATCATGTCTGCGTGCCATTTTTAGTTTGGAAAACAATGATCTTGCCTCATCTTAAATTTTTCCCAGTTTTGAAAATCTGAATTTCTGAGAACACCTCAGAATTAATCTCAACACTTTAAAGCTTTAAAAGCTAAAAGTTTTCATTAGCCATGTAAACAGCTTATTAGGATTTTTTTCGCAATAAGGGCAAAAACTGGAATATTTCGTGCATGTAAACGTAGTGAAAAGCTCCGCAGCCTTTCCCGTGATGGGGGAATGGTTTCCCGTTGAGAACATCACGCTCTACAAAAGGTCCAGAGCGACTGTGGTTGAAAGGTCGGACACAGTTGTGTGGTGGAGAGAGGGTGGAGTGGAGGCAGGTGCAGGGGTGGGCTGGAGGGGTTAAGAGGCACCCAGAGGTGCAGCTGATGACAGCACTCCTCTGCGAGATTACAGCCAAAAGGCACTTCAGCACGACTGCCGAGATGTGAAAAGAGCACGCCGAAAGTTCACACAAAGCACCACATTAGTTTGTTTTCCCAAAGTGGGTTAGGGTTCACAACCTTTCAGCCACTCTTTCGAAACATGGATGAAAATGTGTTTTTTTTTTTCCTCACTAGGGAAGAGGAATTATTCAATATGTACTAAGTGCAAGAGGGTGACACGGAGTAGATTTTCACTCCTATCCCGATCCCGAATGACCCGGTCCCATCTCGCTCCTGTGCGGTTTTATTTTTTAGGAGACGCCTCTGACGCCTATATTTCATATTATTCAGTGTGAACATTCCATATTAGAACTGCGTACTTCCATATAAAACACGACCTACTGTTATGACGATTCCTGCTCAAGTGATGGGAATTGACCGCAGGACTGACTGATTCCTGAAAAACTGCGACACACATCACGATGCACTCCACACGATCGCATATATTAAAGACCCTACAAATGTGATACAATATGCTTCACTCCCGTTGTGATGCAACACGATACCATTCAACTTCATACGAGGATAATGCAATGCAATTATATACGGCACAGATGGTTTGAGTTGATTTCTTTGGTTCTTCTGAAGCAATCAAACGGGGCCATTTTTACTTCACATACTTGTATTTGTTTCTCTAGTACCGTGACTCACTAAGCGTCTCATTGATGGAGTTTCTTTTCGACATTTTGACTAGTCCTTTGTAGTGGAAAAAAAACCATCCCTGACAAATCTGAATTAAAACCAGGCCCGTTCTGTCTCCACTTACACTTTTATAACACGTCTCAGCCTTTGTAAAGCTGTGTTTACACTTGCAGAAGACTTAGAGGTGACAATTGACATCAGTGAAGATGAGAGAGCGCACATAAGAAACACTTTTTCTAAATAATAAAGGTGTAATGTAACACAAAAACACCGAGCGCTGTTGACATTTCTTGAGACGCGAGTCGACTCCTCTACAACATCAGGTTCATCTATATTTATATTTAGTCTTTTGTTTTGGACCGAGAGGAGAGAGCTGCAGAAGGAAGGCGTATTTTCAAACTCTGGCGCTTTTTGGCTCCTGCACCTGTAATATTTATATTTAAATAAATCCGATGCGATGCGAAACGGTGGATCTTACCATCTTTACTAAATTCACTTGCTTTCCCCGTCACTGCAAGCAGCTCATATCAGTCGGCAACAGTTCAACATCTCTCACTCCGTTTCTCTTTCAGTCAAACACTGAAGATATTCAGAGCTCGTCCTTTTTCCGGGACAAAAACACGCTGCCAGACTGACTTGGGCCATGATTTTAAGAAATGAAGTCATGAAGTATGTATTGCGGCCGCTGCCATCCTCAGAGGTATGATACACTGATCCCACAGGAGCTTTGTCAGGATGCGTCTGATCCCTCAGCACTGTGGATCTGCGGGTCTTTAAAAAGCAGGTCAGCGTCAGCCTAAAAAAGTGCAGTGCATCACAACAGTTTTCTGATATTCAGGTATGTTACAAACTGTTGCACGAGGCATTTCATCCTCGGAATAAACAAATTAATGTGTTTATTGACCCAATTATATTGTCAGTCTCCAGCAGTGGAGCAATTTAAATTTAAATAGACACAAACATTTGAAATGGTTTTAATTTTTGTTTATCAGAATTGTTAAAAGACAGGAAAATTGTCTATAATTTGCAGTCCTTTGTGGACACTGCAGTGCTTCCAACCGTTTGGTAGATTGTTTTACATCCTCTGTTCAGTGCTTTGAAAAGATGAAATTAAGTTTTTCAGTTAACTCAGCGCAGTCAGCTGAAATGATAAATTATAGTCAGTTCAGCTTTATTTATTTATTCATTTATTTATTTATTTCTGAAATAAAAGTGTGGTTAGCAGCCTGAACTACACTATTTTGTTTGACTGAGGTTGTAACACGAGTGAATATTACCATGTTTGTACTTTTAAAAATCATATGTGGCATTTTTAATACAGAGCGTTTCTAAGGAATTTCAAAAAACCTGCAGGTGCTGTTTTTTTTTTGCAGCAACAGCAAAGCTGACATGTAAATGAAATTTAACGGTTCGTTGTTGCATTTGCAGTCAGTTATGTGATGCATTACCCTGAAAATAATGAAAACAGATGCAGTCGAGATCTAAATAAATACAAATCTAGGGCAGACGACAATGCAGGGATGGTGTGAGAGAGTCGTGGTCGTGTACGCTTCAACATGTCAAATGATCTGCAGTTTGTTTCATTTCAGGATTTCTATGGGCACTCTAGAAAATCACCAAAGCCATCAAGCCAGCTGGAGATAAAAGCATGCATTAGGAAAAAAACAGTAGGAAAAAAAACACAAATGACGATAAAAAGGGACTGAATTGAATAAAGGCTTGGTGATTTGTTCCAAGGATCTTTAGCTAACGCACCAAACTTTATACAGTCAAGTTAACTTATGAAAAGGACTGACTTAGCATCGGGTGATTCAGAAATGGATATCATGGATAGAAAAATCAGTCCCTTATTCCCTGACAACATTTCCCTCTGGCAGGTTGGTTAACAGGCTTAACAACACAGATCACAGAGAAGAGCCTGTAGGAAATATGTCGTATTAATGTAAGCTCAAGAGTCGTCACAGAGAGAGGGAACAGATGAGTCTAAACAATGGGACGGAGAGACAGGCAGACGCAATCCCTAAAAAACAGACGCTAAAATCCAAAGAATAACTGAAAGCGAGGCTTCCATCAATGTTCATTCTTTTTTCATCAACATTCATGAATTTTTCATTCTATTTACAACAAAAACATCTAAAACTCACATTTTAAATGAATGCTTTTCATCGACTTAGAGTTGGAATAGAACAAACTGTATACACTACAGGATTGTGTGCTTTTCTTCTGAAAAGGTTCGGCGGCAGAAACAAATCACAAGTAAGAAAGGATGATATAACCAGCTAGTCCTGCAGACAGAAGTAGAAACTTTTCTTAGAAAAGAGAGCATCAAGATAAATTAAACTGACAGTGAATCAAAGATGTTTTGCAGGGATATCGAATGATACAGTCTGGAGAAGCAAAAGAAATTAAAGTACGATCCTTAATGTCACAGTGCCATGTTACGAACGTGCAAATGTTGTGCGATGCGTTTACAAAAGTTACTTATGCAGATCCGCAACTTAATCTTTTTCTAAGCTACCATGATGAGCAATCTGAAGTTTGTTGAGTAACCACGTTGTCTATTACAAACCATCACTGTTAATTTACCTATTTGAGTAGAATCAAATATTTGCTGTAAGCTTAAGTCAGACTTACCTCTCGTCGCCGCGACGCCCAGCAGCTCTGTTTGATCTTCCAAACCACGGCGGCGACCAGGAGCAGAGACAGGAAGCAGCTGTGGACAAACAGGGAGCGAGAGGAAGAGTCAAAGAAAGCCACAAAAACTGATTAAGGAAGAGGATAAAAAAACAAAACAACAAGTAAATCTGCAAGCCTCGGACGTGTTCGAAGTCCCGTTCGTAGTTGATAAGAGCAAGACTAAGTGTTTCAGTGTCTTCCATCCAACGAAATCAATGCACACTGATTTCCTCCTTGAACCGGATGCATATTCATGTGTTTTCAAGTCTGACAGCTTCGGACAGAAGAGGTGCTCACAGCCTGCATTGATTTGAATTATTATTTAATGAGCCAAAGGTCTGAAGCCACTGGACCAACCTGGTTTTTTTTTTGTCCCCTATTGGCATAAAAGTCATCACCTGCTGCTCGTCCATAATAAATACAACCTTTAAAGCCATTTTGACAAATCAATCTGTCCCGCCTCAACATCCCGCGGCGAGATAATTACCACGAGAGATTGTTAGGATACAAATTGTTCAAGTAGGAAGGAATGATATCCGACATGCATAACTAATGTGAGCAGATCAGGAATCAAAACTGACAATATCTTCACAGTTACCATTTACAAAACCACAGAGGGTGACGTTGCCAGTTCTCATGATACAAGGTGATTGTGAATTGGTGTCAAACAGAGGAAGCAGCTGCCAGAAGAAGAGGACGAGGGAGGAAGGGACGCTTTCTATGAGGTTCAGGAGGAAGATGTTTCAGACACATGATCATTTCCTGCATCGACTCCTTTTCCTAAAACACCCTGAGCACATTAGCACCTGCATGAAGTTTGTTTTAAGCCCGTTAGACTTTGCACTCTGCCCTACCTCCATCACCTCGAGGTGACTGTGTGTTGTGTGCGTTTGTGTGTCCATCCCCTGCTTTCACACCGTGATGTTTATGGAAGAAAAACGCAAAAGTAAAGACAGCGTGTGCGCCTGTTGTTTATGTGTGTGTGTTCGAATCGTCTGTGCGTCTCTTGCGCGTTGAACTTCATTCTTTTTTCTCTGACATGAGCCAGACAGCTGCAGCATTGTGAGAGTTGGCAAGTGGCTCATGATGAGTCAGTGAGTTGTGGAAGTTATCAGGAGCGTAATGGCAAAGCACTGAAACTCCAGCAGTCCGAACATAAACTCACATTTTACTCTAGGAAAACAGCAACTATAAAAAATACTCATCAGCACATTTAAGTACATCTATGATCGCTCTATTGTAATCGGGGATTTGCTGAAAAAGTCATACTGCGATTACTGTTGGCAATATTGCGATTTGTTATGTTATGAGGGAAAATGCACAGATT
>JAPQRN010000016.1:22694748-22717766 GCA_037367275.1 Coranthus polyacanthus | reverse complement strand
AGACACACACTAGTGAAGCCTCACCTCCTGAAACGCTCTGGATTTTTGTACTGCTTCATCGAGAGATAATGTGTTAAAGCGAGATGCTAATAGTCATTAGTGTATTAATGCACATTTCAGTGTAGTAGCAGCTAATGAAGTGATCACTCGCTGAGTGAAACATCTCATCACAGCAGAGTAAAATGTCACGCCTACTGATACAGTCACCAAACATAGATTGTCAGAATAAACAGCAGCGTTGCTTCTTCTTCGTCCCATGTTGGATTCAGGGTAAACTGGATAAAGCTGTGACTCACACATCACGTGTTCTTTCATAATCAAAACACTTCAGTCCCTGTTGTATAGTTTTGACTTTCTAATAGATTTTTCTATTTCACAAAAAACAAACAAAAGCCCTTTTTGTTTGTTTTGCATCATGAACCGTTCATGCAGTTCTCTCAATTATAAGCAGCCTACAATTTAGAGCTGAGATGATTATTTTCACTGTCTGCTAATCTGTTAATTATTACCTGTTTGGTCTAAAATTTCACAAAATGGTGAAAAAACAATGGTCAGTGCTTCCCAAAGTTCAACATGACATTTTAAAATGGTTTGTTAAGATATTCAGTTGATTTAGTAGAAGGAAAGAACCAGAAAATGTTTAAATTTAAGAATCTGGAATCAAAAACTCTGGCTCAAAAGTAGTTTAGTGACCTTTAGTTTATTGTTCATGGCCTCTGATTTTCAGTCACAGAAATCTAATCAGTTCATCCTTGAGTCCAAATGAACGTTTGTGTTCAACTCGAAGACATCCAGTGCTCCTCTAATTATCTCACCACACTCGTTTCCCCAACAACATAGAAACTGGTTCCTTCTAAACATCTACATATTATCAGTACATAAATTCAATAACAATTTCTCAAAACAAAATCAGAAGCCCAAGAGAGAATAATAATTATTTAAAGAACGCAACTAAATCTTAATGGAAAAATATTCTCATATAGACTCAAAATATGGATTTAACATTAATATGAATGTCTTAATTACTTTTGATACCAAGTAATACTTGAGCTTTTAAAGGGGCAATAAGTAAAAGAAATGCGATAGTTGTCACAACCTAAAGCTGTATACTTTACGAGGATAGAAACCAAGAGAAGCAGCGAGTCTCATCACAAGCTACAACAAGTAAATGACTGATATTTTTGTTTGGTAAAGATAGTGAAAGCCACTAGTATTATTATGGATTTGTTTGATTATTCTGTTGGCATCGGCTTTTCTGTGTAGGGAAAAATGAAAAACCCAGTTCCTCAAGCAATGTGCAATCTGATCTAACCACTACAGGGTGCCAAGTTTTCAAATCCTACAAATACTGTTTCAGCTGACTAATTGTTTATGCACTTGAGAATAGGAACAAAGACGCTGTACACTCCATGCATTTCCACTGTTTGAGAGCGTATGGTATTACACTTAATGCAGACTGCATTACAATGACATAAAATCAGATCAATGTCCTTCTTTGAATGGTTTAAAGTGTTTATTTACCTCGACATTTCAAAAGTACAATGGAATGTGTGTGTCCTGCTGTCAATCACCCGTCACGCGCTCTCCGTGACACTAATGCAGACTGACGTACGCGTACAAACACGAACACGTAAGAGAGGAAACGGCAGGCCTGTACGGATCGCAGCCGGGGTCAGCGTGACTTTCTTTTCAACCAATCGTAGCGATGGATCTATCTCCAAATTTGAAAACAGAAAAGGCCTTTGCTCAATAATGAAGCCACTGAAAACAAATTCCTCTGGGAAATGTTGAGAATGGTCTGTCATTAGGAAACAGGCTGCACTTTAAATTGGCATTTGGAATCGATCGTACTGAGCGGAGTTCAACTCTTGTACTCGTGCAGGCTGTGAGCTGGAGATTTGAAGAAGCCGCAGAGAAAAAAAAAAAGAGGTCCAGCGTCTGTGTTTGCAAGTGTGAAGGACATTCACTGAGCTCTGAGGGCATAACACGCCACTGAGTGCCCAGCTGCCTTATGTGACGACTGGTCGAGTACATGTATGTAAGTGTGTGCGTGTCTGAGAGTCTGTGTTATTGTCCAAACCTGCAGATGTGTTTAAGAGGCTGAACGCTGAGATCAGAGAGTTATTTGTGCACTATTGCAGGCCACTTTTCGCTGCCACATTATGCATAAACAGCTGCCAGGTTGCCCTCGGAGCCTGGGACAAACACAGAGAGACTGTGCGAGCGCTCATCTCTGTTTGTGTATGCACGGCTGTGGGTCCTTATTTGACAGAGGGTGGTTCTGCCTTTGTCTTTTTGTTTGCATGAGGGCTGGGAGAAAAATAGTCAACACACTGGCCTTTTATTTAGTTGTGTTTCCATCAAGATGTTTTTACTCGCATATGCAATTTGTGAAAAGAAAAAAAAAAACATTCAAAATGGTGCGCCCATTTCTGATTCACAATTTCCCTTTTTTCTCATTTTCTGAAAATTTTGGCCTTTATTGGGACAGAAATCTGATGCATGACTCAGAGAAAGTAAAAGTGATGACAATATTTATTCATAAAACCAGCTTATTTTTTCTACAGCTGTGACGGTGAAAATCAGTTCAACAGTTGCTGGGTAGATGTCGGCAGCGCTTCAATAATTAAAATCTCAAACTAACATAAAAAAGGGGAAAAAAGTTACAAATTGTGTCACCTGTTGACTATGGCGATGCTTTACTTTGGTGAAAACCCAAAGTTCAGATGCAGACAGAAAACAGCCTGAAGTGAAGGCTCATCCTCACTGTGATGTACATTTGAGTCAAACTTGTCTGTCTCTCAGAGGAGAGAGAATTTAAGTCTCCTTGAAGGCAGCAGGGTGATTCATTCATATCATCGCATCCCACACACCCACCAAGACTGGGCCCAGGGCAGGCAGCCTGCTGGTGCCCCGTCTTTTAATGCCTCCGCCCTGACAAAATAACAGCTCCCCTCTGTTCAAACAGCTGGCAAAGCAGTAGAAATCACTAATCATTTTAAATATACAACCGTGTTAACACGCAGCAGAGTGAGGTGAATTCTGATTTTTAAATGAGCTTTAAATTTCATTAAATTACTCTCACAGAGATTGACACTTCAGAGAGGTGATTGAGGCTGCATGGCGCTAATGTGTTGGACCAAATGGTTTTATACCCTTATTTGGTCTGACTGGAAAGATTTTTCCAAAAGGAATGTTTGTTTTCCCTGAGAATGAGGTACATTTGGTGACACAAAAGCTGGTACCAAACTGGACTTTAAAACGGTTTCACCACCAACTCATCATTTGTTTGAGCTTACCGTTAATTAGAACATAACTACAGCTACATTAGCTAATGTTAGCATTAATTTGGCATTTCACAATATGAAATTAGTTTAGCTAATTAGTGTGATGACACAACTTTATGTGTTAACATTTACCAAGTAGCTGAAGTTACTTTGTGATACCAGTGTTGGTTAGCTGTGTGGTCAGTGTTTTCATTAAGTTAGCTGCAGCATTACCTTGACGAGCTTCACCCAGTGTTGCATCTTCAGCAGAGAGTCACATAATTTGCATGTTCAACACATCATTGCATAACTATTCATATATTTGAAACTGTATTTTGCAAAAAAAAACCCACTTCAGCCGTCTCCCTTCGTGCTTCTCCAGCTCCACCCTTTTAGTCCAAATATGGCCACTTCTGGAGCCAAAAAGCCAAGACGTCAACAGCCAAAATGCAAACTCAAAGCTTCAAAACACCCACTTGTTTCATACAGTCTATGGACTACAGTGACTCGTATTGGCTTCAGTAGAATTCAATACATTTTGTACTAAATGAGGACAGTGGATTTTGTCCTGCGTTTGTTACACTGTAGTAAGTGCACTAATGTCGGCATGAAGAAACAATTAGCAACATTAGTCACATGTGAGTATTGCATTTGCATGCAGTAACCCGTACGGTTAAAGAATAGAGGAGACAGACTAAATATCTTTGCCTACGAACACTTGCAGACACACAGTGCTACCATCGTCAGGAGTTCAGTTCCCACTGGGACCACTCATGGACTAAAAATATGCGGGAAGTACTTTCACTGATGGAAGTGGCCACCGTGATGTTAAGAGTTATTTTAATATTAGCTTTCGTGCAGTGCAGATGTGCCAGGGAGGTAGTGTCTCATGGGAGGTAGCGTTTTCTGGGATATCAGGCCTCAGCGCTGCGGCGACTGTTAGAAGGTTAAGTCAGGATTTTTGAGAAGTAAACACCACAGCGGGCAGACATGGTCAGTCTTCTAAAACAACAGATCGGACTCTTCTTCTTCTATTACTTTGATGTCTACATCAAAATAAACACAATTCCCAGAGGACGCGTTGGCTAGAAAAGCTGAATGCTGCCTAGTCAGCCTGACAGTTGTATATTTACACCCTAACTTGTTCTTTTGCCAGAGAAAAAAGGTCTCTTGTTTTCCCAACTGCTGTAAAAAAAAAAAGATTCTGCAGCCACACTTAAAACAGCAGCACATAAATAGGATAAGATAAACAAAGTGTTCTATAATTGTGTCAATTTTAAATTCAAGTACCACTAATTCGCCAAGACAAACACAGCCGTAACCCCGGCGGATAAGTCTGTCTTTTGAAAGCACCTTGGCTCAACACTGGCTTAATAAACAAGATTAACTTTCCAGAAAAACATAAACAAACTTTGTATTCATTGTGAGAGAGCCTGAAACTAGTTGGCAGAGAGTGAAATGTAGGATAGATGATGTTTAAAGGCTGACTTCAAAAAATAGCCACAACTGCAGCAAAATTTCCCTGACAAATAAGTCCTGGCGTGCAATTTGATAAAGTTGCATTTCATGATAGCTCTTTTAGCTCTGTCCATCCAGCTGTTTGGACTTATGTAGCCAAGAAATTTGTCATTCAGGTCACTATTACTTCAAAGAGTGCTTGCTTTAGCAGTAGCCAAGTTTAAAATTAAAAAATATGACAGTTTGTGTAAAAAAAAGCTCAAATACATTTTCATTGCATTTCCAAAAAGTGTTGTGGAAATCTTACGTTCTCTGGGGTATTTCCGTGCCTGGAGGAAAGCATTTAATTTGCAAGACAGCACTGTTCAATTTGCACAAACTCGTTTTCCATCAGTATTGGGAATTCAGTGATTTTGCTCGAATTTAAATGGAGTGTTAATTTACTTTTAAAAGCAATGATTCAACATAACAAGCCTAAGGTGGGACACTTCTGGACAGCTGGACGAGGATACATGACTGCATCTGTTTGTTGTTAACGCTGCTGTTTAATGCATCTGTTTTGTGGCTGCAGAATGCTTATGGGGGTATCTGTGCTGGCGCTGCAGATAACGGGATGGCACCACCTTCATCTGTCCCCACAGGGAACATGGCACAGAGACGGAACGAACCGAGAGCGAGAAACAGAGCGAGATTAAGAAACAGAGAGAGTCAGAGCGAAGAAGAGCAAACAATTTTTGCGTTAATTAGCATCCCTCTCCTCCCCCGCTACACAAACAATGCGGCGCCAAAAGAACCAGAAGCAAACAGGGACAAGGCTCCTAGCTCGGCAACTTTAGGTCTCTGCTCATCTGTGCTGAATCTGTGGCAGGCGGCACACACATCAAAAAAGACTGAGCTGTGGGATTAAGAGCAAGTTAGAGCGAGTGGTGGGAGGCTGGAGGAGGGAAAACAGGCGAGGAGGGAGGGGGGAAAGAGGGGACGAACGAACGAACAAGAGAAAGGCAGGGTGGGAACCGAGGGACGGGAGAGAAGAGGCAGATGGAAAAGAGAAAAGGAGAGGGAGATGGAGGGCTAGAGATGAAAGGAGAAAAGAGGAAGAGGAAATCACGAGGAAGAAGGAAAGCGGGAGACAGAGAGTATCGCAACGGGAAAAAGGTTGATGCTTTATTTAAAGGCTTGTCAGTTAATAGGTCATAAGGCCCTCATAAGATGCTTATTCATTTTTTTATGTGTTAATAGGAAAACCTCCGGGACAAAAGCAATGCTAGTTGATTTTCAAAAGTCTAAACCTGCTCTTCAACCAGTCAACATTCACGAGTAAACACTGAGGTGGTGTCGACCTAAAAATATCTCGTGCATCTGGACAACAAGAAGGACTGGTCCCTGAACACAGAGTCACTCCAAAAGGGACAGAGACGGCTATTTTTCCTAAGGAGGCACAGATCCTTCGACATCTGCACTAAGATGCTGCACATGTTTCACCAGTCGGTGGTGGTGAGTGTGCTGTTCTATGCTGCAGTCTGCTGGGGAGGCAGCATCAGACAAGTACGCACAGCGGCTGGACAAACCGGTAGCAAAAGCTGAATCAGTGATCGGAAGGAAGCTGGGCTCACTGGGGACTGTGGTGGAGAGATGCACACTGAATAAAGTGGAGGACATCTTGGACAATTCAGATCATCCTCTTCACCACATTCTGACCAATCAGAGAAGCGGCTGCAGTGGACGACTCACCTCACTATGATGCAGGACTGAACGTTATAGAAGATCCTTCATCCACACTGCATCAGACTGTACAACACCTTAGTCAACACTTAACTTACTATGTATGTACCTACTTATGACTATTCTGTAAATGATGTATTCATTTCATTTCATCTTCATTTTATCTGAGCCAACAAACTACTGGATTTCCCCTAGGGGATGAATTAAGTTGGTCTCAGTCTTAAAAATAGCGACAAATACTTTTAGTGTGAGGCTATAAAACATTTAGAAGCATTAGGCGTCATTCTCGCTTCAGAGCTGATAGCTGCAAATTAAGCATAATTAACTGTTAATAAGCGTATATTAAAAGGCATAATAAAGTATGTATTAATCTCAATAAAGAAACAAAAATGTTTGGTAACCTGACCTGAGGGGGACGAGAAGAGAGAGATATGACCAGAAAGGGGAAATGGCTAATACGTTATATTAAAGGTACTTGTAATAAACGTTAGTTAATAGGTAATAAGGCCCTTATAAGTCCTTATAAGATGCTTATTAATATTATTAAGTGATAATACTATTCATGTCTTTAAAAAAGCATCATGTTTAACATCCAGTAGCTGCAAAAAACATGGTTGATAAGTGCTGGTAAAAGTATAATACAGTATGTATTAATCTTAATAAAGCAAGTAAAATGACATAATAGGGATTGGTTAAACAATGTGTTTGTAATACTATTAAAGACTATAAAACTAAACTCATAAGGCTTTCATTAATGTTCTTAAGAAGTCTCTAAACTATTAAGTGCTTATGAATGTCTTATAATCTAACAATATGTTTATGATGCTATTATTAACACTTAACACACAATAATGTAAATAAGCATCTGATAAAGACTTGTGAGGATATTACCTATTGACACTTATTAGGACCTTTCGTGTGAAGCATTACTGGGAAAAGAGTGGGAAACAGGAAGTCAAAGTGAGACCAAATGCAGGAGAAGAAGGTAAAGATGACAAGTGAAACGGGAACAAAAAGAGTGAGGAGGCAGCAATAGAAGAGAGGAAAAAAGAGGACAGGAAGGAGCGATGGTGAGCCAAAAATAAAAACAGAAAGATGCACAAAAAATGAAAGAAAGAAAGAAAGAAAGATGGAGGAAGAACAGGTAAAGGTTGAGACAAAGAGGAAGAAAAGCAGGTTGTTCTGTGGATGCCTGCAGGTCGACATGCTTCAAATGCTGACACGCAAACATTTAAATGCTGAGGCAGGAGTATAAACACATGGGCATCATGACCGAGTAACTGCAGGGGGTGAATCTGTATGCAGGAGGGAAGGGAGGTTTAAGAGCACATGTAGTCCTGCAGCTTTAAATGCTGAATACTCTCCATAAAAAAAGGGAGGGGGGGATATATTCAGGCTGTGTTCAAACGCGATGTTATCAAACATCACTGTATTGGCAAAACGCTGGATAGAAAAAAAACCCACCAAATCAGTCCTATCAAATCTCTCCGCCTTTACATGGCTCCTGGATCAATAAAAGCAGCATGGCTTAGAACAGCCGGCATTTTTTTTTTTTTTTCCACGGTATTGTGGAGATCACACAAACCGCAGACAAGTCGTACTATTCTCCTCTGGGTCGCAGGAAAACACACACAGACACGCACAGGATGCTCAGGAGGGATAAACACACACACAAGCCCAAAGGAAACATATTTGTGTACCCAATTTTCGGTCCCTCTCATTTTTGAATCGATAACGCATTACAGCAATTCTTGGAAAAAAAAAATAAAAAATGGAATAAAAGCCCAGGGATTCATCACCAGCTCTGCACATGCACATGTGTTCAGAGCCTCCAGCTGAACCCGTACCTCCATCATGACAAAGCAGCGTGTTGCTCTGCCAACAGTCCCACAGCACTGTAATTCAAATGATGCCAGGGTGAATTATAGGGAATAGAATGATGCCTAAAACACCCACGTTTGCCTCTGCTTGATATACAGCATAAAGGGTTTAAATGCTTGCCTCAGTGTAGGATTCGTACAGTTCAGCTGCAGTGAACTGCTAAAGCCCACTGCATCTTCTGTATGTGTATATGTGGCTGTCATATAGGGTCAAAGCTGCAGCACACATTACCACCAGACTGAATGATTGTCCATTACACCCCTGCCTTCTCCGACTTACCACACTGACACAAATTGCTCAGATTAATCACTGAGTGAAGATACGCTGCTATAGATTAATTTAACACTTCTTTGACCAGTTGCACGGTGTTTGTTTGCTGCTACAGTCCTGACCTTAAGTATTAGTATTTATCAGGATCAGGCTTCAGCGCATTCAATATGGAATAAAATAATGAATATTAAAGCTGCAGAGCTTCATAGTTTTTGGTGTCACTGGACAAAAAAAATGGCATAATTACCTTTCAGCATATTGTAATTCAAGTGGTCTGAGAGGAGACAAGAATTCTACCCACTTCTGTTTTAGGACTGTAGATAATCTACCCGGTGACACAGACTTTAATCTAATCACAGGTGTTTTCACACAGGTAGGGAGTTAAATACTTGATTGACGTCTGTAATTACTGATCACGGTTAAGATTTCCTCTACTGCTCTACTCTGTGACTCGACACAGAAGCTTGGGAAAGTCTCCTCTCTTTACAACAGAGACGTGAAAGGACATCAGGTTCATCTATCTTTATATTTAGTCTTTTGATTTCGACCAAGGAGAGAGCTGCAGAAGGAAGTTTTGTATTTTCAAATTCCTCTTTCCTCTGATTTCGGCTCCTGCAGCTTTAAAGTCTCAGCTTTAATTGAGTAGGTTTACATCCAGGAACTGAGTGAACGGAGAAATCTTCAGGTTCTGAGCAGCTTGTGGAAAGACGAAGATGGGATAATGCCACTTACATGACTTTCGGGCGTGTCGTCTTTCTAATCACTCAGTGAAACGCAATTACTGACTAATGTGTTTCAACAATGTTCTATGTTGCGATGACGGTATCTCACTTCACCAACCTCACAATCACCTCCTAAGGGGGTCGCTGACAGATGGGGCTTCATCTGATGAGCCAAAAGTATATACTGTATGTCTTACTCATCGCATTTCAGGTGGTCTTTTGTGATGTGTTTAATGTGCGTGTCCACATTGCGATGATGAAAATGCGATTAACTAGCGTCTGTATATTAAGATTGAGTATATTAAGCCTTGCATCTGTCTATCAGTAGCTATTTAAGTTTGCACAACTGCAGCCATTTCTTACAAGGCTGTGTGGTTTCTCCTTCTGACGCAACCTCTTCAAAGGCCTATTATTTATTATCACACTGTTTATGCGCTCATAGAGAAATAATGTCCTTGTGACTAAAAACGGGTCTGACGCACAAATTCACCAGCTCACCTACAGGCATTTTGAAGAGGCATCCATATGCACTAATGCTAATATGTTGATTTATTCTCTGAAGTCCAGCTTTAATCTCAAAATGTCAAGTTTTTCTTTTACTAATACTGTAGGTTTGACTTTAACTTGTTTGAGTTGTTGCGTTTGTGCTCATCATTTGGGATTTATTCTCAAAAGGACTTCATTCTCATTTTTCCTTAACACTCCATCGTCCTACTTTTTCGTGAAAAAAGTGCTGACTCCACTATGTTACTTGTGTCAGAACTACAAAGATACTGCACTATTTTATAGTCAGTCAGCTCACATACCTCACAGCTGAAGTTTAAGCACATTTAGATACATTACCGTGTATAATTTATGTTTATTTAATTACATTCAATACAGTTTCTTTTCTATTTAATGTTTAGTGTTTTTTTTTTATTGTTTAAAAAGAGCTTTATGTTTGGGTTTTATTTAACTTGAGCTATAATCAGTTCAACAGTTTTTCATAAATGTATAAACACTTAGGCTGTTGTAAGATACCCGATTCCACTTCAGTAGTAAACTATTATCGACCTGCTTTTTCTATTGTTTTTCTGCCCCCTACTGGCCCAAAAATATATCTATACGGTTTAAGTTATGGGAAGGGATGAGCCATAAATAAACTGTCAGACCTCCATTCTGCATATCACGCTAAAGACACACTGTTCTCTGGAATTGAAAGGCTGGTGTTTGACATGTGCTGGTGAATATAAATTGAATTTGAACATATCTTCACAGAAAGCTGGGCTGTGTTTTTTTTTAACCTCAGTTTGCTTTTCTTTTTTTCTTTTTTTTGTCGACGACAGAGAAGCAGTAACGAAAAACCAACACAGTGCGTCTGTTCTACTGTGTGCATGAAGTGAGTGAATAAGATGAAAGAGTGGGAGCTGCATGTGTGTGCTGACAGCTAACCAGCTCTTATAAACCAGTGAGCTGCAGCTACTTCTTCACAGTAATGGCTGGTGCACAGGCACAGCAGAGCGGCTCTGGTAATACATCACGACGGTTCACACTGAATCACACACATCGGAGACGACTGCAGCTGCTTTAACACCGACACATCTGTGGTGCGAAGAAAGGATTTGACGGGAAGGAAAAAGGAGAGCTCCTCACCTGAAGAAAGTGACAAAGAACTGCACCAGATCCATGAAGTTACTGTGCTGCGAAAAGGCGATCTGCGAGAGGCAAAAAGACGACAGAACGTACAGTCAGACATGTGCTTTAATAGGAATGTTTTAAACACAGCAGTCAGCATCATGCACTCAAACCATGCAAGCTGTACATTGCAGTTGACCTTCTAGAT
This sequence comes from Coranthus polyacanthus, assembly GCA_037367275.1. Lineage (NCBI taxonomy): Eukaryota > Metazoa > Chordata > Actinopteri > Kurtiformes > Apogonidae > Coranthus > Coranthus polyacanthus. The sequence goes on along the minus strand of JAPQRN010000016.1, from coordinate 22,706,625 downwards.
TTGACAGTAAGGTGCAGTAATGAGCAGGAGAGACAACAAGGACTCTCTAAGTCAATACTGCACATGTATAATGTATATTATGTGGCACATTATGTATATTTATTAGGGTTATCAAAACAACTTGTTGATCTTGATTAATTATAGAAAGCAATAAGATGGAAAACAATATGGATTAATTGCACCCCTCGACCGCTTATGTCCCTGAACTCGTTGCAGTCACAGTAGCTTTGCAATCATCATGGCTGCTGATGGTAAAATGGCAAAGTGAAGGGAATTTTGCATGTATAAAATAGGGATGCATCAATCCGACTTTTCCAGGTCCGATACAGATACCGACTCCCGGGCTCGGGTATTGGCCGACACAGTCTACCAATCCCATACCAGGGTTTAATTAAGTGCCTCACAGTAGGAAGAGACTGGGATCATACCGATTTATTTTGAAAATAATAAATAATCGTGCACCAGAAACTTCGGCAAAAACTACTGTTGGTGTAGCAGAGTGAAATCCCTCCAAAGTTCAGACTTTATTGTTGGTGAAATCATTCACTACTTTTCTAGTGCTGTCCAACTGTACAGTGAGAACTACTCTATAGGAGTCAAAGTGTCCACTATGCTGTAAATCTTGAAAAGAATCATCCATGGTATGTATTCTAACCTAACAATGCAACACGACACAGACATTCCATTCCACAGCTGTCAGTTACAATATAAAGTGACGATGAGTAAATATGGAGTTAATATATCGTTGAGTGTTTATTCACCCATCCTTCTAAGTCCATAGAAGCCCTTCTGGGCCTTTTGTGTCGTAGAAGGGCTTTTATGAGAGTACAAGGTTAAAACAGTGAGGTCAGAAGAAAACAAAGTGAACAAAACAAAATATCTTTAAGCTAAAGACAACAGCAAAGCAGGATACAAAAAGCTACGCATATGATGAGCCAAGAACATGTTCTGAATGTACGAGAAATAAAAAGAGATGTTGACCTTTAATGACTAAAATGCCTATCTATTCACGGACACGCTCATCTCACAAATTATATTTTAATTGAAATATTTTTAAATGCTTCTCACTATTTGATTAATTAAGATTCATTCATCACAAAGCATGTAATTATCATTTCTTAAATTGGTAGACAGCCCTAATATACATAGTTCTAGGTCGTCTACGCATGCATCTACTGGCATTTCTATTCCGAGTGAATTCTTGATGGTCTACAAGTTGAATCATAAGATTAAGGATTTTTTTCGCAGGCTTTTGCCTTCCTTCCACAACTCATTCACAACTACTGGGAGGTTCCCAGTCTGTCTGCTTATCTATGTTGCAGACAGCACGCCCGTCGCAGCAACAACACGCTGGCAGTCACGGTCCTAAGCTGCCCAGAGCCGCTGCAAAAAAAAAAAATCATTCCTGCACATGCGGGCAAAAATTTTCACTGTAATCATCAGAAGAGCAATTGTACTAACGACATCCTGTCTTAATCAAGGTTGCCAGGGTAACGTTGACAGTGTCGTACCACCCCCCTCCTCTCTCCGCTTACTCCTACATAACCCCCCACCCCCCCAAAGTTTGACAGTGGACATATTCCTGCAGCAAAGCACCACATGACACAACACTGCCCCTCTCTGGCAGCATCAGGGTATCACAACTCCTGGCTCCAGCTGAATTCCCCTCACACACTCCTCTCCGAGGTGACACCTTGGACCAGAACTCATCACCACTTCTGCTTATTATTCCTCAGCATAACAGGGATTTGCATACGATTCCACGGGTAAAGAAGGAGCAGGAGGAAGAAAAGGAGGGGAAAAAAGACAAAAGCCGGAAAACCCAGCTGTGTGCATGTCAGATTAGACCATGAATACTTAATATGTGATCAAGAATTACAATATATGCACAGAAACACATGGGTCAGAATCTATACTCAGTGACTTTACACATGAACGACACGAGGCCGAAGGCAGCGGCGTCGATGCTGAGTGTGTTCTGTGATCGGCCCAGGGTCTAATTTACTTGTGTAGTCAGCACCATCTGGCTCGCTAATGTGTTGCTGTTGATTACTGTTGAGCGCCGAATCCTCAGTGTGATAATTTTTCTCCAGACTGTTGAACACAGAAGAGAAGTTCAGGGTGCCAATGCACCCAGAGAAAAAACTTTTAAAAAGATGTCATCAATGTGGAGTTGGGCTCGAAACCAACACTGAAGTTGTTTGTTGTTTAATTACTTCCAATAAGGAGGTAATGTAATCGCCCACATCTGTTTGACTGCACACATTTTCATTTATCTTGAAGGGTGGGGCATCCATTCTAGAAAAGTGGTCAAATCCTGTCATTTCTTTTCAAGGCCCATATAGCCAGACAGTGGAGGTACATGCTCTACCTTCTAAGTGCCTTTTCCGTATCAGGGTACGGCACTACTGCTGCAAGGATGGCATGCTTACTTTGGCATCATTAGGTAAAAATCCCATAAAAACCTTTCAATATATTGTAATTCAAGTGGTCTGAGAGGAAACTAGAGTTCCTCCTCTTGGCTCTATTTCTAGGCTTTAGAAAGTCTAGTCCACGATGGTAGAATTTGGCCAATCACAGGTCTTCTCAGAAAGAGGGCGTTCCTATTGGCTGTTCTACAAACGTAGTCTGGCTGGCAGGATGTACTCTGCTGGAATAAGAGTATTTGAGTTGGGCATCGGCAGGGTTGTCATTGTCCATACCTCCTCCATCTGCGTGTTACTGTTTTCATTCCCTCTCGCTACGTGAAAGAACGACGACCTCCAAGCTGCAACTACACGCTTTAGACAAAGACACACGTCTCTTTATGCAGTTTTCTTTCTCATACACGCATGTTCCACCAAAACAACCTCTCTCCCAACACTATTTTGCAAAGGCTTTGTCACCGTACTGCAATGTGATTCATTTAAAGAACTACCGGAGTTTTTACCCCTATTCCAGAACGATAGTGGGCGGCGCCAGCACTAGCAAAGCGTTAATGAAGTGTGGAAATAGATACAAGGTTCTTCTAAATGTCTGAAAAAAGGTCCAACTCAGTCACCCAGTGCTCAAGGTGACATACTGTGAATTCAAATTGCAATGAATGTAAAACAGAGAGGAAGAAAATCCTTTAAGCTCAGACCAGCAACATTTTTTGCTTGATAAATGATAAATTTGGTTATCAAATATATAACTGCAGCAGAAATCTTAATTGCCTGCAGGGCCTAAAAATAAAGATGAGAGGCAGGAGAGCAATATTTTCATATTACAATCCAAAACATCTTAAGATATTTTACTTTTTCTATTTTTTCTCTCACTTCCTCAGAGCTCAGCGGTACATCACAGGGACGATTAAAAGAGGAAATAAGTCTTCCGTGTACCGCCATAAAACACTGTAGGGTTGAGTTTCTAAGAAGCCAATTAAGAACCTGAAATTAAGTGAAAAACTTTGAAGGAATATTTCACTTTTTGTCCTCGTGAATGGAAATAAAAGCCTAAAAACTGGTTTAAAGAAAACCTACCAGAGACTGTATGAAACTCTGTCCTTAAGAATAATGCAGAAATAATCCTCGTCAGCTCTAGACTTAGGTACGTTTGTGATCTATCTGTTTCTGTCGGTAACTACACACATAATGCACTTCTTTAACGGTCTACCTCAAGGTCAATGCTAACTCAAAAAAAGCAATGATAGGTGCTACAGCATCATCGCCATCGCTGCATAACTTTATTTTCAAGTATAAGCAGGCCGTCACACTGAGAAGATGCGCGATAAGTGTTATTGTAGCAGCTAATCTCAAGTGTCAGCCGTGTGCTGTGCTTTGTCACAGAGAGTCAGGCTGACGGTGGCGGCAGGAGGCCCGGGTGACGTTCTCGTTATGTGCCCAGCAGAGGGTGACTCTTTAGGGGCCGCAAAAGATCTCACAACGGGGGCTGTCAGCCTGCCGCCGGGCATTAAGGCTGGAAATATTCTGCTTTTAATGGTTTCTGACAGCCGCTTGAACTATATTGGAATATTGAAGAAGAGTGTCGTTATCAGTGCGAGGGAGGGGGCTGCTCAACAGGTTCCACGAGAAAGGGAAGGACAGAGGAAAAGGGAATTTTAATACAGAAGAGCTGAGTGTGTGCGGCTTGTGCATCTCACAGGGTTGTTACGAGTCTCCCTAAATGTGGACAAAAACGGCACCATCCGTTAGCCACAATGCAGATCATTTCCTTTTCTTCAGGAAAAAGCCTTTCAATTTTCTACGTTGTTTATTTTGTCAGTAAAGTCCACTTCCTTCTGAATCACCTTCAGAAAGAGGCGGTTTTTCTCATGTAGCCTTCGGGTTATTACAAATATTCAAAATCAACACATTTGGAGATACACGGTTTTCACTGGACAGAAATTAAAAAAAAAAAAAGAATTAGAGCCGTCAGACAAATGGAGTAAAAAGTACAATATCTGCCTCTGGGATGTAGTGGGCAAAGCTACAGAAAATGGAAATACTCAAGTAAAGTACAAGAAGCTCGAATTTCTATTGAGTATAGAAGTACATTCCACCTTCAGTCGCCTTCAGTTCATTTAATCATTCATTTAGTTTTTCCACCAAAAAGTTGAACTACTTTGTCACCAAATTGTTAAATTATATCTCTAAATATGCAAATACTTGTTCATTTCTAAGGTTTATCTTCTGGGCACTAGACGTTTTCTGCTAAAAGTCTGATCTTTGTGAATTGATGGCTTCACGTTTCTACTTCACACTTGTAAAAGTTGCATAATAGACAATGGCTGGCTCCAAACTTTGTGTGATCTACTGGCAGGATTTCTTACAGACAAAAGTTGCTGTTATAAGCAGCAACCACTTAAGCCAAACAAATGTGTTTTTTTCTGCTCTAGCATTTCTACATTTTTGTACACAGATGTAATAATAATGGTCAAAAAATGATGTGAAACTATACATTTGTATTGAGAAATGTAACATTTCTTGCCCCACTTATGCACCCAAGTCTTCAACAAATTTACTGGAAACCAAACATCACCTTAGTGTTCTGAAAACCAGCTTGCTTGTTTGCTGGTGATCACAAAAGTTTGCCCCATTAAACAAAGACCTTATACTGATAAGATGTGAAAGCTAATCAACATCAGCGTGCAGCAGATCTACACCTCCACCCAGTTTGACTGAAAGCATCAGAGTGTAGATGAACATAGAGAAACTCGCATCTTTCAGTCGCTGAATGTGAGAACAACCTTCAAGGATTACAATGAGCGAGCACTGAAAAATGCTTGCTTTGGAGTGGAGGAGGTCTTCTGCATGTGTGAATTTCATCTTTTATATTTTTGAAGTTTGTTTTTAATCCTAATTATTCTCTCCGTTTACAGTTTTGAATGAACTGCTGCTGAATGTGCTGATTGATTTTCAGATGTGCCCACTGTGGCAGGAAGGCAAACCGCTCTGTTTGCTAACCTCTCTGTGATTAGTATCAAAACGCACCCATCAGGCAGCCATGCACGGCCTAGATAAACACGACACGAGTCCACACTGATACGCCGAGCGAAGCAGCCAGCTGATAGCTACAGCTGCTGCTACTCCACAGCAGGGTATTAAGTTGGAGGCTGTTCTAATCTCTACCATATCATGACATGTTCACTAAGGCACGGAACAGGAGATCACAGCTCTTTAATGTAATTAGTCTGGGATTTGCGTTTCATTACAAACATCATTAAATTCAGATCTATTCTTCATCAGGAAAGGGGGAAAAAAAAGGAAAACGAGGGGTAGGAGAACTTTTCACTGAGTAATCTCACTGCAATTGATTTTGCTTTGATGATTCAAGACCCTCGACATTGATAAAGTCATCACAGAATTCACTTTGACCACTGGAAAAGACCGCAATTTTGGCAGGACAACCTGATATTATCGCAGGGATTCCAGCCATGTGCTTTTCTTCTTTTTTTTTGAAGTTTAATATTTGTTTTTTGCAGGAAGCGATACTGTACATGAACAAACTGCCTCTTGTTTTGTCCATATCCATCTGTTAGCACTCTTTCCGAGAATAAGACAATCTTACTGTCACAGTTTTGAACGTCTTAAAAAAAGGAAATATCATTTACCAAGTAGAGTTGCAATTATTAATTGTCAGATATTAAATTACCTGACAGCTATTTTGATAATCGAGTTTAAAAGTCCTCCTTTATGACAGTGAACTGATCAAAATTCTTCCCCATTTTCTGACATTTTTTAGATCAAACGAGTAATTGATTAATCAAGTGATGAAATGTTAGTTGCAGCCTTAATACCAAGCACCTCTAATTAAGGATCAAGACGGAGTCATCATAAGAGCGGATTTGGATGGGGGGATATAAGAGAAATCTACAATAATGTTGTTTCAGGAAGCCCTGTGAGAAAATGTTATCTATAAATGGATAGTCACGGCTCTTGGTAAAATACTACACACCTGTGATGGAATTTACATCAGCGGCAAACAAAGGGCTTTAAAATGTCCACTTCAGTTGTGGATTTTGATCTGCGGGGCGAGCGGAGAGCGTGGCTGAACGGTGGACAGAGATAGAGGAGGAAGTTAAAAAAGAAAGGAGTCACGCTGAGACTACTGAGAGAGAAACTGAAGAGCTGGGAAAGTCGAGATCCGAAGCTCTGTGGTCCGAACTGAACCCAAATGTACAATCTCACTGTCGCCCAAACTGCAACAAGAGAGTAACATCCTCACTTCTGGCATCAATTAAAACACAGTCAAACAGAGCTGTACTGCCAAAGAGGAGAGCTGACACACATACTCAACACTGCTTCATCAATTACAACATCCAGATAAAGTTTAATGATCACCTGTGTAGCAAACATTCAGCAAACGTCGCTGAAGAACGTTGCTTGGCAGAAGAAGGATTGTTATCAATACGTTACTGTATTTTTTTTGCCCCCGTGTGTTTATTTAATGGAACCTTAAGCCACACAGGTCAGTGGTTTACAGTCATTTTTGAACAGCTAAGGAGGTTTTAGGCACACTGCTTCGTCCCTTAGCTGGTCTAAAACGTCTGTAAACAATGGCCTCCTGGGGGTCTTATTGCTTTAATATTCCAAAAGCCGGAGTGGAACTTGGATAAAAGAATGTGGCACTGATTTAATGCAACAGATTGGGCGGCGAATGCAACAAGTGTACGGAATGCAAATGGCTTAAAGACAAACTCTCGCAAATGGCACGCATGCTGTTCTGACAGTACTTCTGAACACGTGAAAAGCAAACAGAGGGAACCTTGAGGTGGTGAGCTGGAGAGCGAGAGCAAGAAAAAGAGAGAGAGGTTTGTATAGATGTACACTAAAGCTTGGAGAGAGAGCTTAGCTTGCACAGAGCCCACTCTGAATGCAGCATGTGTTTCATCTTAACATTCCACTTTGCCCTTGCTCTTTCTCGGCTGCTGTTCATGGACCGTTTTCCAACACTCCAATCTCTGCCTGCCAACACTGGAGGGCCAACCGCCTACGATTACGCACACACATTCTAATGCCACTCTGCAACACACCACTGAAGTCAAGAAAGATTAGGCAAGAAAAGAAAAATTAAGGGCTGTCATTAAGACGCAATGGTTAAGAAACGATTCAGAGACAAAGAGCGGTGGCAGGAAGAGGAAAAGTGGAAAATGTTACCTCGCCGGCGAAGGTAAAGCTCCATGAGTGCGAGGAGGAAAAATACACGCTTGTAAACCTGCATGCTTTAGGGCAAGGGGGATCTTCCACATGATCCCACCCAGCAAGACAGCAGGTGAGGTGGACCAGAGGAGGCGGAGAGGGGCGAGCCTCTCCACTAAGCTCTGTGTTCTGCTGTGGAGCTGCTCTCAACACCTCCTGAGGCTGACAAAAGTGAAAAGCCCTCACAAGGCAGGGATATGGACGCTGGAGAAGGATTTTTTCCCCTTTCAGGAGGAGGAGGGCAGAGGGATGGAGCTTACATGAGGCAACCAGTCAAATCTCTTCCCGAAGTGTTCAGGGAAGCACCAAAAGCCAGACTCAGGGCGCCGCGCAGTCCCAGAGCAGCACCAGCCAAATGTCGGCACTGCCTTCATCCTATGCATCAAACTTAGAACTGACGCTCAGTTTATCTTTAACATGCGGTAAAACATCTTACTACTTACGATGCATGTTCACGTATACTTTTCTCACACGTAGACCTGTGCACTCATGATATATACTTTGGACCATATAGTGGACCATTTATCAGCCTGGACAATTACTGGATCCTGTATTAAGCATCTTTACGATTATCATTACCATTTTATCTGATATCAAATAAAAGAAACTGATTTCAAAATGCACGACTTTGGCTCTGATGCTGTCTGTAGTCACCACTCTGCAACTTTCTGTACAACAATCTGCTGCTGCTGAATTGGGAACTTCTCAGTTACTTATTGAGACTCAAATTCCAGTACATTATTTAAACTTTTAATTTACTTTATGAAACCTGATCAAGTCATAGAAATATTGCCCAGATAGTGGTTATTTTATTTATTGTATTTTTTGTGTTTTTTACTGTCACTTCCTCTATTTAAGTAGTGAGTTTTAATAATATTGTGTTTTATTGTCGTTTGAAACGTATGTCAAGATGGATGCCCCGTCTTTGCTGCAAACTACCTCCACCTATGGGTACAAATAAAGTAACATGACCCGACCTGACAATTTTTGTGCGTTTTCGCACGTGAAAGTTCGAACCAAGGTCCGAAACAAGGTTCAGGTTTTTGTTCCATTGCATGCATTTGATCCGCTTAGTTTTCCTTTCTTGCCACAGTGTTTTGGTAGCGAACCAATACGTCCTGCCGCCATCATCTACGTGAGCGGCGTCTCCCTTTATAGACGGACGGTCGTCTGACGTCGATGTGTTTAATTTTTTTTAGTCTAATTTTTAATTTCCTCCATTTGTTTCACTTGTTTTGGTTTTCATGACAATAACCGTGCATAAGTTCCTGTGATTGATGTTGTGACGATAAAATGACGATGGTTTGGGTATGAAAAGTCTGACGTGGACCAGAAAACTAGACTTTGCAAATTATGCCCTCACAACAGACGACAGAACGTAGAGTCACATTTTAGATCTGTATTAATTTTGTGTGACACTACAGTTGAAAAAGTTATTTTGACATTTTCTATTTAAATTTTATATTTTGTTAGATACTTAATTGAAAATGAAAAGGTTCTAAATAAAACGAGAAAATAATCCAATATAAGTAAGTACCTTTAGTTTGTCAAGTACATAATTCAGAAGGTAAAAGGCCTTTCCATGTGGTCATTTTATAGAAATGATTTATGCATCGAATTTACAGAAAATGAGCTATATTGTGATATATGTCTTGTTTTCTGATATAGCGATATGAGATCTCGGTCATATTGCACAGCCCCACGCAGACATATGCTCTGAAACGGATTATGGGCAGTTTATCATTTCAACTTTTTTATTGTGAAATTAAAAAGTGTGAATTTCAGTAACGGTCTTTTTATCCTGCATTTAAAGGCGCAAACCACATTATCCGGATGATAAACCACCTGATCTTGCCTTTGCATTTACATCTGATATTTTTAATGCATTCTCGTTCTCCTCACTGAGATCAGATCTCGATCCGAAAGCCCATTTAAATGTTAGCATTAGCAGGATCCTTATCATTTGAAGTTGAGTCCGAGTCCCTGATATGTCAGATAATATCTTCTTCAGCTCCTCGAAAACTGGGCAAGTTATTCTTGACTGCTTCTCTTATTATCTTTAGCTTGATGACTGGTCAGCTTCAGATGTCGTCACTGACAACCTGCTCTTCCATTTGTTTTGAAATGTCTTCGTATATGCACCTATTTCTGTAGGAGCCGTGCAGTTGTACTTCGGCAGCGCTGTCACCACATAGTCTGGTTTCTTTTTGGCTCCAGGAAGATGAATCTTCCATTTCTCTCTTTTCATTTTCATCAGGTTAGCTCACCTGTGATGTGAGCATGCATGTACTGCAAGCGAGTGCTCAATGTCTTTCGCGGGTCAGAAGTCAGATGGAAATGATGAAGTACTGATAAGTATAGAAGGAAGCAATATAAGTTCTTTGTAGGTACAGATCATGGTACAGATCCGAGCATGTTGTACAGATTGCGTTTGCACAGTGTGAGCCAGACTACCTCCAGATGTGACAGGCAGCTCCGACCAAAATCCGATTTCGATGTATTTACACCTCACAGTGACATGCGTTTTTCCCGATCTGGATCCGGATCGCATTTTAATACCAAGTGTAAATGGGGTCTTTGGTACAGCAGGAGTACTGTTCGGGGACAGTTTGCTCCCCACCAGTTGTCCACATGGCAGCGGTTCACCGAGTGCAGCTGTGGTTGTCGCTCGACTGCATAAACACACACTCCGGCGACCGGGGAGGCAAACACAGAGCCCCATTCACGGCCACTGCCGAGGAGCCACATCAACGCTGGAGAAAAGCTCCTGCCCACCGAGAGCAGGAAACTTTTTTTCTCCACTCTGACCGCATTTCACTGGTGACTGCCAGTACGTCCATTTAGCAATTTTACCAACCAGACTAGAACATAGAGAAGTGGCTTGATGACCACTTACAGTAAAAACTGACCATTTTCTGCACTTTCCTCCAAAATATGTGGGCTTTAATATGAATTATGAAGTGTTTATTTACATGCACATGTAGTATATATAAACAGAGTAGGGCACTGTGGTATCACCCAAGTCTGACATTGCGATCTCTCCGTACTGTACTACTCCGTACATGTGTCATGTGTCAGTGGACCAGTCTGCGGTTCAGACCCAAACCACGTCTATGTGACAGAAGTAGCCTCTCTTATGTCCAAGCTCTTCATTTTGTCTCAGTAGATCGGACTCTTTCTCCTGCTCAGACTTTCGTTCACTCTCCTCCATGTTTGTTTGTGTTGCTTTCATGCACATTTCCTGCCTGCAGTCGTGTAGGTCCTTCTACATGAAACAGGCAGGAAGAGTGACACTTAACGTTCTTGCAAAGTGTCGTCCAATAGATGAAAAATACTGCAGTTAAGAGTGTGATTTGAGACACAATGACATAAACAACAAAGGACCACTTTACCAAAAAAATGACAAAAAAAGGCAGAAAAATAAACTGTGCTCCGAACGTGTTATTGCTCTGTGACACAAATAAATACTGTGCTCATGCCTGCCTGTCATTATGAATTATTATGCATTATGAATTAGTATTATGAACAATTTTAGTGTATTCAGGGTTGCATTTCCTCGTCACACACTGTGGAGCTTTGACTTGTGCAGAGTTGTCTCCGACGTCACTTTTTCTCTTCAAAATCCAATCTGTTTTACATCTGAGAGAACATTTGCTACTGTCGCCAACAGCAGCAAAACACGTTTATCCTGATGACGTGTCGTAACTGCCATGGTGAGATTCAATGTAACTAGTCAGTAAAATATTAGCATTTTAATTTGATGGAGGGTTTTTTCCCCCCCATTTTTGGAATAAAAAGTTTCTAACTAAACAGATTAAGATGCTCCATTTTTAAGCCAAATTGCAGTAACATGTGATTTAACTGCGTCGCTATTGTCTTCAGAAATGTAAATGCATGTGTGTGTCTGCTATATTAAGTGTACACTCATTTTTTAAGTTGTTGAGAGAAACTTACTTGAATCTTAATGGGCCATGTGAAGTTGCTGACGTAGACGAAGAACGTTATGTTTGGGCTGTTGCGGAAATCAAAGTTCTCGTTGGAAAAGCTGTCTTTGAACTCCTTGATGTTGCTCCGGGAGACGATGGGGATCTCCTCGCCCGTCTGGGTTCCTGCTAAATGACAGAAAGAAAACAAACACCAAGTACGGAAAGAGATGAAGTTCAGAAAAGAGAGGAGGGAAAGAAACGTCAAAACGGAAAAAGAACACAGATTATTACGG